>CM076580.1:1641015387-1641468170 GCA_034641835.2 Pinus albicaulis
GATGGGGGGAGTATGTAATGTCCCCTAATAATAATAAAAATAATAAATAATATAATATAAGATTATTAAATAAATAATAAGTCAATAATAGTAAATACATAATAAATAATAAAGAGAATAATAATAATAAATAAATAAATTAGTAAATAATAAATTGTAGTTCTAAATAAAATATTAAATAATAAACTCGAGTTCTAAATAAAAATATATAAATGTAAACTATAAAAATTGTAAAAATAATTAAATTTAAAAAAAAAAATGTAATAAAATAATAAAGAGTTAAATTAAGAGAAACATTAAATTAAGTAAAACTTAAAATAAAGAAATAAAGTTGCATGTTGACATAGGGAATGTGTGCATGTTGTTCGCTTTCCATTGTTTGGTCTATTTAATAGACATTGAGGAAAATGAGATTCATCAATATTCCTTCATCCATTCTCTTGGGAGAAAAGTGTTGTGAGACAAAGGATTCCTTGTCAGTAGTAGGTTGATTGAGGGTGCGGGGGTGGCCGGTTGTAAAAATATTATGTGAAACTGAGCCTATGGTTGGGTGTAGAGTCATCCCCAAAATTTGTTACAGTTAGAAGGATTCAAATGGAATTCAACTCTGAAATCACAAGTAAGGAATATCATCTCTAAAGGTAAGTTGTCTCTACTCATACTTTTTGAAATTTTATGCTAATTAGTTGAATAGATGTGTGTTGATTATAAATTGCATAAATTATCTAATTAGCTATATATTTAAATTTTGGGTTGTTACAACCTATGCCCAAATGCAACAAGACTTCAATGATAAATACATGGATTACTGTAGGTCCAAAGAAACAAAGGAGGAAATCTTTAGGATGACCCTTGGACCTGGGAATCCTTAGAGGACTATTAGGAAAGAATTCAACTCAATTATAGGAGAGCCAATTGAACCCTTGATCTTGAGTCACTCAAGCTGGTTCTTCTCCAAGTGATCAAGGAGGATGTAATGGAAACCCTCAACATGTTTTATGGAGGAGATATCTACCAATTTCCTTATGATGACATCAAAAAAGTATTCAGAAATCACTCTAGGGCTCCTAGGAAAAAGGGTAGGTCTAGCCAATGCTTGGTCAGTTCCTCTCCATCTACAACAACCATCAAGGAAGAGGTAGGAAGCATGTTGGAGGATTTTAAGAGTGAAATGTTTCATACCTTTTCCGTGAAAATGGATACTATGCAAATTAAAAGGATACAAGAGGAACCTAGAAAGGGCACTAGCTATCTTCTACCTTAGATGCACTAAGAGACATCCTCGAAATGAATGCACACTAAATGTCATAGAAGTCTACTTAGTCTGTGAATAGAACCATGCAACAGAAAAATTTCACTCTCTACTTGGTCTTAAGGTTGTATAATAAGGGGTAGAAGGTGGGTTGGAGCAGCTTTGTTTCATTAAGAAAAGAAGGCCTCAAGGCCCTTAGCCATATCAACAAGGCATGCAAGGTGCACATTATCCTCATTACAATACAAATCAAAATGCACCTTTCCAACCTTGGTACCCTTCCACTCATTCATCATGGCCCACGCCTCCTTGGTATTATACTCCTAAATATGCTCCTCAGCCTATTCAACCTCCTCTCCATCCATATCCACCTCAATATTCCCAATGGGGCAACCCCTCACAAGGGTGGAGGCCTCATATAACCAAACCTCCTACTCTACTTCCTCCACCTCAATATCGACCACATCACCCTCACTCTACCCCACCTAAGAAACCTCAAATGCCTACTCAACCTAATCTGAACCCAAACAATAAGCAGGAACAATAGGTTTATAGTGGGTAGACATCATATCCTACTTATGTTGTGGAAATCTAAGAGATCAACCTTCAGTTTAGGAGATTTCTCCCAGATAATCAACCAACCTCTCCACCTATAGAGCTTAAATAAGAGAAGGAAGAGAGTGCTCCTCTTGCCAATCTACCTCCTTATCCTGAAATTTTGGTCCACCTTAAACAACACACCCTAGAAGAGGTTGAACTTCTGGGAGAATTGAAGAACTTGTGTTTCAAGATACACCTTGTCCAGGCCATCAAAGATGTTCCCATTTACAAAAACCTTATTAATGAGGATTGTTTTACAAAAACCTTATTAATGAGGAATGTTTCAAAATTCCTAGGAGAAGAAGAAAATATACCCCCATTATCAATGTTGTTTGATAGATATTTGATCTCATTCTTGGAAGAGTAATCTCCCCAAAGTACTTGGATCTCAGTATCTTGGTAATGGATGTGCACATTGATGGCATTATGGTCCCTAATACCTTGATTGATCTTGGGGCTGCAATCAATTTGATGACCAGGGAAACCATTTTTAAGTTCAATCTCCAACAGGATTTGAGGAAGACCACTATAGAGATGCAACTTGCAGACATATCCACAATAGCTGCTGATGGAGTTATTGAGGATTTCATGGTATCCATTGACTCCCGAGAGTACCACATTGATTTCATGGTTCTCCAACCCAAAACCAATTAATGGTTATCCTCTCATACTAATAAGACCTTGGTTGGCCACAGTTGATGCCTACATTATTTGCGGGGCTGGGAACATGACTATTAAGAATGGACATTTATCAAAACAACCTGAGTTGTATGCTCCTGCTCAACCTTCTATTAATCATGATTTACCCTTATGGTTAGAGGACGAGGAAGAGGAATAGTTTTATTAGACATCCCTCTACCCAGTATTCACTCTAGATATTTTTATAGGAGGGGGGAAGCTTGATGAAGATGGTCTGATTTACCATATATTACAAAATCATCTCCCCATTGCCATACCAGTTGTTGAATTGATGAAAGAATCTGAGGTTAATCCTTGGACTGATTTGTGCTCTACTGACTCTAGCCTAGAACATGCCAAATTTGTGGAGAATTTCTCATTTAGAACTCTAAATATCAGCCCCTAATATATCAATCAAGTGGTAAGAACAATTATATAGTGTGTTGAGGCAACACCTCGATGATTTTGCTTTGGATTATAAGGAGATGAAAGGTTTGCATCCCTCATTATGTATTCATCATATTTACATCAAAGAGGAATGGAATCCTATGCACCAACCCCATAGAAGTATGAACCCATCTCTTAATGACATTTTGGAAGAGGAATTACAAAAGTTACTCGATGCAAGGTTCATATGCCCCATTTCATATAGTGAGTGGGTGTCCCCTCTCATTTTAGTCCCAAAGAAAAATGGGAGGTGGAGGATCTGTGTTGATTATCAATAACTTAAAAAGGCTACAAGGAAGGACCATTTCCCTTTGCCCTTCATTGACGAAGTCTTAGATGGCATTATAGGGAAGAAATTATTCTCTTTTCTAGATGGATTTAGTGGATACAACCAAATAAAAATCAGCCCTGAGGACCAAGATAAGACTACATTCACATGTCCTTAGGGTACCTTTGCTTATAGGGTCCTTCCATTCGATTTGTGCAATGCCCTTGATACCTTCCAGAGGGAAGTTCTAAGTATTTTTTCAACTTCTTCATGACACTGTTGAGATATACATGGATTAATTTTCTCCTTATGTGACTTCCAGGAAGCTCTTTATAATTTGTGAAAAGTCTTAAATAAATGCATTGAAGTGAATATTCCATTGAGTCCCAAGAAATGTGAAATTTTTATGGATACAGGGGTTTTCCCTGGCCATTTTATATCGAGTGAAGGGATATAGGTTGACCCAAATAAAAATTCCATTATTAAAAGGGTCCCTATCCCTAAAAAAAAAGGAGATGTCTGGAGCTTCCTTGGATTAGTTGGGTATTATAGAAGGTTCATTAAAGACTTTAGTAAACTTGCTTCACCCTTGTTTGGACTATTGGCTAAAGATTTAGAATTCTGTTGGAAAAAAAACTATCAAGAGGCCCTCGAAGTGGTAAAATAAAATATTACCACTATGCCCATCCTTAGAGGTCCCAACTAGGAATTACCTTTCAATATACTCACAGATACATCAGAAAAATCTGTAGGGGTAGCCTTAGGACAAGTGGAAGGCAAATCGCCTTATGCTATCTATTTCATCATTAAGAACCTTTCTTAAGCTAAGTTAAATTATGCAGTCACTGAAAAGCAACTCTTGGTTGTGGTACATTATTTGAACAAGTTTATGCATTATATCAGTAGTTATCAAACTTTTATTCACACTGATCATGCAACCATTAAGTATTTAATGAATAAACATGATGACAATGCTAGGATAATTATATGGTTGTTATTATTGCAGCAATTTGATATGACTAATATTGACAAACCAGGGAAATAGAATGTGGTTGCATATTTCTTGTCAAGATTAACCTTGCCTGCAGAAAAGGAAGAGATGGCAGATGATCAACTCTTAGATGAACACCTCGTTTCCATCTATGTGCTTTCTCCTTAGTTTACTCATATATCCAACTAATTGATTGTTCGTAGGATTCCCTCCTACTGTATCCTCCAAGGAGAAAAGAAAGATTTTTAGGAAAAGTGCCCCTTTCACTTGGATTAGGGGAAACCTTTTTAGATTGGAGCCAAATCATATCTTGATCAGGGATCGGTATTTTAGCTAAAAATTCAAAATGCTCAGAAATTATTCATACCTAAACTATCGAATAGATTTCCTCGCCAAGATTTCGGCTCAACTCATTTCATCAAAATCTGAGTTCGTATGAGTGAGTTATGGTTTGTTATTCACTTTCCAAAATAGGTAAAAAATGGACAGAACAGGTATAGGGATGATGTGGTAGCCCAGTCAGCAAAAAGGAATTTTCTGGAATATTTTTAAGGTTTCAGCCAATGAGGCTATGACAAATGGCATTTTCTAATTCGCTAGTTTGGTCTATGTGGGTGAAATTTCTCTAATATTTCTAAGGTGGAATTGTATTTATTTTATTTTATTTAATTATGATATATATATATATCTCTGCATATATATATTATAAGTATGAAGAAGTTTAGGTGCATTATATTAGATATCATTTTTGGGATTCAACTAAGTTAAGTAAGTCATTCATTTATGACCATTTCATGAGAGGTAGTCGTAGCTGATTAATTTATCATGATTTTTGAATATTCCACTTAACACTCATTGCATCGGGTGATGCTCACAGGGGTCAACAAGTGGGATTGAAACTAGTGAACTGAATCACATAGCATCAATCATCACTTCCGGGGCTTGCACCCGATAACCATGACTTCTCGGGAGGTCACCCATCCCAGAACTCCTCTAGCTCAAGCGCGCTTGACTGTGGAGTTTTTCCCCCAAAATCAAGCCCAATTAACCAATTGCAAAGTCTAATTACTTAAATTCGATATGAAATGTCATATTGATTAGCCAAAGTCTGTGGAGAAATGTCATATGGGTTAGCAAAATGTTGGAAGGGGGGCGGGTCGAAGGGGGGCGGGTCGGGTCTTGAACCCTGGACCTCTGCCTCACAACACCAGCAAATTTAACCAATGAGCCACGAAGCGCGTTCTTGAAAACCATTCACGTCAAATATTACTTAACCGTCCAATAGCATTTCCGGCAGAAATTCATTAAGCTAGGATTATTATGGTTAATCTGTGCTTTATGGTAATTAAGCCATAGCTAATCTCCATTAATGCAAATTCGTGCTTATAGCACTAACCCCACTTATCTTATCAATAAATACACTTATCCTCTAATTAATGCGCAATTATTTTGGTGGAAATTTAGGAGGAGTGCGCCAAAACTGGCGGCATTGCTATTTTTTGAAATTTCACTAGCAGTCTTCCAAAATTGGTGGAGAAATTGGGGGAAATATTGTTTTTGCCATAACTGAGGAAATTTTCACCCAAACAGAGCTCCAATAGAGGCATTCTTGGCTAATTGACATGCTAGGAACTCATTGAAGCAGGTTTTAGAGGCAGTAAAGGTCATCTACAGGTGCTTTTGTGAATTTGAATATTTTTGAAGGTTAAGGCTACCAGATGTTGGAGGCATTGCCGGCGCATCCAGAATACAAATTAAGAAAAAAAACAGTCATTTGTGTTATATTTTGATGTTTTAAACTCATTGGAATAGGTTCCAATAGCATTTGAAGCTTTTAAAAACAATTTGAGCACACTTGAAGCTAATACAAAGGCCCACACTATGAAGCTGGACCAAGGAGATGTAGCCCAGGAGGGGTGAACTCCTTCATCAAAAACTTGTGTATTAAGCTCTATTATGTGTGTGTGATGTGTTTATATTTTCTGTTGTTCAGTCATTTGAAATTATGCTTTTAATTTTAT
This sequence comes from Pinus albicaulis, assembly GCA_034641835.2. Classification (NCBI taxonomy): domain Eukaryota; kingdom Viridiplantae; phylum Streptophyta; class Pinopsida; order Pinales; family Pinaceae; genus Pinus; species Pinus albicaulis. Next base: position 1,641,021,645 of record CM076580.1, read on the forward strand.
GACAAAAACTAAATTTCACCAAGTAAATTGAATTGACAATCACATACTCATGGAAAAACCCTTGATAAATAAGCAAACCAAAGCAAAGACAATTTTATATTTGGAAATGATACTAGCACAAAAATAACTAGCAATTATTTCACATCATATCCTAAAGATAAGTGTGAGAGTAGAGGAGGTCTTTGACATCCTCTAAGCATGCCATGATGGACCTTATGGGGGGCACTTTTTTGCTAAGAGGACAACCTTTCAAATTTCTAAAATCAGGTTACTACTAGCTCACTTTATATCAAGATGCAAGGAGGTACACCACAAGGTCTGATAAGTTCCAAAGGATGGGTAAGGCCATAGCTAAGGATGAAATTCCCTTACAACTGTTAACACTCCACCGGATCTCCAAGGCTGAGAAGATATGAGCAAAGGTAACCACAAACCAAACTCTGGCCTAGTAGCTAGCCCTACTAGGTAGGAGAGGGCTCTCTACAAGGGATCACAGCCAAGAGGGTTGGATAAATTAGGTTTTAGGCTAGGTATAGTAGCACAGGGGTTTTGATTGGTTGATTTGGGTGCTGGATGAATGAATTAGGTCAAATAGGAAATTAGGTCAAGGAATTGGACCAGCAGTTACATACATCTAATGGGGCAAGGTAGGTAGGTACTTTAACAATTTAAGGAGGTTTTGATGGAATGCATAGATTGATGAGGTTCTGAAAAGACCATGGCATACACAAATTATTTTTAAATTGAAGATATGAACACAAGTATGATGATTCTCCCAAAACAGAGCATTAAACATGAATTATTCTTATCTCTCTTAAGAATCAACACATTATGGAAATGACATGATCATGGAAAGCACAAAAAATTCATACATATGTAAAAAAAAGGAGAAAATATGTAAAAATACAGTACCACAAGAATCCCACCAAAATAACTACAACTTTGTCAAAAAATTCCTACCAAAATTCTGATACAATAGTGTTTTCTAATCAATACAATAGCATCCAGTCTCTCAAATGAGTGAAGAGGTGAAAGATATATGCAAGAAAAAACTTCTCCCAACCTCAAGGGTCAAATCTCTTAGTTGAGGATTGATCCAAAAAAGGCTGAACTAAAAACCCAAAGACTAGGTGTTAGTGTGAATCCTTTGTCGAAGTGTACGAAAAAGGACCTTTTTAGCTATGCATAACTAATAGCCCTAACAACAAGAGTGGCTGCCAATATCTTCAGATCTGCGGTTAGTAGAACAAGAAAAGAGCTACAAACGACCAGATCTATATATGAAAAGGCATTAAGAAGTAAAAATAAGGGTTTGCTCCATGTACCAATAGACAAGACAAGAACGATTTTTGAAAGAATTTTTGTATTAATTGGGCATCTGGGAGGAAAAAAAGAAGGCGTATCCAATTCTCCTCAGTGGGATAGGTTCTTGGAAGTCCTCAGCACTTCAGATCTAAGATTTCTCTCTCTTGTTGGTGTAGAAAACCCACACAAAGAATAGAACTCAAAGGGAGCTCACACAGCAAATGGTAGAAAAGAATGACCAAGTGTATAGATCCAGAGTGATCTAATAGGCAACAAAAAGGTGAAGAATGGTAGGAAAAACCCTCCTATTTATAACAAAATATTGGGTCATTCTAGATCTTGGTGCATGGGTTAACCAGATCTAGATCCACTTTTTATGGAATATTTTATTATATTTGTTGGAGGGAAAAGGTATTTGACTTGGGTCAAATCCCTTAATTTATCAAAAATAAATAAATAAATGATTTATTTATCTTTTTAAGGAAGCGGTTAGAAGATAATCAAATAAATAATGATTTATTTAATTATTTAAGGAAGTGGTTGGGAGATAATTAAATAAATAATGATTTATTTAATTATTTGTGGGTGATTTGGTCATATTTAACAAGGAATATCATCTAAATAAGGTTTAAATGATTATTCCTAGAAATAATAAGATATATAAAGGTTTATCTAATTAATTTCTTTGATTTTGGGTTAAACATGACTGGGAATAATAATTAAATTATGGTTTAATTAATTATTCCATGAGGAAAATCAGACAAATATGGGTTTGTTTAATATTTCCTTTTGGGGTTTCCTGTTTTAACATAGTGAAAGCAGTTTTACTTAGGGTAAAACTGGTCTTACATGGTGTACTTGGGTCCATCTAATGATAATAGGTTAGATGACCAAAAAATGGTGTAACAGATTGCCCCCCAGCGTGCGAGTGTTAGGAGCAAATCGTATGACCAAAGTACGTTGTAAGAACTCAATCACCAGACATCAAAAGGGAAGTCAGAGAGAGAAATGTAAGGTAGACTAATGTGCTGAAGAACTAGACCCTGAGGAGACGAGACTTGCAAGTGCAACAAGTCTCTTTTTATGAGAGGGTACCTGTGCTAAAGGCGGCGGGGGAGGCATACCTATGCCCGCCGAGACAAAGTACAAAAGAATAGTGTGTCCAGTAAACAAGGGACCGAACCATAAAGTACAACCGGCATAAACATGAGCCAGATAATAATACAAAGAGGGATCCCACATACATGCTGTGCCTGGGATAATAGCCAGGACTTGTACAATAATATCTGAGTATATGAGATACAAGTACAACCCGAATGCCCCCTATACGCGGGGAAGGGCTCACAAAATCTGACTAATACATGCAAATCAAAGAGGTGCTGCAAGTGGCTAAGGCCGACATCATCAAATATATGGAGCTTCATCGAAGGCTGCAATGAAGAGGTCATCCGGGCATGTGGGGGGTTACCTGCAGGGCCACCCCCTCATGAGGGCTGAGACATCTCACACACACCCGGGAATCACCAATAGCTGCTGCTGCATCACTGGACCATCAAGCATGCGAATCTCAATCATGCTGAAAGGAGCTGGAGTGGAGAAACAATCAAGTCAAAGGGTGATGAAAGATCCCTTTGCCTAATCCGAGGCACCGAACAAGAGTGGAAGCTGGAACCAAGGTACACCGCCCTCTAGACCTGGCTTCTGGAATGAATGAGCTGATGTCGACAGAAGGAGGTCCGCCATAGGTGAGGTAATGAGAGATCCTCAACGAAGGCATGAGAGAAAATAGTAGAGCGATAGACAGACTAACACTAATGATGATGGTGAAATGGAAAGGACTGAGTAGCGAATGGATGAATTCCCTTGTTAGAGCATAAAGGGCATGAATGACATGGCAGCGACTGACACAATATCATAAGGGATATGGGATAGTGGGACTGGAAGTCATAATGTGCGACACAAGAGAGAGACCAAGCAATGAAGGATGGAGGGCTATAGCGGGGTACAAAGGGACGCGTGATAGACTCCATGAATGTGATGATGACTCAACTTGGATGCTCTAAACAAGGGCGACTTGATGGTGCTGCCACACAGTAAAGGCCCAATGGGGGACCATGAAAACATGAGTACAAGATGGTAACTCATGACGAAAATCGACACGAACAAAGACAAGTAAGGAGGCAAAATGGTGCCCCAAGAACAAGTGTTGTAAGTGAGGAAGTTCGATTTGAAGGAGAGGTGAAGTGATCCTTCTTGGACAAAATAGGTCCTGGCGAAGGATGAAAGTACAAAAAGATGCTAGCTATCTAACAAAAAACAAAACACGCATCTCAGAAGGGAAATGCTAAGGGTAATATTTCTTAAGATAGAGTGCATTGCGAGGATTAGGAAGAGGATTGCCTTCGAAGTCCTCTAAAAAGTATGCCCCCTTACCAAGATCCTTACTGATGACGTAAGGGCCTAGCCATAATGAGTCGAACTTCCCATGACCAAGGACATCATGGGCCTGGTCATATACTAGAACAAGGTCGCCTTCGTGAAAAGGACGAGGCTGGACTTTGTGGCCATATTGAGCTTTGGGGCGTTTCTTGGTCGCTTCTATGGTTTGCAATGCAACACGGCGATCTTCAGAGGCACGCTCAAGCAGGATAAGTCATTGTTCTAGAGGTTGGTTGTCGGGGAGAAGTTCAACAGCGAGATGAAGGGAAGGGATTTCACACTCGATCGGTAAGACAACCTCCTCTCCAGAAACGAGGTGAGGAGGGTTATGGTTGAGGGGCATGGGTGCCCCCGAGCATGGTGTGGTCATGCCAAAATGTATTTAGGAAAAGGGGAATCTAAACCCATTTTAATGATGTGGTGTGCCATTTGTTCTTGTTATGGTTATGCAGTTTGAGAAAGGAAATGGAGGATTACCAATCTCTTTTGGTACTGCATATAGGGATCAAATGGACTTTAAGTTTCCGAGTTGGCATACCTGGTGTCACTATCCCAAAAAGAGGATTTGGAGATAATGAACTGATGCTCTCGTAGAAAATTTATAGGTTGGTCAAAAATAATGTCTACGAGACTGGGTTGCTGATGTAAGATGAGGGAACGATAAGGGGTATCATCCCTAGAGGGATCTGAAGTGATATGGGACTCTAGAGGTTCTTCTAAAGGTGGAAGAATACTGGGACTAAAGTCAACACGACCAGATACACTAGGAGAGTGGTGGAGAATTTCTTCTCTTGGTCTCTCAAATGTGGGTGCCCCCTTACCCAAACATTGGGTTTTAATGTAATGGCCACAAGGTGGATGTGGTGTGAACGCCTGGGTTTGATGTAAGGGGGAATAGATAACGTCAGGGGTGCGGATTTTTTCCATAATGTCGTCATCGCGATAGAAGATGGGGTGACTGGTGGAAGAAAGACCACCTGACGTGGTGAAGTGACCGGAATCATCATCATGAGAAGAGAGGTTCACATGCGCATCGTCACAAGGGGTGACCAAAGAGTAAGTAGATAAAGGATCTACCGATGTTGAGCCCAAGATGATCGCTGAAGGAAGATCAAGCGAAACAACAGGGGAGGATTCAGATGGAATGTTCCCCAAGGGTCTCATGGATGATGATAGGTAAAAAATGCTGGACGAAGGCTCCGTCATCTCAACATCAGGAGGGGGAATGTCAATGGGAGCAATCGTATCTGGTAGTTCTGCTGAAGCAGAATGTGCAAATAGGGGAGAGGTGGACTCATTGCGCTTGGCCTCGAATCGGTGGACCACGGCGATAGAGGTGCGGAAGTCCTCGAGGCAGGGACAAAGATGGGTGTAATGGCCATGGAGATCACATAAAGCACAGGGGTGGTTGGTGTGAATACTCTTTGGGTTCTTGGCCGCGCTCGCGGAAGGAACAGAGGCTTCTGGGACCGCGGACTCAGGGAACGTGACATTAACCATGGGCTTGAGATGAAGCGATTCAGGACAGGTATGGGAGGCGTGACCAACAATGTCACACAAAGCACACTAGATGGTATGATTTGGGGGCTGAAGAGGAGCAGGGTTTGTCGGGGTGGCCTTGTCCTTTGATGCCCCCTTGCGAGCTTTGCCCTTCTTACCCGAAGCGGTCACAATAGGAGGTGGTTCCTGTTGAGGTGACTGAGGCAATGATGCAGTGGGAGAAGTCATGGGGACCGGTTGAACCGGGGTCAAAGCAATATAAGGTTTGGATTGACCAGGCAAGGTGGGGGCTGGAGGATCAAGGTACCAAACGAGAATCCCAAGGGTCAAGTTAGGAAGAGAGAGGGTGGCCATGACTGGTACCATGTACACTCCTGGTGGGGGAGCTAGGAACGGTATCAGACCAGAGGGGTAATGTCCAGGTGGGACGGCTCCTAAATGGCTAAGGCTTGGAGGAACCATGCCAAGAGGATAAAGAGGCTCATTACTACCAACTGCAAGTGAAGGGCTAGGAGCAGGTTGCGGAGGGCAAGGTTGCTGACTAGCCGAAGCAGGTTGCTTGAGCAGCCCAAGACGATTGCATCATGCAAACATTCGATGAGCTGGGATCAGTGACAGGAGGAGGAGGGAGATGAGGAAAAGTTCCAAGCAGGGAGGAATCTTTGTAGACGCCGGGGGAGACACTGGTCAAAGAATCGACGGTTTGCTTATTGGCTACAGAAGAGATGGTCGTCTCAAGGGAGGTCTGAAACGGCGGCTCATGATAAGATAGCTGGTCAATGGTGACTATCTTTCCATTGTGCAGGAAAGACATCTTGCGGAAAACCGTGGATGGGACAGCAGACATGGCATAGGTGTAGCTTCGCCCCAATAGAATGTTGTAGTCTAGAGGGGCGTCAATGACTTCGACGTCAACGCAAACAGTCTTACCGGCGAGGGTGATGGGACAGTTACAAAACAGGCCAATGGGCTGGGAGGCATGACCGTCCCATGCTCGAAGGGTGATCGTGGAAGGGGCCAGCTCAGGGATCCGAGTTGTCTCCAAACCGAAGCGGACATCACGCAGGTGGATGCCCCATCATCAATTATACACCGGGACACGTTGGCGTTTCAGATCTTGACTAGGATTTGGAAGGCGAAGAAAGGAGGAAGAGGAGGCTGGTCCGATTGAGTGGCGTCGAAAACAATCATTTGGTCATCAGCAGGATCGACAGCGCCCACGGCAGATAGCAGAGCCTTCTTTTGGGAAGGGCACGACTGGAGGAGTTCCAGTGTGGAAATGGCAGCGGGGAAAGCAGGAGATTGTGCCTAATCATCTACTATGCTATATGAATGAGCAGCTCGACCAGAAGCAACATTTCGACGTAATGGTCCCTTAGGAATCTTGGTATGAACCTCAACTTTGGGTTGAGGGATATGTAAGGGGCCACTGGATGTCGAAAGAGGCTCTGTAGAACCTGAAGAAGGAGGCTCGGGGGCAGACTGAGCAGGAGGCTTGGGGTACTGGCGAGACCGAGTTTGAAGGTGAAGGTCGACGGTTGGGGAAGGATCGGAGTGCATCATAAGGATCTGGTAATCAGAGGAACCAGAAAGAGAAGGGGGAGTGGTGACCTGGCTGTCAGGCGGTTGGGTAGCCACGAATCCTTGCTGAGGGAAAGGATCAGTAAACACAGCTGGTTGGGTAGTGGCCACATTAGGAGGAGCATGAGGGGAGGCGTGTTGTCTGCGCAATGTGGCTTGAGACTCCCACATCTGCCGCATCTGGGGTAAGAGGGGACAATCATGGGTGTAATGACCATAAACACCGCAACACGAACAGGGCTTGTTTGTGCGAAGCGGCCTGTCCGGCTTGGGCTGACTGCCCTGTTGCTGGTTGCCAGTGTTAGGGTCCACACCAGAATTGGGTCCTCGGGTACCAGGGGCAGATTGGTTTTGGTTGCCTCTCCACCTTCTTTGAGAAGAAGGGGGATTAGTCGCGCCCTGCTGTGCAAATACTTGCCCTGGAGGGGGCTGTAAGTGCTGTTGCGGGTTGTGAGGAGGCAAGGGAGGTGGAAGCGCATATGCTGGAGGAGCTGGCGCACCAGGCTGTGGATAAAGGTAAGGGTTGGGTTGGGCAACATTGAGGTAAGCAGGAGGTTGGGCAAAAGGAGGAGGCATGCCGTATCCTGGATACATGCTACCGGGAGGGGGAAGAGTGCTAGAGGTGCTGGCCCCTCCCTGAGGAAGACCATAGCCCACAGGGGGGTGGGTATACGGATGGGAGAGAGCTCCAACGATACCGTCGGCGGAATGAGATGCCCCCGGGGCGTTAGCGCCACCGGGCCTGGGGAGGTCAGGAAGAACGGTATAAACATAACCAGATTGAGCGTAGATCAGGTCATATTTCAAGGCTATTTGGAGGGCGGCTTCTTCAGTTTGAGGAAAGTGAGAGGCGACATCTTTGTCGATGGGAGCGGGAAGGGTGCGAAGGAACCAGTCCATGTAAACTCGATCTTCGAAGGGAGGGGCTCGACATAAGCTCCGTCTTCTTCGCCATTCCTGAACATGGGCGGAAAGGCGTGTTGAAGAGGATTGCTTGAAGGAAGTCAAGAGCTCCGTGCTAGTATCGTATCGGAGAGGGAGTTGGAAGTACGTCAAAAAGGCTTGGGCAAGAGTCTCAAAGGTGGTATGGGTAGAGGTGGCTTGTTTGACATACCATTTAGAAGCTTTTCTAGTAAGCGTGCGTTGGAAAAAACGAAGACGGATGGAGTCATCGGTAATGAAATTGGAGGAACACCACATGTGGAAATATCGAACATGATTGTTCGGATCTTCTCCATTAAGGCCCTCAAACTTAGGGATGTCAGAGGGGAGCTTGGTTGGCATAGCGGGCCAATTAGCATTGTGATGAATGGGGTCATTGATCAACTGATGGAAATCGGGGAGGCTGAGGCCTGCAATGTACAGCAACACGGGGGTGGCCGGGGTAGTTCCTGTGGCGGTTCCGCTAGTAGTAGGGCCGGCATTAGGGCCGAGAGAACCGCTAGCGTTAGGCCCTGGACCAGACATAGTGAAGGTGACAGGGGGAGAACCAGGAGGAGAAGGAGGACCCGATGAATCAGGAGAGGAGTCGGAGTGCAGACTCAAAGGTGGACTGGCTCGACGACGGGGGGTGGAGCAGGTCGATCAACCGGAAACTGAGGGTGAAGGCCAAGAAGTCTCCGGGAAAGGCGCCTTGGGGGCGCAATGATGATAGGAAGAAGGAAACCGACAAGGGCAGAAAGGGACAGAATCAAGTGATGTCAAGGGCAGATAAGGTGCAGTGACAATTGATTTTAGAGTCTTTGCCAAGCGGTGTTAACCAGGCGCTTCTTCACTTAGGGTCAGTTTGTGGTGTGCGTTAATTTTAATTTTTAAACCCTTTTCGTTTTGAGAGCAAGAAAAAGTGTGTTGTGTAAATGAAAAGAAATCTGCATAGAACAATATAGATTGCTGAAAGGACAGAACATTTAACAGCTAACCATGCATCAATCTAACCCAAAAAGGCAGGTCTCTCAAAACTACTCTAAAAGAGGGCAAAAATCTACTCAAAACACACATAAAAAGAGGCCAATAGATCTAGGGTCAAAAGGGATAGGGATCTAGAGGATAAAGCTGCTGAAAAGAGGTGCAGATCACAGCCAAGAGACAGAGGCAAGGTGGCTGGAAAAAGGAAGGAAATCAGCAAAAACGGAGGGGGCAAGGAGGAGGCCCAGAAAGAAGGTCCAAACAAAACGACAAGAGGTGATTTGAAAGGAAGAAAGGCTGATTTCAATGGATCTGAAAGGCAGGTAACAGATCTGGAAAAAAGGAGGCTGAAGCTCTGAAAAACAGACGGCTGAAACAGCTTAAAACTCTTCCACAAAAAGTGGAGGGTACTAAAGCCCTAGGGGGCTAGGTTCCCACTTAGATGAGTAAAAACAGATCAGTACTTGGTCAAAACGGGCTGAGACAGAGGACGGAAGACCCTGGCAAAAGCTGCAGCAAAACCCAGAAAAATTGCAGAAAAATCACTGAAAAAATGGCAAGTCGCAGGTTCTGACCTGATTTCAGTGTAGGTCACAGGAAACAGGCTGAAAAGTGCGACCTGGAGGTCCAGGTCGCAGGTTTAGGGCCAAAAAGTGTGACCCCCCGTTCCGGTTGTCTCGACGGCAGATTTTCAGAAAAGTTGTTGTCTCAGTTGCGGCTGGTGTCGCTTACCTGCACAATAGGGCCAGAAACATACGGAAGTTAGAAATTTGATGTTTTAGGGTTTTATGTGAGAAAAACAACATAAAAATAGGAAAAATAAACAGCTGAAAAGAAACCCTAGGGTCTGAAGTAGCTGGATATGCAGGAATAGGAAAAACGACAGCGGTCGTAATTTAAAACCCGTGTGGAGTCGCCATTTGTTAGTGTGAATCCTTTGTCGAAGTGTACGAAAAAGGACCTTTTTAGCTATGCATAATTAATAGCCCTAACAACAAGAGTGGCTGCCAATATCTTCAGATCTGCGGTTAGTAGAACAAGAAAAGAGCTGCAAACGACCAGATCTATATATGAAAATACATTAAGCAGTAAAAATAAGGGTTTGCTCCATGTACCAATAGACAAGACAAGAACGATTTTTGAAAGAATTTTTGTATTAATGGGGCACCTGGGAGAAAAACCAGAAGGAGTATCCAATTCCCCTCAGTGGGATGGGTTCTTGGAAGTCCTCAGCACTTCAGATCTAAGATTTCTCTCTTTAGTTGATGTAGAAAACCCAATGCAAAGAGTAGAGCTCAATGGGAGCAAATGATGGAGATATGTGACCAAGTGTATAGATCCAGAGTGATCTAATAGGCAAAAAAAGGTGAAGAATGATGGGAAAAACCCTCCTATTTATAACAAAATATTGGGTCATTCTAGATCTTGGTGCATGGGTTAACCAAATCTAGATCCACTTTTTATGGAATATTTTATTATATTTGTTGGAGGGAAAAGGTATTTGACTTGGGTCAAATCCCTTAATTTGTCAAAAATAAATAAATAAATGATTTATTTATCTTTTAAAGGAAGCGGTTAGAAGATAATCAAATAAATAATGATTTATTTAATTATTTAAGGAAGTGGTTGAAAGATAATTAAATAAATAATGATTTATTTAATTATTTGTGGGTGATTTGGTCATATTTAACAAGGAATATCATCTAAATAAGGTTTAAATGATTATTCCTAGAAATAATAAGATAAATAAAGGTTTATCTAATTAATTTCTTTGATTTTGGGTTAAACATGACTGGGAATAATAATTAAATTATGGTTTAATTAATTATTCCATGAGGAAAATCAAACAAATATGGGTTTGTTTAATATTTCCTTTTGGGGTTTCCTGTTTTAACATAGTGAAAGCAGTTTTGCTTAGGGTAAAACTAATCTTACATGGTGTACTTGGGTCCATCTAATGATAATAGGTTAGATGACCAAAAAATGGTGTAACACTAGGGAGGTCAAACAAACTCTTTCTCTTTGATGATAAAGCTTGAGGCCTCATGACCATCTTGCTAATCTAATTCAACTATATCAAACTATGTTTCCTCCTCATGAGGGTATTCATCCTCTTGCATGACTTCCTCATGAACAACTACCTCTTTTTCTTTTTATTTCCCTTTTGTACCTGCTTTGCTAATCAATAAGGCAAGGCCCCTTCCACAATCTGTGGATAAAACACCTTCCTAGGCCTTCTCTGATAAGTTTTGGCCAATGTGTCTTTTTCATCCTCTTTGACCTTTTTGGACTTGTTGACCACAAATCTGCTAGATGACCCAATTTGGCTCTGAAATATTGATGATGGTGATGAGATGGGTCCAGTAGGTTGAGTTGATGGAGTAATAGGTGCAGTGGGTTGAGGTGGAGGAGGCATAGTTTCAGCATGTTGAGCTTGTGGAGTGGTGAAGACATCATTGGAAATGAAAGTGTCCCATGAAATGTTTAGCTGATTTAGATGATGAAGGACAATTATCTTAATCAAAGAGTGGTGGAAGAGGTTATTCATTTTCTGATCATAATCTCTCTTATGTACTATGTAGGCCATTTTATCAACGCTTCTGAACAAGTAGTATAGGATGTTGAGAAATTTCACTCTTGTGAAGTGCATGAGAAATCTGATATGATATGTGTAGAGTTTGGAGAATCTGCCTTCATAAGAGAAGTATTTCATGTGATTTTCTTCATGGGATCATATCTATCAAGAAAGTAATTGAAAGGGAAAACTCTCTTTCCTTCAATTTTGTACCAAGCCTTGAAGAATGGTTCATAATGATGGTCATCTAGATATTTGTCCTTGAACCATTTCTCATCCACATTGGGTATCCCTATGGTAGCAGCAATGATGGTTGTGGAGATGGTGAAGGTCACACCTGCCAGGGTCACTTTATTGTCTTGGAGGTTTGAGATAAAAACTCTAGTCAAAACAGGCTGATTTTGAACTCTTTGGACCATTTCACAGAAATCAAAGCACCCCACGTGTTTGAAGCAAGTGATTGCCATGGGTGAGGCCATCAACTCTCTCATGTTATTTGGCTCAATCCTAAAAATCCTCCCTCCCTTGTGAGGTCTTCTTTCCTCTCTATCCTCCTCCATGAAATCTCTATCTTCCTCCTCCATGATGCTTGTTTTAGTTATGAAAACCCTAGGGAAGGGAAAGGGGAGTGGGAAATATGTCTATGGGGTTAGGATGGGTGTAGGAAAAATTAAGGAACTAGGGAAGGGTGTTAGGGAATTTAGGGGAGTGATAGAGGATCAAAATACTTATGGAAATGGGATTTGGAAATTTATTACAGGTATAGGGAGGCTACCTAGGAAATTTGTAGCCTAGGAGCTAGGGTTTTTGGGAATGTGTCTTAGGAATCGGTATTTAGTGATATAGGGATATGGATAAGGTTTACTAAGATTTTGGAAGGGTAAATTTTTGTTTAGGGGGACAAATTTAGGATGTGGGAGTGAAACTAGGGTTTCTAGCTTGAAAACTCAAAACTTGAAACAAGGAGAATGAACACCATGAAATTTGCAATAATGAAATGTATGGAGGGCTTTGATGAGGTTAAATTACTTGTTTACAACTAAAGGAACACTGAATTGATAATTAGAAATACTTGCAAGAGGTTTTGGGCGTTTTGAGCGAAGTTGGGTAGGAGAGCAGCGCTGGTCTTCCACGAGCGCAATGCCTTGCCTCCAAGAGCGCGGCACCACCCAAAAAATCTGTTTTTCTCCTTACAAATTTGATTTTCAAGTCAAGGGAGTGAGAGCTCGATGGATTAGAGAGAAAATGAGTGCCTTTTTGATCTATTGATGGGCTTTATACTAGATGGATTGGATGAATTAGCTCTTGGGACCCACTTTTCCTTCTCACATTCACTTTAAGCATTTGAACCTTTACCTTTCACTTTGACTTTGATTTTTTGAATTTGATCATTTGATGGATTTTAGAACACTAGGATCACAGCAAAGAGGGCTAGATCAATTATTTTTTAGGCTAGGTATAGTAGCACAGGGGTTTTGATTGGTTTATTTGGGTGTTGGATGAGTGAATTAGGTCAAAGAGGAAATTAGGTCAGGGCAAAAGGAACAGCAATTGCAGACATATAATGAGTCAAGGTAGGTAGGTGTTTTAACACTTTAAGGAGGTTTTGATGGAATGAATAGAATGATGAGGTGCTAAAAATATTATGACATACATGAATTCTTTTTAAACTGAGGAAATGAACACAAGTATGATGATTCTCCCAAAACAAAGCATTAAACATGAATTATGCTTATCTCACTTAATAATCAACACATTATAGAAATCAAATGATCATGGAAAGTATAAAAAAATCATACATATGTAAATAGATGATTCGGATTTTATGTAGGAACGCAACAGAATACACATATAGCCATAGATATATATATGCAGTAGAAATAATGCTTCATTTTATTAATAAAACAAATGACTGAAATAAACATCTAGGGCACTGGTAGGCGTATCTCTGAGAAGAGATGTGGTGGCTACAAGCCTCTAAACTATGTTACAATGATACATAATGGAAATGAGCAAGTGAGGGCACTGGTAGCATATCTCTGAGAAGAGATGTGTCAGATACAGGCCTCACCACTGTGTTACAGAATTGAAAAGATGGGAACAAGCAAGCTAGGGCACTGGTAGTGCTTATCTCTTGGAAGAGATGTGTCACCTACCATCCCCTTAACTGTGTTACAATGAGGCTCGAAGGCCTATTTATTGTTTAGAAACAATGTAAAACCCGAAACTTCCAAAAACCTAACCCTAGGAGATGAAGTGCCAAAACTGTGGGCCCCGTTTGGGTAAGTTGGTGTTTCAAATTACCGAGGACGTAACTTTGGCATCTGATCTCCATTTGACACTCTCAATAGCTCATTAGAAAGATCTATTTCAGGACTACAACTTTTTTAAATTGATGTTACTCCCCGTTTTCCCAAAAAGCGTCGTTTAGGGCCTCAAAATGACTCCGGAAGTTCCGGACCCGAAAAAATGCTATAAATAGTAACTTGTGCTGAAACTTACAAACTGAAATAACTAATGGTGGGGGTTCAAATGGACTCAATGGGTGGCCACCAATATCCACATAGATCATTAAGTCCCCAAAACGGCTCCGGGAGTGCAGGACTCGAAAACTTGCTAAAAATAGTAAGTTGTGCTGAAGCTAAAAAAATGAAAGAATTGATGTTGTGGGTCCAAATGGAATAGGTGGGTGGCCACCGATATCTACCTGGATCACTCCTCCCTACTTAGGAAGAAATGGTCTCCATTGTGTTAATTTCCTCCATGGGAATTGGTGCTAAACTTGGTGTTGGATTTGTCCAGGATGTCGCGGACCTATTGGTGGACGTGCTAGATGTACGTGTGCCACCGGTGGGCTGCCGTTGAAGGATATGGGAAAATTTATCCATCATCACGTTCCTCTGTTTCTCGAGGGCCTCCTCGAGAAATATTTTGATAGGATCTCCTGCTCCCTCGTCTTTCTTTCCTTCCACCATGGGGGGTCGTCGAGGTTGCGAGGTTGAACTCCTTAGACATTGGCCGCGTTGGGGACATGAAAGGAAAAATAGAGAAAGAGAAAATCGCTCTGATACCACTGATCCAGATTTTATGCAGGAACACAACAGAATACACATATAGCCATAGATACAGATATGCAGTAGAAATAATGCTTCATTTTATTAATAAAACAAATAACTGAAATAAACAGCTAGGGTGCTGGTAGGCGTATCTCTGAGAATATATGTGGTAGATACAAGCCTCTGAACTATCTTACAATGATTACATAATGGAAATGAACAAGCGAGGGCACTGGTATCATATCTCTGAGAAGAGATGTGTCGGATACAAGCCTAACCACTGTGTTACAAAACTGAAAAGATGGGATTAAGCGAGCTAGGGCACTGGTAGCGCTTATCTCTGAGAAGAGATGTGTCGGCTACCAGCCCCTTAACTGTGTTAAAATGAGGTTCGAAGGCCTATTTATTGTTGAGAAACAATATAAAACCCGAAACTTCCAAAAACCTAACTCTAGGAGATGAAGCACCAAAACTGTGGGCCCCGTTTGGGTCGGTTGGTGTTTCAACTTCCCAGGGACGTAAATTTGAAATCTGATCTTCGTTTAACACTCTCAATAGCTATTTAGAAATATATATTCGAGGACTACAACTTTTGAGTGAGCAACATCAGTCTATGACCCATGTTGCTCCCCGTTTTCCCAAAAAATGTCGTTTAGGGCCTCAAAATGACTCTCGAAGTTCAGGACCCGAAAAAATGCTATAAATAGTAAGTTGTGCTGAAACTTAAAAGCTAAAATAACTGATGGTGGGGGTTCAAATGGACTCTTTGGGTGGCCACCAATATCCACCTGGATCATTAAGTCCCCAAAATGGCTCCGGGAGTTCAAGACCCGAAAACCTGCTAAAAATAGTAAGTTATGCTGAAGCTGAAAAACTGAAAGAATTGATGTCGTGGGTCCAAATGGAATAGGTGGGTGGCCACCGATATCTACCTTGATCAACAGAAGGATAAACTATTTCAAAATATAGTGCCACAAGAATCCCACCAAAATATCTGCAACTCTGTCCATAAATTCCTACCAAAAGTCTGATACACTAGTGTTTTTTGATCAATAAAAAAACATCCAACCTCTCAAATAAGTGAAGAGGTGAAATATATAGGCAATAAAAAACAAAACCCAACCTAAGGGGTCAAATTCCTGAGTTGAGGAGCTGATCCACAAAAGGCTGAACTGAAAACCCAAAGACTAGGAAGGTCAAACAAACTCTCCCCTAGTTTTGGTGAAACTGGTTCATTTATCCATGAAAACACTTTTACCTAATTTATTTACCCTCTATCAACTCAAAAATATCTTAATTACATTTACATCCATCATTTACATTAGTAAAATTCACATTTTCCATGGTCAAACTCAGAAAACTAGGAAAAAATTAGAAAAATCAAACAATTGTCAGGAGCACAGCACAAACGTCAAGCCAACTTTTGAGAGGGTTTCTGATGTCCAAATTGAGCTCAGGATAGCGCATTGGAAATCATGTCCTATCTATTTTACAAAAATTTACTTGTTTTCCAAAAAATATTATTTTTATCCCTCCAAAAGTTGAATCTCCCAAGACTGGTCAGGAGTGCCTGCCTGAAAATGAGGGCAGAAATGTCATTTTTGAGGTGTTTTTGGCAATTTATCTTTGCCATATTGTCCAAATTTGGTGTGAAAAGTGTCAATATTACATTTTTTCTGCCTTCTGAATCTAATGGTGGTCTTATTTTTTCATTTTGAGGCCCCTATAAGAAGCGCAATGCCTAGGGTGGTGCGCTCCTGACAGTCAAACTGTGCTGAAGACTGTCAGAAGTTTGCATGAAAACCCAAAATTGAAAAAATTGCTCAAAAAATCTTCAAAATTGATATGTGGAATACTAATGAAGTATGCTAAGCAATCAGAGAGGCCTCGGAAATGATGTCAAGTTTCCTCTTCTCCTCTTGGGTGATTAGGGTTTCTAGCTTTACCTTCACCTTTTGGAGTTTTGACCTTGCTATTTGATTCCTTCAACAATAATTCTTAACCATGTGTCCCTGGATATCATTGTCTTTCTTTGCTTTCTACAAGATCTTCTTAAGATGAGTGTTGACTATTTCAAGCCAATGTTCCCTGTTCTCATTGATCAATATGGAAAAATTCTCATTAAGAATGACCTCCTCTGCTAGTTCATCTTCTTTTTGTCTCTCTAGTTGTAATGCTTTCTACAGGCCTTTGGTTCTTGGCCTCTTCCTTGACAATTGTTCTTCTTGTTCATCTGGATCACCATATTTATCATATGCTTCATCAATTAATGTCTTAGTCTTTGTCTCTTCTCTTTTTTCCTTGAGAAGTTCTACCTCCATGATCAGTTGTTTGGTCTTGAGTTTTTGGTTTTCCTGCTCAAGAAATGAAATGACAAACTTAGATCTATCCAAGTTAGTTTGCAACTTTCTGATTTGGGACTCTTTCTCTTTGATTATCAAGCTTGAGGCCTCATGATCATCTTGTTGATCCAAGTCAAATAGATCAAACTCTGTTTCCTCCTCATGAGGGTTTTCATCCTCTTATATGACTTCCTCATGAAAAACTGCCTCTTTTTGCTTTTACTTTCCATTTTGTACCTGCTTTTCTGATGAGGAAGAAAAAGTCCCTTCCACAATCTATGGAGCAAGCACCTGCCTAGGCCCTCTCTGATAAGTTTTGGCCAAAGTGTCTTTTTCAACCTCTTTGGTATTTTTAAGCTTGTTGACCAAAACTCTACTGGATGACCCAATTTGGCTATGAAATACTGATGATGGTGATGAGATGGGTCGAGTAGGTTGAGCTGATGGAGGAATAGGTGTAGTGGGTTGAGGTGGAGGAGGAATAGTTTCAACATGTTGAGCTTGTGGAGTGGTGAAGACATCATTGGCAATGAAAGTGTCCCATGAAATGTTCAACTGATTTAGATGATGAAGGACAATTATCTTGATCAGAGAGTGGTGGAAGAGACTATTCATTTGCTGATCATAGTCTCTCTTTTGTACTGTGTAGGCCATTTTATCAATGGTTCTGAAAAATTAGTATGGGATGTTGAGAAATTTCACTCTCGTGAAGTTCATGAGCAATATGATATGATATGTGTAGAGTTTGGAGAATCAGCCTTCACAAGATAATTATTTCATGATGAGTTTCATCATGGGAGCATATCTATCAAGAAGGTAATTGAAATGGAAAACTCTCTTTCCTTAATTTTTGTATCGAGCCTTGAGTAATGGCTCATAATGTTGGTCATCTTGATCTTTGGCCTTGAACCATTTCTCACCACCAATGAGTATCCCTATGGCAGCAGCAATGACGGTTGTGGAGATGGTGAAGGTAACACCTGTAGAAATTTAAATAACTGTTAAATTATTCACCAAGATTATCCTGATCACACACTATTTGAGCTTCATGCATAATACATAATCTCTTCTACCATTGATCATTAATTGTGGAAATATAAACAATCGCATGCGCACATTAAAACCATAAACAATCACACATATAAACACAATATTTATGGGAAAGCTTAAAGCTGAAAACCCCCAACTATCTGTATATTATAATGATAGAGATCATGTAACAATCATAGTACAAACTCCTCACAAGCTCTCAGCACTATCTCCAATTGTTACACACTACACAAGCTCAGATCATACAAAACACATGCTCCAATCTACTCCACCTATTAGCCTGCCTCTACTGCGCAATCCAAGATGAATAATGGCCCGTTCGAATCCACCTAGTATGCACTGCGCAATCCTCATTGGCATCTCCATCAATGTGTGGTGCAAACTCATGCACCAGTATGGTCACAACTGATAGTCACACTTGCTCTTTCACCTACCTCTCCACTGGTCTCCACTGAAACTGTCCATGCACTGAAGTTAACTAATGTATTCTTTAGTTGATTTATGAGTTAATAATTAGTGAATTAATTAATAATTAATTCACACCACTCTCACTAGTGTATCAATCATTTAGACTAGATACAACTAGCTCAACTATGTTTAGATTAGTTAAACTGAACACAACTCCATTAACTTCCTCAATCAACTCCACCAAACTCTCTCACATGAGTTCTAACCGAAGTCTCCATGCAATAGCTCCACTTAACCCTCAGGAATAGCGTAATTCCTTCTGTCAGCTCCTGTGCCACATCTGTGCACTTAACTGAAGTGCTCCAAGAGAATAAGATAATGTTTATAGTCCAAATATTATTAAGAGCTAATAATATTCGACATATCTATTTTTAGACTCGCAATCTAAAAATAGATTCCGCCCAATATGTCTAAAAATAGAAGTCCATCTATTTTTTCCAACTTGACCAACCATCCACAAATAGCATCCTGCAACTCATAGAATATGATCGACATGTCTAAAAATAGACATTGTCTAAAAATAGACTTGGGCCAAAAATAGCCTACGGTACCACTTAGTGAAGGTGACTCTTTTCACTAAGCTCATCATCTTGTTGCAATCTCAACACTCCCTCTCAACAAGATAGGGATTATCTGCCACCCCGATCCTACCTCTGTGGTATTCGAATTTTCTCCTGGTGAGCGCCTTCGTCAAGATATCAACATCCTGATCCTCCGTGGGAATGTATGAAAGTAACATGACCTTCCGTTGCAAACAATCTTTGATATGATGATATCGGATGTAAATGTGATTAGATCTATCATGAAATACCGGATTAACCGAGAGTTTAATGAAACTCTGATTATCACAATAAATCACAGTAGGATCCAAGTGTGAACCAAACAACTCGACCAGGATCTTCCTCATCCATATAGCCTCGCATGCAACCAAAATTGCTGCCATATACTCGGCCTCTGCTGAATTGAGTGCCACAGATCTCTGCTTCCTGCTGTAACAAGAAACTGCTGTCGACCCGATACTGAAAATCCCTCAAGATGTGCTCTTTCTGTACGTTGGGCTCCCTGCCCAATCTGCATCCGTGAAGCCACATAGCCTCACCTCATCCGACTGTCTGTACCATAATCCATATCCCGATGTGCCTCTGAGATATCTCAATACATGCTTCCCCACCTTCCAAAAGAGCTTGGTTGGCTTAACCATAGCTTGTGAAAGCTGGTTAACAACATAGCATATGTCGGGTCGTGTATTGACTAGATACTTAAGCGACCCCACCAATTGTCGATAAATAGTGGCATCCACAACCTCCGCCGAAGTAGCATCCTCCTTCCTCCAACCTCCAGAAGAGGAGTATCAACAGCTCATAAAGTGTGCCCATGCATGTTGAACTTCCGCAGTCCTGCATACTTACCCCGAGAAACAAATAGTCCATCACCGTGACCGCCACCCCAATCCCGGGAAATAATGAAGGAGGCCCAAGTCCTTCATCTCAAACTCTTTTGCAACATCATACTTGCATGAGAGTATCAACAGCTCATCACCTGTCAAAATCAAATTATCTACATAAAGTACAATGATTAGCAACTTACCCTCCACCACTATCTCGTATAGGTTCGGATCCGCCTCACTCTGGAGAATCCAAGTCCGTTGAAATAATCCCGTCTCCATCCCAGGTGTACCAAGCACGAGGTGCTTGTTTCAACCCATACAACGCTCTCTTGAGCCTGCACACATGCGAATTGCTGCTGAAGATCTTGAAACCTTCGGGCTGATCTATGTACACCTCCTCCTCAATGAATCCATTGAAGAATTCAATCTTCACATCCATCTGATGAATGTGCCACCCCATCTGCGCTGAGAGAGCAAGAATCGTCAGTATGGAAGAATACCTTGTGACAGGTGCAAAGGTTTCCTCATAATCGATCCCCTCAATCTGTGAAAAGCCTCAGGAAACAAATCTTGCCTTGTACTTCTCCACACTCCCGTCAGCTACCTGCTTCACTTTGTAGATCCATCTCGAACCCACCACTGATTTCCCTTCCGGCCTCGGGAAAATCTCCCATGCACTGTTTCTGACAATCGAATCATACTCTTCCACCATGGCATCTACCCATGCGGGATCCTCCACAGCTTCCTCAAAAGAGGATGGCTCCGTCACGATACACTTGCTCATCAAAGCCATGTATCCAAAGGTACCGACCGTGACTGCCTCGTTTCGTACCGTGATGGTGGTGTTAGGAACACTTCTCTCGCATCTCTTCGATCATAGCGCCTTCGTAGTGCGCTTGCCTCTCGATGGTCTGGTGCCGCATGAGTGGTTTCTTCCACTCCATGAACTTCCTTTTGTGGTTGATCCACATCTTGCGGCTCATCTTTAGGAACTAATAGCTCCTCATCCGCATGCAAGTGTAGCTCCCTCTCAAGCGACAACTTCATGGTTTTCTCCTCATGAAATTTGATATCCCATTGCACAACAGTCTTCCGACTGTCTAGCAAATACACACGATAGTTGTGGGGTGTTTCTGTGTACCCCATAAATATCCCAACCTCTACAGTCGGCTCGAGCTTCTTCCTCGCATCCTTCGTCACATGAATGGCAAACAGTGAACCAAAAATCCTCAAATGGGAAATATCGTGTTTACCGTAAAACGCCTCCTGTGTACTCAAGCATCTTGTGAGGACAACTAAGCCCGTACATATACTATAGTATTTCTGCATGCCTCACCCCACAAGTGTATGGGATGGCCCTGATCATGCACCATCACTTGTGCAGCACCCACGATCGTTCTATTCTTTTGCTTTGCGACCCCATTCTGCTGTGGGTTATGAGGCGCTATGAGCTCTCTCTGAATTCCTTTTGCACTGCAAAAGTCCTTGAATTCGCTAGAGATGAATTCACCACCATTGTCACTCCTAAGAGCCTTCACCTGCTTCCCCAATTCTTTCTCAACCAGTCCCTTGAACTCACAGAACTTTGAGTATGTCTCGCTCTTCTTCTACATGAATAATATCCAGCACTTCCAAGAAAAATCATCAACAAATATCACATAGTACCTGTGCTTGGTCGTGGGAAACTATCGAGAAAGGTCCACACACGTCTGGTGTGAATTCTTAAGGATCATCGTACCCATTTATCCTTCGTGAAAGGTGGCTTTCACAAATTTTCCCAAGGTACATCCCTTGCACCGATCTAACCGCGCATGAGTACCCTTAGAAGCCCAAGAGAAACTGCGTATCTTCAAAGCTCCATGGTGAAGGTGGCCCAATCTCCGGTGCCACAACTCGCTATCATCCTGGCTCACCACTCCTTATGCCTTACCTTCCATTGTTGTGCAGCCACCTACCTGCAATTGATAAAGGTTCTTATCTCGAACCCCTATCCTCCAGGTCTCACCAGTTGCCTTACTGTGCAGGAAATTCTTTCCTTCGCTAAAGACAACATCATATCCCTTGTCTTCTAACATCGCCAGAGAGATAAGATTCTTCTTCAATATTGGAACATGCATCACTTCCTTCAATACGAAGGGTTTAATAGCTCCCTCTCAAAGGAAATGGCACCGATACCAGTTGCACTGTATCTACCATCATCGCCCATCTCGATGTGCACTCCAAGATCTTTCTCATCTAGATCAATAAACAAATCTCGATCTCCTGTCATGTGAAAAGACGCACCACTGTCAAGAAACCACACTGAACCCATCACACTTGAGACCAAGCATGCGATCAATGAAAATCCACCAAAACCGTGTGAGGCTAAGGCCTCTCTAGTCATGATCCGTGCCACGCTATTTTTCTTCTTCTGCGGACAATTTGTGGCATAATGTCCGTGTTGGTGACAGTGAAAGCACTTCACCTTGGACATGTCCTGCTTCTTGCCTTTCGCACTGGATTGAGAAGCTTTCTTGCTTTTCCCCTTCTTTTCTTTGGTAGCGAAAGTTCAATTCTCTTCATCAGATTTCTTTGATGAAGATCCGTCCCTGGTACTTCGCCTTATCTCCTCTTGCACAAGATCCGACCAAAGTTGCTCCCATCATGGCAATTTCTCCTGACCATTGACAGAGTCCTGATAGGAATGCCAACTCTTTGGAAGCCCAAGGAGAGCCAGGCTCACCAAGTCCTCATCATCAACATTCACCCCCACACTTCCCATCTCATCCCTACATTGGATGAACTTCGTGAGGTACTTAGGCATACTGTCGCCTTTCTCCATCTTTATGTTTCTAAGCTTATCCTTGAGCGCCAACTTCCTCTCGTCGCTCTCGCTTTGGAATAAATCTGTCAAGGCTTTGCACATCAATAATGGAGAAGCCTTACCATGAAGGCTGGACACTATGTGATCCTTCACACCCTCCAACAGAATCCTTCGACACTTTGTTGTCTTCTTTTGCCATGCATCAAGTGTGGCAGCATCGCCAGAAGTAGGCTTTGGGACTTCAGCATCTATGAACTCCTTTAACCCATTTTCATCTAACACCGCCTCCATCCTGTCCTTCCATGCAATATAATTCAAGCTGCCGTCAAGGGAATACTCCAATCACAATCCGTTGAAAGACATTAAACTTTGACACCAAGAAAACACTACTGCAAATTCAAATTCCACCAACACAAAACTCAACCGCTTCAATGTTCTGCAATTGCTCCAATGATCAATATCGCTCTGATACCATGTAGAAATTTGAATAACTATTAAATTATTCACCGGGATTATCCTGATCACACACTATTTGAGCTTCATGCATAATACATAATCTCTTCTACCACTGATCATTAATTGCGGAAATATAAACAATCGCATGCACACATTAAAAACATAAACAATCACACATATAAACACAATATTTATGGGAAAGCTTAAAGCTTAAAACCCCCAACTATATGTATATTATAATGATAGAGATCATGTAACAATCATTGTACAAACTCCTCACAATCTCTCAGTACAATCTCCAATTGTTACACACTACACAAGCTCAGATCTAGCAAAACACATGCTCCAATCTTCTCCACCTGTTAGCCTTCCTCTACTGCGCAATCCAAGATGGATAATTGTGCAATCCAAGTTCGAATCCCACTAGTATGCACTACGCAATCCTCATTGGCATATCCCTCAAAGTGCGGTGCAAACTCATGCACCAGTATGGTCACAACTGATAGTCAACCTGCTCTTTCACCTACCTCTCCACTGGTCTCCACTGAAACTGTCCACGCACTGAAGTTAACTGATGTATTCTTTAGCTGATTTATGATTTAATAATTAGTGAATTAATTAATAATTAATCCACACCACTCTCACTAGTGTATCAATCAGTTAGACTAGATACAACTAGCTCAACTATGTTTAACTGAGTTAAACTGAACACAACTCCATTAACTACTCAATCAACTCCACCAAAATCTGTCACCTGAGTTCTAACTGAAGTCTCCATGCAATAGCTCCACTAAACCCTCAGGAATAGCGTAATTCCTTTTGTCACCTGCATGTGCCACATCTGTGCACCAAAATGAAGTGCTCCAAGAGGATAAGATAATGTTTATAGTCCAAATATTATTAAGAGCTAATAATATTCGACATATCTATTTTTATACTGGCAATCTAAAAATAGATTCTGCCCAGTATGTCTAAAAATAGAAGTCCATCTATTTTTACCGACTTGACCAACCATCCATAAATAGCATCCTGCAACTCATAGAACATGATCCTATGTCTAAAAATAGAATTTGCGCCAAAAATAGCCTACAGACCCACTTAGTGAAGGTGACTTCATTTCACTAAGCTCATCATCTTGTTGCATTCTCAACGACACCTACAAGGGTCACTTAATTGTCTTGAAGGTTTGAGATGAAAACTATGGTCAAAACAGGGTGATGTTGAACTCTTTGGACCATTTCACAGAAATCAATGCAGCCCACATGTTTGAAGCAACTGACTACCATGGGTGAGGCCATAAACTCTCTGGTGTTAGTTGGCTCAAGCCTCAAAATCCTCCCTCCCTTGTGAGGTCTTCTTTCCTCTCTGCCCTCCTCCATGAAATCTCTATCTTCCTCCTCCATGATGCTTGTTTTGGTTATCAAAACCCTAGGGAAGGTAAAGGGGAGTGGGAAATAGTTTTAGGGAGTGAGGATGGGTGTATGAAACATTAAGTAAGTAGGGAAGGGGGTTATGGAACTTAGGGGAGTGACAGAGGATCAAAATACTTACAGAAATGGGATTTAGAAATTTATCACATGTATAGGGAGGCTACCTAAGAAATTTGTAGCCTAGGAGCTATGGTTTTGGGGAATGTGTCTTAGGAATGGGGATTTAGTGATATATGGATATGGATAAGGTTTACTGAGATATGGGAAGGGTAAATTTGGGTTTAGGGGAGAAAATTTAGGATGTGGGAGTGAAACTAGGGTTTCTAGCTTCAAAACTCAAAACTTGAAACAAGGAGAATGAACACCATTAAATTTGCAATGATGAAATGTATGGAGGGCTTAGATGAGGTTAAATTAATTTTTTACAATTTAAGGAACCCTGAATTGATAATTATAAAGACTTGTAAGAGGTTTTGGGTGTTTTGAGCGAATTTGGGCAAGAGCGTAGTGCCACCCAAAAACTCTGTTTTTCTCTTTAAAAATTTGATTTTCGAGCTGAGGGAGTGAGAACTTGATGGCTTAGAGAGAAAATGAGTGCCTCTTTGATATTTTTATGGTCTTTATACTAGATGGATTGGATGAATTAGCTCTTGGTACCCACGTTTCCTTCTCACATTCACTTTAAGAATTTGAACCTTTACCTTTCACTTTCACTTTGATTTTTTGAATTTGATCATTTGATGGATTTGAGAACATTAGGATTTTGGAAAATTTGATCTTCTTGGCATATGGAACTCTGATTTGGAAAATATTTGGAACCATGAACTTATTATATATTTGAGAAAACATAAAATTACATACTGGAATAAAAATTAAATTACATGTCAACTTTACATAGTAAAGTGAGATTAATTTTCACCCTCTCACTTGCTAGTTTGTTATGCATGCATATGGTAGTTTGATGGACCTTGAAAAGCTTAAGACCTAATGGAAACCCTAACTGAATGAACTTCATGGTGAAATTATTGAAAAGGTGATAAAAACTCATGAATGATGGACACTCAACATAGTGATGAAATGATCTAGCAAGTGATGATTTTTTTTTTAAGAGTGAAACTTGCTTTAAATCTGCATCAAGTGACCAAATTTTCACATGACCTAATGGAATGACAAAAATTTCTGAATGGGACCCCTAACATGACATGAAAGATTTAATTTGATCACTGGTGGAAGGATGCAAATACTGACACTAACATTGGTTGGATGTTGTTGTATTGATCAAAAAACACTATTGTATCAGAATTTTGGCAAGAATTTATTGACAGAGTTGCAGCTATTTTGCTGGGATTCTTGCGGTACTGTATTTTGACATAGCTTCTCCTTTTGTTTACATATGTATGAATGTTTTTTACTTTCCATGATCATGTCATTTCTATAATGTGTTGATTCTTAAGTGAGATAAGCAGAATTCATGTTTAATGCTATGTTTTGGGAGAATCATCATGCTTGTGTTCATTTCTTCATTTTAAAAACAATTCATGTATGTCAAGCTATTTTGAGCACCTCATTAGTCTATTCATTCCATCGAAACCTCCTTAAAGTGTTAAAGTACTTACCTACCTTGCCCCATCAGATGTCTACAATTGCTAGTCCTTTTGCCCTGACCTAATTTCCTCTTTGACCTAATTCACTCATCCAGCACCCAAATCAACCAATAAAAACCCCTGTGCTACTATACGTAGCCTAAAACCTAATTTATTTATCCCTCTTGGTTGTGATCCCTTGGAAAGAGCCCTCCCCTGCCTAGTAGTGCTAGCTACATGGGGAGAGTTTGGTATGCGGTTATCTTTGCTGGTCTCTTCTCAGCCTCAGAGATCCAATGGAGTGTTAACAACAAAATCAAGTGAATTTAGAGTTGTTTGATAAGAGGGGCATGGATTTCATTGGACTTGTTGATCCCCCATAAGGAAAAAAGAAGTATCTCATTGTGTGTGTTGATTACCTGACTAAATGGGCTAAAACAAAGGTAGTTAAGGAAGAAAATGAGTAGAAGATGGTTGATTTTCTTAGAGAGAACATATTCTAAAATTTTTGTTTTCGAAGACAGTTAGTCAATGATCAAGGAGCACAATTCACCTCAAATTTGACTAAAGATCTCATGAAGCAACACCACATCAAGCACAGGACATCCACTGCCTATCACCCTCGAGAAAATGGGTAAGTGGAGGTCACAAGTAGAGCATTGGAGAAAGTTATAACAAATTTTTTTAGTAGCATCATAAAATATTGGGCATATAGACTTGTATAAGCCACTTGGGACTACAACACCACTTGGAAGACCACCACTTGATTTACTCCATTTGAACTAGTATATGGGAAGAAGGACCTATTGTCCATTGAATTTGAATACAACACCTTAAGGATGGAAACTCAGCTAGACTTGGAATTAAATATAGCACAACAGTTTAGGCTACTACAACTTAATGGTTTAGATGAATTTAGGTTGCAATCTCCCCTACACACTAAGGTAATTTAGCTACAAAGGAAGATTTGGCATGAAAAACATATTAGGGAGAATACTTTTCAAGAAGGTGATGGGGCTCTTCTATATGATTCTAGATTCAAGTATTTTAAGGGAAATTTAATGAAAATATGGTTGGGTCCCTCTCTAGTAGAGAGATGTCATGAGAATGGGTTTGTCCAAATTAGAACAATTGATGAGGAAGGTATTCCCTTACTTGTCAATGGTTACAGGTTGAAGTTATATAAAATACCTTTGTCTAAGGAATAATTTATTAGTCAATCAGTAAAGAGTTGAATGTGATTCGGAGGCTCACAACCCTCAGTCCATGAAGCTTCTGAAAATAGTTAAATAAATAAAGGGCCTAGATGAAAACCTACATGAGTCATGTAAGGCCACCTCTAGGGTTGAAAACCTCTCCTAGGCAGCCCAAGAGCTAAAAAAAAAGAAAACAAAGAAAGGAAAAAAAAATATGAAAATATCCCCTGGTGAAAACCTCCTTTGAGGTGCCTAGAGTAGGCATGTAGGTTGAAAACCTCCACAAAGGCAGTCTACATGTCTCAAAAAAAAAATACATAAGGGAGGAGTCCTTACACCAATTTTTCTAACATCTATATTTTGCAGGACTCCATAAAGTCAAAAGAACGATGGTTACAGAATAATTTCCACATATTCATTTCTCCATTATTTCTTGTTATACATTGTATTTTAATCGTATTCATTCACCTCCATACCTCCCTCAATCATCTATCCAAAAATTGAACCATGTTTTGCCTCCTTTATGAGGTACTACAAGACTATCCTGAACTGCTACAGGACTATCCTGAATTGTTACAGGAGGCAGATACAATTGGAGAAAGTGGAAAAAAGGTCATGTTTTCTTTAGGAAATGTTTGGAGAGATCCACCAAAATCCCTTCATCACTCATCCACTCCATCTATCCAAAATTCATCCTCAAAATTCCACTCTACCATACATAAATAAAAACCCGGAAAAACTTGTTCTTCAAAATTTTCACCAAATACACCACCCTCTAATTATTCTAATCATGTCCCCATACCTCCTATGCTTTTTATTATTTATTGAGTGAAATATGAGGTCTCGAGGAGGGATGAAGTGACTGCCACAAGAAGGGGATCACTCATGTAGTAGCTTGCACAGTGACAACAAAATCTTGACCCAATTTTTTTTACAGCCCCAGAGTAGAAGATATAGCCATCCTGAGGCATCATGAGGCCATTTTTGAAGCTGAGAAGGAACACACCATCCCTATAGAGTATATTAAAATCACCTATCCATTCTAACAGCAACAAAATGATAACTGGAGAAAGGCCTACAAAAAAAAATCATTAGTCAAGATTCATCAAGCTATAAATTCATATGCAGAAGAAAACAAAGGAAACCAAAACCTTCAAAATCATCATGTTATGAATCCCAATAACATCATGTCGGCATATCCAACAATTCAACATCACAAGTAGGCTCAAGTGTGACACCCCTCACCTCTTCTCTATGTATATAATGAAAAAAATATGTTTAATGATCGAGAATGGAACTTTTATGGGCTCGTAATGGCCAGTAAACATGGCCATATTCGATCAATTAACTAAAATTTTCTCAGCCGCCATGCAACATGGAAAATTAAATTTAAGTAGGGCGATTCTTATGAGGAGTGGGGACAAAATCTAAAAAAGGAAACTCATGCAAGGGCCAAGTCACCAAAGCGCTCCAAGTCGTTACCACTGTTAGCAAGTGATAAAGTTTGGGAAACTTTTACGCCCTGAGCATGCATGGTTTTCAAGTTCAATGCTGAAGGTTGAACAAATTTGAAGTGGATTTATCAAATTTTATTCCAAATGAAAACAAATTTATTATAATATAGAATTAATTAATTAATTCTGTATTTTTTTTATCGCATATTCCACTTTTAGCTGATGATCAAAGGTTGAAATCGATGGTTCACATCAATTTCAGACCCCTTCTACGTTTCGAAGTTTAATGGAGGAAGGGGGTCCGAAAAGTGTTTTTTTCATTGACCACGTGGCAAGCAGAGGATAATTCGCACCCCCCCCACCATCCGATACAAAAAACTAGATATGACCTGCCCCCCCAAAATCTGGTTTTGTATTTTTGCAGGACAAACATAACAGTGGTAAATTTTTTCTTCAAGGTTGAAATAAATCAATCACCATTTCAATTTCTTCATTTCAAAATGGTGAAAAACAAATGAGTGGCACCAAAGTGACCCGCAAGGTGTTTGAATCCTTGCGTGGGAGGCTCAAGGTTGTCAGAAGATTGGGTGTGGGTGTAAACAATCTGGATGGTCCATCTGTAAAAAGGTCACTACAGCCACTGAAGAAATTCGGCATATTCTTGACAAGGCTGTTAAGAGTCCAATTCTCCAGTATTCTCACTTCATCCCCTTGCCAATGTTTGTTCAAACACAACTTGCAGAGAAATTCATGGACTTTCAAAACTCTGTTCTAGCTTAAATGGTAGTGTTGACAAAGAGGAAAGTGACTCTGACAGTGATTCAAATGAAAAATCCTCCAATGATTATTTTAAATTCAATCTCAATGTAGATGGTGATAATGTTCATCGAGGTGAAGAGCATAATTCCGAATGCGAATATTGCAATGAATCTGAAGGGTTTTGCACTCATGAAAGGAAGTCCACAAAAAAGCTCGAGTTTTATATATTTGAGTTAAGGAAGTTGGTAGTAGTGAACGCTTGCCATGTGTTTTTCAAAGTCATAATTGATGATATTGTAGAAGCAAGTCCTGTGCTGGAGAAATATTCTAGCACTCCTTTGAAGTTACATGCAAGGTTGATTGATATCGATAACTTTGGCAATGCCAGTCACATAACGGGTGCCATATAAGATCTGTCTTATTGACAATGCGAAGTATGCTATGGAGGAGCTCAATTTTTATGTCAAATTTTTTAGGATCAGCAGGCATTTTAGCATATCATCATCTCCAAATGTAACTGCAAGTTCAACAAGCCAAAGGTCAAAATCAGCTCACGATTCCAGATATTGCCCAGAAGGATTTATATCCATAATCCATTCATTGAAGGAACATGGAAATAGTGGCTCAATACCATGTTTGCTACTTCTTACTATTGCATACACAAGGCATCTACTTAGAGATGTTCCTGTTGCCAGCCCTTCCACTTGGATCTCGATTTTTTCAGCAAGGAGAAACAAATTTTTCATTATCCAGTCAGGGCATTTTTTATGGATGCAACCTCACGGCTTATAACCTTTCGACTGGAGAATATAATATATACAAGAAAATTTCTCAAATGGATCTTGGGGGAAATGAATGGTATCCAAAGTGCATGTTATACAGTAAAAAGCAACATCTTTTCTTCACCATAAATTTCTTCTTTGGGGTTGAATAAATTGGTCACCATTTTAATTTCTTCGTGTCCAAATGGTGAACAACAAAGGAATGGCACCAAAGTGACCTGCAAGGTGTTTGAATCCTCGCGTGGGAGGCTCAAGGTTGTCAAAAGATCGAGTGTGGGTGAAAACAATTTGGATGGTCCATCTGTAAAAAGGTCACTACATCCATTGAAGAAATTTGGCATATTCTTGATAAGGTTGTTAAGAATCGAAATATCTAGTATTCTCACTTCATTTCCTTGCCACTGGTTGTTCATACAGAACTTGCAGAGAAATTCACAGACTCTCAAAACTTTTTTCTAGCTTAAAAAGTAGTGTTGACAAAGAGAAAAGTGATTCTGACAGCGATTCAAATGCGAAAACCTCCGACGATGATTTTAAAGTCAATCTAAATGTAGATAGTGATAATGTTCGTAGAGGTGAAGAGCATCATTCATGATGTGAATATTGTAGTGACTCTGAAGAGTTTCAGACTCATGAAAGGAAGTCCACAAAAAGCCTGAGTTTTATATACTCAAGTTGAGGAATTTGGCAATGGTGAACGCTTGCCATGTGTTTGTCAAAGTCATAAAAAATGATCTGGTAGAAGAAAGTCCTATGCTGGAGAAAGATTCTAACACTCCTTTGAAGTTACACGTAAGGTTGATTGATATCGGTAAATTTGGCAGCACTAGTCACATAACAGGTGCCATACAAGGTCTATCTAATTGAAAATGTGATGTATTCTATGGAGGAGATCAAATGTTATGTCAACTTTTTCCAGGATCAACGAGCATTTTACCAGATCATCATCTCCAGATGTAACTGCAGGTTCAGCAAGCCAAAGGTCAAAATCAGCTCACAATTCTAGATATTTCCTGGAAGGCTTTTATCCATAATCCATTCATTGGAGGAACATGGAAAGATTGGCTGAATACCACGTTTTCCACCTCTTACTATTGGAGACACAAGGCATCTGCTTAGAGACATTCTTGTTGCCAGTCTTTCCACTTAGGTCTCGATTTTTTCAACAAGGAGCAACAGAATTTTCATTATCCATTCAATTCATTTTTTATGGATGCAACCTCACAGCTTATAACCTTTCGACTAGAGAATAAAACATATAAAATAAAATTGCTCAAATTGATCTTGGGGGAAATGAATGGTATCCAAAGCGCATGCTATACAGTAAAAAGTAACGTCTTTTTCCAGTTATCTTTGAATGTGTTATCATCTCACACAAACAGTACTGGAGATTTAATGTATGAAGCATATGGTACAGTCAATGTTCAGATGAGTTTGCTAGCAATATATTAGATAGGGGATTCGAAGATCTGAATAATATTCATCGAAAATCATATATGTTATTACCCATGGTGTTGGTGCGGGAATGTCTCATCTCTTTTATTCAATGGATTTGACAAGAGCGGCATTTCTCAAGTCATGAGAGAAAATATTTACTTTACGTTATGCATAGACAGGATGAGAATACAAGAACATGGGCAATGTCAGGTTGTATTAAATACCCTTAGTCATCATATTGAAGATAAACCTTCTGAAATTGAGGCAAGTTTTGCATACCTTATGGCGCAAGACAAAAAGTAACAAAATAGCCTTGAAAATGTTGCAACTATTGCAGAAAGTGCAGACTTTGGGGATGTATTTCTTGGAAAGGATCTAAATGTTGTTTTGGATTCATTTGATAAGTTGTTTTGCCGACAGTATTTGGTTTCTGATTGCCGATTGCATGGGTTTTCTCAGGGACTTGTTTTAACTAGTGACAAATAGCCACAATCAAGTAATCCTGGAGAATACAACAAGGACCCATGTGGATTTCATTGTTACTTATTGGCACTTAAAGATGAAGAAATGATGGATGTGGATAATCCTTCTAATCTTGAAGCCTATGAGGAAAATCCCATTCATTGTGCTACCAAATATGAACCAATGGAATTCACTCCAAAGGAAGGTTTAGGTGTGCAAAGGCTAAAAGATGTTTTAATTAAGGATACTTGTTCTAGTGAGAAGGTTATAGCTAACAACATTCATGGAGAATCCGATGTTGGAATAGAAGATTCTTTCTTTCAACATACTGACTCTCCCAAAAGGGGGAAAACATGATTAAATCATAGAGGTGTTTCAAGGAGAAATTATAAGAGAATGACTAAAGTATTTTTAGTTTCAATGAGGAAGAGACAAAAGATTATTGTAGCTTCTGATATAGATTCCATTGCGAGTGGAGGTAAAAAACCTTTTGATATCAATCTCAGCTCAAGCACAAGACATTCTGACACCTCTAAATTAAAAATATCACCAAAAATTGTTCAAGAACAATTTCAGCAACAAAATGGTCCACGAAACTGGATTCAAGTGATAAAGAAGATGTTGATATGAATGATATTAAGTGGAAAAATGAAGCTGGGGATGAAACCAAATCTATAAATGACATGCAACTTGATTCAACAGTGAAGCAATCGTGGAGTGACTCCAGATTTTCTACAATGAACAAATATGGAGTAGTGCTTAATGATTTTGGCCTTGATACCATGCTTGATAAACTGATAGCAGACTTTTCCACTGCTTTGGCTTCATTTTTCTTTCCTAATTTTTTTGGGGACCCATGCTATGACAATCATGTGAAAAAAATACAGGTTAATAGGTGACAGATCATATTTTGGGTTGTTTTACAGGTGTCTCTTCCAAGTTGTTCAAGTACTTTCTCGCCCCTTCCAGTTGTCCAAGTACTTACTCGACCTCAAGATATCATGAAGATCAAAAAGTGGATGCAAATATTTATTCATATATGATATCCATCTCTCGAATGAAAAAGAAAATATTTTTAACAACAGTATCCTGAAAAGTGGGAGGAAATTTTACACATGTCACCCCTGTTTCATTCACTTCCTTAAAGACTAGGTGATTAGTTATAGATGTGTCATCAGCTTTATAGCATTTTTTCTATTTTTAGAAATAAGATGGAAGGCTCGAGTTAAAAAGATATACCTTGTAGTTAAGTCTATATATTGTTATGTAAAAGAAAAGGAAAGGGTTGGGATCTGGAGGTAGGATGTGAATAATATTGTAAAGCAGCTCACAGAGCTTCATTTGATCAATTTTAGTAATACAACTATATCATTATAGGATTCTCGTGTCATTCATGTTGGTGAAGTTAATATGATTTTGTATATGTGTTTTCATTTTTATTCCTCCATTGTCCATAAATTCTGAATTATTCAATAGAAAATTAAGAGCAGAATTTGTTTAAAAGAACACTTTGTCTCTGTATTTGGATAATTTTTATGTTTTCTACTAGACGATTAGTTTCAGAATTCTTAATTTCTCTGCTACAATCCTCTCTCCTCACCTCTTCTTTCACCTCATTCAACAATTTCTAAAAACCAACAAGAGTTCCTATCCTTCCTTGTAAGCTTTCAAGAAAAACTTACCTTGATTTAATTAGGCCTCTTTGACTCCATTTCCCAATGGACCATTTCCCTTAATGTTCCAACCAACCAATTTAAAACCAAACCCTGTACCTATTAACTAGCCTAAAATCCCCTATCAAGCAAATCTAAATCATATAGAGAGATCCCTCTCTGAGTATAGGAGGCCTAGATCCTACATTCGAAAGTAGTTTTGATGTTACCTTTGGGGTTCTATCTTCAGCCTCAGAATTACGAAGCGCTAACATAGTGGCAACCATACTGGGGACTATTTATCTTCCTCAAAAAAATACATTAAAGTTCAGATCTGGTTACTGATGGTGGAAAGTGACCAAACACAACAAGGTTGAATAATCCGCTTGGTGACTCCATTCCAGATCGGTTCCATTCAAAGGGTCCACTGGAGGAAGAAACTGAAAAATGATAAGGTAATATGGAAAAATAAGCTATTCAAGCTCAAATAGTATTCAAAGAAATTTTAGCTTTATCTGTAGTTATTTTTCTCTTACTATGATCCTAGCCAAGAGTACATTTCTGAATTTATAGTGATCATTTGCAACC
Source organism: Pinus albicaulis (assembly GCA_034641835.2). Lineage (NCBI taxonomy): Eukaryota > Viridiplantae > Streptophyta > Pinopsida > Pinales > Pinaceae > Pinus > Pinus albicaulis. The sequence continues at coordinate 1,641,055,855 of CM076580.1, forward strand.
TGAAGAACCTAAAAATATTGAGCCCATCCCTATAGCTCTAGCACACACTCCAATACTTGTAGAAAACCCAGTTTGACACAAACCTTGTGCTTTATTTCCTATTCTTGTTGAAATTCCAAATAGTTATAACCCCGTGGATTTACCTCCTATACCTGTAAAAATCTCAGACAGATACAAGCCTCTAGCTTTGCTTCCTATTCTCCATGACCTCCCTGTCAATTACATCAATAATCTGCCCAGGTTTGATGGAGAAAATGTGAAGATCATTGTTGAAAAACACATTAAAAATCTCGAGGATTTTCTTGATCTGTTTGAGGTGGAAGAAGATGATGTCTGTATCAGGATGTTTTCCCTATCATTGCAAGGTAAATCTAAAAATTGGTTTAAGAAATTTCCAGCTACAAGCATTAGCAACTTTCGTCAATTTGTGAAATTTTTCCTAGATAGATGGGTGATCATGGTAAATTTTTTCCTCATCTAGAAGAGTATGACCACTTAAAAAGACAAACAAGGGAGACAGTACAAAAATTTTCAACCATATTCAATAAGGTGTATCATTAAATGTCTGTTGATATAAGGCCACCCCCAAGATTAGCTCACTTGCATTATCTTGATGCTTTCGATCCAGAGATGGCATTCCCATTAAGAGAAAGGAACACTGCAACCCTTGAAGAAGTAAAAAATGTTACAGTTGATGTGGAAGATAACCTACTGAACAGAAAGGAAAAATTGAATGCATTGATGAAAGACATAATACAAAAGGAACAATTGATATCTTCAGAGATAAAACTAGATATTTTGACAAACACAATCAATGAAGTGATGCATATGATTAGCAGGAAAGATGGATGTGTTGTTCAAAGTCCAAATGTTTCAATAATTACATAGAAGATGAGGATTAAGGTACCCAAGTAGTTTTCAACTCATCCTTGGCATCCTAAAATAGAAGATGATTATTTTATGTACTCAATTCACAACATAGCCAAAGATGACGTTAAAAATCAGAGGGAGGCAAGAAAATCTACTAAGATGATGTACATATTAGATGACCTTGCATATAGAAATAATATTCTTGGATTTTATCATCAAGATGAAGATTATAGGTTAAGATTGAGGCTAACAGTTCAAAGAAACCAGCACAATGCAAATATGGCAATCAAACTCTGCATGTTGATCGAAATTGTAAGGAGAAAAATGCAAAAAAATTTCAAGTGAAAAATGCATGCCCATGTGTTTTGCCTCACTATTGAGAGAACATTACAAGAATATTGTAAAGAGGAAGGATGAGTGTTCTAATGAATCAGTTGAGGAAAGGAAGGATGATACAAAACCTTTTTCAGATCCAGAAGTTCAATCCCTGAGTCTTTTTTTAGGATCAAGTCTCAGATGAAATCACAGTATGAAACTAATGATGAATGGATCCAGATTGATTCTTTACCCTTATGCTTTAATTCATTTCAGATTTTGAAAGGGAGTCTTGGTCTCATTTTGGTTGGTAATCACATGAGAAAACATGAAATATCAGTGGAACCACTGCTACATCCATCCAAAGCATTACATGACCCAATAGATGATATGTTGGATGGTTTATGTTTTCAAAGTCATTTATCATGTACCCGTAATAATTTCAAAAGCTGCTATGATATGGATATGATCAAAGATTATGCCCCATTGTCTAGTTTAGTAGAAGTATCGACACAAAATTCATCAGATAAAATGAAAACATGTTCTGAGTTGTTTGAAGATATGGAGAGTGCATGTGTAGTACCAAGATATGAGGTTGGGTTGACTGAGTCAGAATACCCAAAAATAGGTCAAGTGCATCTTGATCCAATGACTATCTATATAGAGAAATTTTCCATCACAAATCCAACACACATTTCTAGCATTTATGTTGTTTTTCAGGTCTACCAAGCTCCATGTAAAGAAGATCACGCTGGGAATTTCTATCAAACACCATAAACAGGTTTGTTTCTGAGTATGGTGAAAAAAAATGAAAGAAAAAAGTTATTGGACCATTTTCTTGACTGGGTGCACTGGCACTATTGTATCATTTAGAAAGGCAGTAATTTAAATATATTAGGGTAGGTAGGTGTGAAAATAAGATAAGTACTCTGAACATATTTCCAGTTTTAGTTTCAGATTGATTTTCACTTGTCAGTTCAAGTGTGTTCCAGACTTCAGTTTCAGCATAGTTCAGATTTCAGCATTCATACTTTTAGGGTGCAATAGTGAATTTATTTTTGTGGTTTGCAGTGCATAATTCAGTTGTAGTTTCAGTTCAGATTGCATTACACATATCAGATTCTTGTCCGAGGTTTAGAACAAATGAATAAAGTTTTCAGTTGCAGAAGTTTTATGGTAGAGCATATTGCTATCATCTTAATGACCAAGGCACTGCTTGCCAAATTCAGAGATATGTGGTTCGTTGTTGCTTCATTGGCAGGACAACATCCCCAGAAGGATCTGATGTTGTTTGGGAAAATTTTACGCCCTGAACTTGCATGGTTTTCAAGTTAATTGGTGAAGGTCGGACAAATTTGAAGTGGCTTTATCAAAATTTATTCCAAATGAAATTAAATTTATTTAAAATATAGAGTTAATTAATTAATTCTATATTTTTTTATATTATGTTAAACCTTACGCATATTCCACTTCTAGCTGATGATTTAAGGTTCAAATCGATGGTTCACATCAATTTCATACCCCTTCTGCGTTTCAAAGTTTAAAGGAGGAAAGGGGTCCAAAAAGGGTTTTTTTCATTTACCACGTGGCAAGCGGAGGATATTCGCAGCCCCCCCATCTAATACCACAAACCAGATATGCCCCCCTCTGAAATTTGGTTTCGAGGTTTTGCAGGACAGACACAACAGTGGTAAATGTTTCCTTTGGGGTTGAAATAAATCAGTCACCATTTCAATTTATTCATGTCCAAATGGTGAACAATGAAGGAGTGGCACCAAAGTGACCCATAAGGTGTTTGAATCCTCGCGTAGGAGGCTCAAGGATGTCAGAAGATCGGGTGTGGGTGTAAACAATCCGAATGGTCCCTCTGTAAAAGGTTCACTAGAGCCACTGAAGCAATTCGGCATATTCTTGATGAGGTTGTTAAGAGTCCAATTCTACAGTACTCTCACTTCATCGACTTGCCAATGGTTGTTCATACAGAACTTGCAGAGAAATTCACGGACTTTCAAAACTCTGTTCTAGCTTAAATGGTAGTGCTGAAAAAGAGGAAAGTGACTCTGACAGCAATTCAAATGAAAAATCCTTTGACGATGATTTTAAATTCAATCTCAGTGTAGATGGTGATAATTTTCGTAGAGGTGGAGAGCATCATTCAGGATGCGAATATTGCAGTGAATCTGAATTTTTTTTCACTCATGAAAGGAAGTCCACAAAAAAACTCGAGTTCTATATACTCGAGTTATGGAAGTTGGCAGTAGTGAATGCTTTCCATGTGTTTGTCTCATAATTGATGATCGTGTAGAAGCAAGTCCCGTTCTGGAGAAAGATTCTAGCACTCCTTTGAAGATACACGCAAGGTTGATTGATATTGGTAACTTTGGCAGTGCTAGTAACATAATGGGTGCCATACAAGGTCTGTCTGATTGACAATGCGTTGTATGCTTTGGAGAAGCTCAATTGTTATGTCAACCCTTTTCAGGATCAGCAGGAATTTTAGCAGATCATCATCTCCAGATCTAACTGTAGGTTCAACAAGCCAAAGGTCAAAATCAGCTCATGTTTCCAGATATTTCCCAGAAGGCTTTATATCCATAAGCCATTCATTGGAGGAACATGGAAATATTGGCTCAATACCATGTTTTCTACTTCTTACTATTGCATACACAAGGCATCTCCTTAGAGATGTTCTTGTTGCCAACCTTTCCACTTTGATCTCGATTTTTTCAACAAGGAGAAACAAATTTTTCATTATCCAGTTAGGGCGTTTTTTATGGATGCAACCTCACAGCGTATAACCTTTCGATTGGAGAATACAATATATACAAGAAAATTTCTCAAATGGCTCTTGGGGGAAATGAACAGTATCCAAAGTGCATGTTATACAGTAAAAGGCAACATATTTTTCGGGTTGTCTTTGAATGTGATATCATCTCATACAAACATCACCGCAGATTTAATGTATGAAGCATATGGTACATTCAATGTGCAAATGAGTTTGCTAGTAACATCTGAGACAGGGGATTTGAAGATCTGAATAATATTCATCGAAAATCATATATGTTATTACCCATGGTGTTGGTGTGGGAATGTCTCATCTCTTTCATTCAACGGCTTTGACAAGAGCGACATTTCTCAAGTCGAGAGAAAAGATTTACTTTGTCATTATGCATAGATGGGATGACAATACAAGAACATGGGAAATGTCAGGTTGTATTAAATACCCTTAGTCAGCATATTGAAGATAAACCTTCTGAAATTGGGGCATGGTTTGCATAACTTATGGCGCAAGACAAAGAGAAACAAGAGAGTCTTGAAAATGTTGCAACTTCTGTAGAAAGTGCATACTTTGGGGATATATTTCTTGGAAAGGATATAAATATTTTTTTGGATTCATTTGATAAGTTTTTTTGCCGATGGTATTTGGTTTCTGATTTCCGATTGCATGGGTTTTCTCACGTACTTTTTTTAACTAGTGACAAACAGTCACAATCGAGTAATCCTAGAGAAGACAACAAGGACCCATGTGGACTTCCTTGTTACTTACTGGCACTTAAATATAAATAAATGACAGAGGTGGATAATCCTTCTAATCTTGAAGCCTATGAGGAAAATCCCATTCATTTTTCTACCAAATATGAACCAATAGAATTCTCTCCAAAGGAAGGTTCAGGTGTCCAAATGCCAAAAGCTATTTTTACTAAGGGAACTTTTTCTAGTGAGAAGGTTATAGCTGACAACATTCATGGAGAATCTGATGTTGGAATAGAATATTATTTCTTTCAACATACTAACTCTCCCAGAAGGGGGAAAACACGATTAAATGATGGAGGTGTTTCAAGGAGAAATTATAAGAGAACATCAAAAGAAGTTTTAGTTTCTATGAGGAAGAGATAGAAGATGATTGTAGCTTCTAATACAGATTTAGTTGTTAGTGGAGGTACAACAACTTTTTCTATCAATCTCAGTTCAAGCACAAGACATTCTGACACCTCTAAATTAAAAATATCTCCAAAATATGTTCAATAACAACTTCAGCAAAAAAATGGTCTAAGAAACAGGATTGAAGTGATAAAGAAGATGTTGGTATGAATGATATTAAGCGGAAAAATAAAGTTGGGGATGAAACCAAATCTATAAATGAAATGCAACTTGATTCAACAGTGAAGCATTCATGGAGTGACTCCAAATTTTCTATAATGAACAAATATGGAGTAGTGCTCGATAATTTTGGCATTGATAGCATGCTTGATAAACTGATAGCAGACTTTACCACCACTTTAGCTTTAGTTTTCTTTCCTAATATTTGTGGGTACCCATGTTGTGACAATCATGTGAACAAAATACAAGTCAATAGGTGACAGAGCATATTTCGGGTTGTTTTACAGGTGTCTCTTCCAAGTTTTCCAAGTACTTTCTCGCCTCTTCCAACTGCGCAAGTACTTCCTCGACCTAAAGATATCATGAAGATCAACAAGTGGATGAAAATATTTATTCATATATGTTGTCCATCTCTTGAATTGATCAGGTGATCATGTCCTAAGTGAAGAAAATGCTCAAAATTGGAATTGTTCAGAATTGGTTGAAACCAGAACGACAAGATAGGCCTTAGCGATACAATCTTGATGCTGTGAATGGCACTCAAATCCAACACTGTATGTGAAAGTTATTCAAGTTTGAAAATTCACAATTTCATGCAAAAGACCAGTTTGACCATGGTTGACTTTGATTAAAAAAATATTAAAAAAAGAATATTCCTTGGAATATTCTGGGAATATTCCTTATAATATTTCCTAGAATATTCCATGCAGGCCAATCAACCTTTGACAAGTGTCATATGGCAGTTGGATAATTGTTTGACTTTCAGAATTTTAGGCCAATCAATGGGTGCCATGTGGCCTGCCCAGAGGTAGCCACGTGGCCCCAGGTCGGTGGATTTTTTCGTTGCAAAATTTTTTGGTGACTCCATAGGAGTCAAACCGCGCACCTCTCGCGAAACAACACAAGCGCTTACCGTTGGACCGCAATGTACTTCTTAATATACCAAGGTCTCAACGCATATTTAAACGTTATTAATGTTATGGTTTGAGCGAAAAGGGGGCCAGCCCCCTATGCATGGGACCATGGGCCCGGAACCCTGGCCATAGACCTAAACCACGGACAGTTTTGGTTATTGCATTGGGTGATCACATGTTTACTGCAGCAGTTTCGGTGGAGTTAAATGCCATGGTTCTGAAACCGTTGGCCCAAACAGTTAGCCTGACAGGTTGGGCGGTGGTCCATGTGACCCCGCCCACCCAACATTTAACTTTAAGTCTAACGGTTTCGACAATTTATGTGGAGCGCGCCATTCTGGGTGGAGTATGCCAAAGTTAGCAGCCCTATCTACAGTTAATCCACTTTTGGTGGAGTTTCTTTAGGCCAGATTGGAAAAAACTTCAATTGGGCATAACTTTCTCTAGACAAAACCTTTTTGGACGAAATTGTTTTTGATTTCGGGTATTTTGAGCATTCCAGAGCCAATGGCATAGGTTGCAGAGTCAACAGAGCTGATCTTTAGGTACTTGTTCAGCAGAGAAGCTTGAAGAACCATCAGGGCCTAGGGAGTGTTGGAGCTGTATTAGGCTATAGTTAACCATTAGAGGTGAAACAAAAGGCAATATTTATTGTTTTCTATGTTCTGAACTCATTTCCATAGCTTATTTTTCCTGTTTAGGCTTTCTTATCACTGTATAACAAATTTTAGCATCTAATAGAGCAAGGACACGCCCATTTTGGGCCCTTGGACCCAGCAGATGTAGCCCAGGAGGGGTGAACTGCCTCATCAGCTGCTGTGTTATATTATGTGATTTTATCTTGCTATGTTTTTCAGATTTAATATTTTAAAGAGTAAAAATAAATAACACTCCTTCACACATAAGACTCAGAAATTTACCAAAACACTTTGTTTCAATTGCAAGACATGAATGACATTTTTCACATATAAATTTATGGAAATGAATACCTTGAACAGAAAAGACAAGTTGTTTCATTTTCAGATCATGAGTGTTAACTTCTTCAAGTTCTAAATATAGAGTCTATAAAGGGCCAGGTAGCCTCTGGATCTCATCCTTTTATCAAAGGTGACATATCCAGTAAATGCCCCTACAGTCAATCTCTAGAATAGATCTAAGAAGTTTCACATTTAAGTTAATGAAAATGTATACCTTGCACACATTTTCAAGTACTTCCATTTTCAGATCAGTTGGTATCAGAGCTATGGTTTTGAGCTAAAGTTTTTACTCAGCATTTGTTTTGTGCAAAGATCAAGTCATTTGTTTGCAAGTTTTGATGCTGACTAGGTTAAAACTCAAGAGAGGTGAAGGAAACTTGGTTAGTGCACAAACTAATCCACAACCAAGAAGGGTCAAAGAACCACCTCCAAAACCCCTAGAAGCAGCTACAAGTTTGTCTTCAAGAGAAGGAGAAGCTCTTGAAGAGATGGATCCCAAGGAAGAAAAAAGGGTATTTAGGAAAGCTTTCTTGGATATGACGGAAATGGTAAGGATCCTTTATCAAGAAAGAAATGATAGGATTGTTGGAGAAGGGTCTAAAAACCAAAAGGAAGGAGAGGATTCCTTAGGAGGAAATAAGGGTAATGATCAGTCAGAGAAAGGGAATGGAGGAAATGGTGATCCATCATCTCCATCGTCATCCTCTTCCTCGACATTGTCTTCCTCAACTTCGGTAAATCAGTCACATAAGTTGAAAACCACTGGTAAAAATCCTTTTTTAAAGCTTGATGTCAAATTTGAATTGCCAATGTTTAATGGTGAAGTTAATGCAGAGAAATTAGGTAATTGGATCAGACAATTGGAAGTCTATTTAAGGATTCAAAATCTGCATGATGACAACAATAAAATACAACTAGCCTCACTAAGAATGGATGGAGCAGCTTTGGTATGGTGGGAACCCAAGACCAAAGAGGAAATTCAAAAACATGGTAAGCTTACTTTATCATGGGTTGAATTTATTTCTGCAATTAAGAAGCAATTGTATCCTCTTGCTCATCTTCAAAAGGCTATAATGAATTGGCAAAACTTTAGACAGCTTAAAGGACAAAGTGTTCAAGAATACACTCAAGATTTTAGGAGAAGAGACCTCTTGTTAGGAGTAGACTTACAAATTCAAGATGCTTTGCTGAAATATATAGGTGGATTGCATAATTACCTTATACATACTATCCTTATGTTTAATCCTACTAGTCTAGACGAAGTTTTTGTACAAGCTACGCATTTAGAGGCTAGAAGGAAAAAGACTTTTGATGTGAATGAGGGTAGTGATTTTAAAGGCAAAGGAAGAAAAAGGATTGCAAACTCTAGAAAGGAAAAAGGGAAATTATTTTGCAAGAACTGTTCAAAAACAAGCCATGATGAAGATCAATGTTGGAAGCTTCATCCGGAGCTGAAACCAGAGAAATATAAAAACAAAGACAAAACCAAAGAAAAGGGAAAAACTATCGCAACTATTGAACAGGACTTAGGGTCTGAATCAGGTGATGAGACTAAAAGTATCTCCATGTTATTAAAGAACATAAAGGGGAAAGAGGTTGTACAAGAAACAAATCCCAGTTCTAGCACATTAAACTATCACAAAGAAACTCAAAATGAAAAGAAGAGGATAGAGTTATTTCATGTGAGGATAATCTCAAACCACACAAAGATAGAAACACTTTTTGATAGTGGGTCTCAAGCTAATCTCATCTCAGAAGACTTGGTCAAATAGCTGAAACTTGAGACAATTCCACATCCAAAGCCTTATCCACTTGGGTGGATATGCAAGGAAGCAAAATTACAAGTCTCAAGAAAGTGCATCTTGCGCTTCGCCATAACAGCTCAGTATGTTGATTGGGTTGAACTAGATGTAGTACCACTTGACATAACAGGTGTTGTGTTGGGTAGTCCATATTTATATGACAGAAAGGCAATCTTCCGTCGCCATGAGAATAAGTATCACTTGTTCAAGGATGGAAAAGAATACATTGTGAGAACACATAAGAAGAAGCTAGAATCTCCTTTAGTCCTTGCAGGGAAATTGAAAAGGCTAGTTAATGCAAGTCAAAATCTGACTTTGTTAATGTTTAAACAACAAGATTTTGTACATTTTCCTTTTCATGATATTTTTGATATAAATGATGGTATTTTTCAGTCTGATAAAAATTTTTCTTTGAAAGAAGATGACAATATGTTGCACAAGGTACCTTTGGTGACGATCGGTGCAGAGAACGAAGTGTCGGTGCACAGCAGTGCAAGAGTCCATGAGATGGAAAGGCATGCAAGCAAAGAGGGCACATAGTTCAGCAAGGGTCAATGTTGGTTTCAGAATGGCATATTGGTATCGCGAGAAAACTTGGTCGGGATTTGGCACAAGTACAAGGTTCATTCAGCAAAAATTCACCATGTGAACAGTTGGCAAGGTGAATCTTATTTTCAGTCTTCTTTGAAGTTTGACCATTGTAGAAATAGTATGCTTTCTGCAAATTCTAGTTGTTGTTCTACAAATTTCAAGAATTTGCGTCATGACTTAGTCAATGTTAGCAATGGTCGGTCAGTGAATTCAAGGAACAATTTATCTTTTTATGAGAAGCTCAATTTGATGAATTCAGGAAGATTTGAGTGGTTCAAAGTTGGAAGAGTGGAGAATCAGTCTCCTCATCTTCATTTTTTGTAATCAGAGAGCTTTTATGGGTCCAAAAGCTTCCCATTTGGGAGGTGTGATCAGCTGATCATGTCTTAACTAAAGAAAATACTCAAAATTTGAATTTCACAGAATTGGTTGAAACCAGAATGACAGGATAGGCCTCGGTGATACGATCCTGACGCCATGAACTGCCCTCAAATCTGACACTGTATGTGAAAGTTATTCAAGTTTGAAAACTCACAATTTCATGTAAAAGACCAGTTTGACCATGGTTGAATTTGATTAAAAAAATATTTAAAAAAATATTCCTTGGAATATTTCAGGAATATTCCTCAAAATATTCCATGCAAGCCAATCAACCTTCGACAAGTGTCATATGGCAGTTGGATAATTGTTTGACTTTTAGAATTTTAGGCCAATCAATGGGTGCCACATGGCCTACCCAGAGGACGCCACGTGGCCCCAGGCCAGTGGATTTTTTCGTTGCAAAATTTTTTGGTAACTCCACAGGAGTCGAACCGCCACTAGAAAATTTGGTGGAATTTCTGACGGCCAATTCGTCGCTATTCCGACACATAGTCGTCGCAAGAGCGAGAGTTCGAGGACAGGAAAAAAGTGGTTTCCCATACCGTCGCAATTCTGACGCACTTAAAAAGTGTCGCACTACCGACACTTTTTCCGTCGCTTCCAAACAGGCATCCCTCTTCCGACATTTCCCAAACCATCGCACTTCCGACGTTTGTAAACTATCGCAATTCCAACGAAATGTGGTCTAACGTTTTGAACATCGCTCTTCCGACGTTTGTAAATTGTCGCAATTTTGATGAAATGTGGTCCAACTTTTTGGACGTTGCTCTTCTGACGTTTGTAAACTATCGCAATTCTGACGAAATGTGGTCTGACGTTTTGAACGTCACTCTTCCGATGTTTGTAAACAATCGCAATTCCGACGAAATGTGGTTCGACGTTTTGAACGTCGCTCGTCCGACGTTTTATACTGTCTCTCTTCCTGACATTTTTAAGTTGTCGCAATTTCGACGCTTACAAGGCGTCAGTATACCGACGGCGAGTTCAATTTAAAAAAAAAAAAATGAAACTTTAAAACAGGACAGTAAATCTCCAATATTTGTTATGAATTGTGGGCGTTCCAATGACCGTGAAATATTAATATAATAAACCACCCCGCAGCGGTTCGACTATAAACAATCATTTTTTTTTCACAAGAGAAAAAACGTTGTTTTGAATATATTATATGAAGTAAAACGGTCCATGAAGTCATTACATTTTCACATCTGAAGATTGGAACCCAAATATCCATCCAGAAAAGTGGAAGTCCCACCCCAGACAGTGATAGAAAAATACCCCATGTCACATACGGCGACTTGATATAAAACCCAGTAACGGTCCACATGGAGATTATCGACAATCTGAGAAAGCATCCAAATATGCCCAAGGCATCTATAAGAAAGTGAAATAGCAGTATGTAGAATAGTAAAGCAACAGATAGAGTACCGACGTCCATTGTTCCAAATACAAATTAAAGTACCCAAAATCCATGAATAGAGAAAAAAGCTAATCATGTGAGGAGTGTGATATGTCCAAAATATAAAAAGACCATCAGACCATATCAATAAACCAGCAACATAGACCAGCATCGCTAGTTTTGAAGGCAGAGTGATAAACATTAATCATTTTTTTTTCACAAGAGAAAAAACGTTGTTTTGAATATATTATGTGAAGTAAAACAGTCCATGAAATCATTACATTTTCACATCTGAAGATTGGAACCCAAATATACATCCAGAAAAGTGGAAGTCCCACCCCAAACAGTGATAGAAAAATACCCCATATCACATACAGGGACTTGATATAAAACCCAGTAACGGTCCACATGGAGATTATCGACAATCTGAGAAAGCATCCAAATATGCCCGAGGCATCTATAAGAAAGTGAAATAGCAGTATGTAGAATAGTAAAGCAACAGATAGAGTACCGACATCCATTATTCCAAATACAAATTAAAGTAACCAAAATCCTTGAACAGAGAAAAACGCTAATCATGTGAGGAGTGTGATATGTCCAAAATATAAAAAAACCATCAGACCATATCAATAAACCAGCATCGCTAGTTTTGAAGGCAGCGTGATAAACATTAATCATTTTATTTTCACAAGAGAAAAAACGTTGTTTTGAATATATTATATGAAGTAAAACAGTCCATGAAGTCATTACATTTTCACATCTGAAGATTGGAACCCAAATATCCATCTAGAAAAGTGGAAGTCCCACCCCAGACAATGATAGAAAAATACCCCATGTCACATACAGGGACATGATATAAAACCCAGTAACGGTCCACATGGAGATTATCGTCAATCTGAGAAAGCATCCAAATATGCCTGAGGCATCTATAAGAAAGTGAAATAGCAGTATGTAGAATAGTAAAGCAACGAGATAGGTAAAATACATTCAAATACACAAATTAAAGTACCCAAAATCCTTGAACGAAGAAAATGCTTATTAGCGGGGACGATGGTAACCATCCCCATTGCATCCAAATGGCAGTTCGAGACCACAAGTTTCGTGGCTACTACGAAAAGATCACAGACCATAGCAAAATGGTTCCTGTAGATATACAGAGAAAGAGTATAATACGTAGACCATATAAACATGGCCCTGTATTTCAAAAAACAGGTTTAAAATAGAAACAGGGCAACATTTTTTTTTCCAATTGTTATGAACATAATTCAACCATGAAATATTAATATAATAAACCACCCCACAGTGCTTCGACTATAAACAATCATATAAACATGGCTCTGTATTTCAAAAAACAAGTTTAAAATAGAAACAGGGCAACATTTTTTTGTCTAAGTTAATCTATTAACAGTGGGAATAAAATTACACCGAAGTCAAAAACATTGCCCAGACTCATGGCAAATTTGTCATCAAAAATTCAAAAAATTAAGAAGAGCGCATATGGAGGCAGGTCTTGAACGTTGGGGGTTGAAATATTGGAAGGATCGCGGCAGCAGTGACATAATCACGGCAATTCGGGCGGACGCCCCGAAGCAAAAAACAAATTAAACGAACGCTGTCATTCCTCGAGGATTGTGCAGCAACACCCGGAAGGTCCAGGATCGCTAGGTGCTACCTCCACAGTCATGCCACCGCTCCCCTCCTGAAGGCTCAAATTCTGGACGGCTTTTTCTGAGCTCAAACCCGCCGGACGGGTGCACTGTTCTTCCATTTGGGCCTCCTCATGGAAAACCATAGTAATTGAAGCTGTGATTCATGGGCGGTTTAGAGATAAATTAAAGGAAAAAAGCACAGTGCGCGTCGTGGGATAAGGTGAAGCGGCGGGGAAATGAGGAGCAGGGGAGCCCATACGGTGGCCAGATCCTAGAACCCGACCCTGCCCACTTCTAGTATCTAGATAGCGACCTGCGTGATAATCACTAGACTAGGAAGATGACTCAGTTAAGGGGCTGGAGGGAGCACGCAGGGGTTGACCTCTAGTGCTCCCCCTGCGGCAACGCATCCTTTGACGCAGGCGAGGCATGGGTGCAGTCTTAGCAGTGGGCACAAGAGGAGACGGAGAAGCAGAATTCCAAGAAACAGAGGAAGACAGACAAGGACCAAACCGAGAGAAATGTAGATATGCAGCAAGGTCTAAGCAACAGTTCAGCTGGCCACTTCTCCTTCTCGTCACAGTGAGCAGGCAGTGTAACCCAGCAACTGGCTCATTTGAAAAACCATAGCGAAATGCCATTTTATTGACCCGACTGCAATACAATCGAAGGACGCTCGTCATAATTAATCTCTGATCATTAATGATAGCCAAAGGCCGGATCATATTGGAGCATGCGGAATCGCTGACAGGAGTGGAGGTTCGATCTTGAACAGTGTTAAAACTTAATTAAAACTTAATGCGATTTGATGTGAAAACTTTGGAACTTAATTGAATAGCGTTAAAACTTAATGTGATTGATATGAAATTGCCACATCCATGTCCCATCGCCTTAAACGCCATCGAATGCACCTACAGCCGGGAGTAGCGCAAGTTTGATTGAGGACACATGGCAAAAATTGATTGGAGCAGATCTTTGTTTGGGCCACTCGCGTAGTGGAAATCCGGACCGAAAAAATATTAGGGCGAATTTGATAAGAAATTCGCATCACAACTCTCCCTCAGTACACTAGCCCAACTTTGGACCCGAAAAAGATTAGGGCAGAATTCATTTGGTTTTCACATCAGAAAATTGGCCGATGTCAACAGGCTATTTTGGAACGCGAATTTGGTTTGAATTATGGTTTATCGTTGTTTGAAGTTCGGCGGGCTCGACTTAAGAACAATTTTGTTTGATCCCATCTTATAAAATTTGTGTTGCTTTTCTTTGATAATACACATATTTATAATAAATCATAGGAATACCACACTAAACATGTGGAAAAGTTATATAAATTATTGAGAACAATCATTTTTATGTAAAAAAATCCAAATGTGATTTTGGGAAATAAGAATTCGAATATTTGGTTCATATTGTTTTAAAGGAAGGAGTGAAGTTGGAGCTTCAAAAGATGCAAGCTATTACAAAATGACCTATTCCTAAGAAAATAAAGGTTCTTAGAAGATTTTTTAGACTTACATGATATTATTGATCATTTGTTAAGAATTATGCATGCATTTCAAGTCCACTCACATATCTCTTGAAGAAAATATCATTTATATGGAATGATGAGGCTACTTTGGCATTCTCTCTTTTAATGGATGCCATGTCTTCTACACCAACATCGGTTGCACCTACTTTTGGTAAAACATTCATGGTAGAGTGTGAGGCACTAGGACAAGGAATTTACGTAACATTAACACAATAAGGGATATCATTGGCTTTTAAAAGCAAGGAATTCAAAGAAAATATTTGGTGAAATCTACGTATGAAAATAAATGGAAGCAATATTACATGCAATAAAAAATGGGGATAGTATATCATTGGGAGGTACTTTAAAGTCAAGATATACCATGATAGCATAAAGTATTTTTTGAAGCTATGATTTTCATTAGAATATTAATGAAAATGAGGAGAAAAAATGCAAAGTCTTAATTTTGAGATAATCTGCAAAAAGGGTAAGGAAAATTTAGTACATGATGCTCTTTCTAAAATAGAAGAGGCCTCAAATTTATATCCAATTACATTTTCTATTCCTAGGTGGCTAGAAGAAGCTTGCCATAATGGAAAAATGACAATAGTACTAATCAAAAACTAAAATTTATAAAGGATGGGATGAACTCTATGGAGCATTGGGAGTGAAAGAGAGATATACTTTGGTGCAAATGTAGAATATTTTTATGCATGCAAGCATATTTGAATAAACAAATATTAAGGGAGTCCCATGTCTCTCTGATGGTAGGACACAGGGTTCCGTTACATAGTAATTTGTCACCGTCCCTACCATTCCCCGTCCCGCACAATGGAGGACCCATTTTGTGACCTGTGAACATTGTCATGCCTTGAAACCATCATCAAAGCATTCCTCTAAGCATGAGCTATAATTGCCCTTAAGACATCTCCTTGCAAAATTCATGAAAAACATCTCCTTTTGCATTGGCGCGGGTAGATAGTTCATCACTCGCGCCAATGGGGGAAATCCTGCAAAGAGGCCGCGCCACCTGGCGCACTGTCTCAGAGCATTGGTCGCGCCAGCCAATTTAAGGAGTGTTTTTTAAATAAAGATGGCGGAAGTTGTGTTTCAACAAACTCAGAAACCATCACCGATCTTGACTCACGAGGTTTTTTCGGAAGGTAATCTGAGTAACATTACTCAGACTGTTCCAATCAACATCTCCGTTAAACCGGGGATTGTTGAGAATATTCATGTGGGTGTGACTTGTTCTCCCGATGAGATTCAAGTCTATACTGAGCTTTTCAAAGAATTCAGAGATGTTTTCGCATGGTCTTACGAGGAAATGCCGGGAATTGATCCTAGTATTGTCGTGCACAAGATTCCAACCTATCCAGGTGCGAAACCTGTGCGCCAACGCTTACGTCCCATGCATCCTCGGAAAGCAGCCACCATCAAGGCAGAAGTTGAAAAACTTCTGAATGCGGGTTTTATTTATCCCATCCCCCTTACAGAATGGGTGTCCAACATTGTCCCTGTCGATAAAAAACAGGGTACAATTCGTGTCTGTGTGGATTATCGTGACATCAATCGCGCCTATCCAAAGGATAATTATCCCACTCCGTTTATCGACCAGATCATCGACGAATGTGCTGGGAGTGAGATCTATTCCTTAATGGACGGTTTCTCAGGTTATAACCAAATCAATATCGCACCTGAGGATCAACATAAGACCACATTCATCTGTCCGTGGGGCACTTTCGCGTACAAAAAACTCCCGTTCGGCTTAAAGAACGCTGAAGCCACGTTTCAGCGCGCGATGTCTTACGCTTTTCATGACATTCGCCATATCGTTCAGCCTTATCTGGACGACTTGCCAGCCCATTCGGGTAAGCGAGAGGACCATCATGAACATCTTCGCCAGATATTCCTTCGTTGCAGACGCTACAATATCAGGCTCAATCCTCATAAGTGCGTCTTCTGCGTTGATTCTGGCCGTCTCTTAGGCTTTATAGTCTCAAAAGACGGAATTCGCCTTGACCCTCTAAAGGTCGAGGCCATCATAAATCTCCCATCACCCTCCTCCCTGTATCAGTTACAGAGTCTGCAAGGGAAAGCGAATTTTCTTAGGTGCTTTATCCCGAATTATGCCGAGGTGGCCAAAGGATTCACTCGTTTGTTAAAGCAGAACGTTCCCTTTCACTGGGACGAAATTGCTCAGGAATCCTTTGAGAAGCTGAAGACATTGCTAGTCAATGCTCCATTGCTTCATCCTCCGGACTACCACCGCGACTTCACTTTATATCTAGCCGCCGCATTTAGCACCATAGCCATGGTCTTGGTGCAGGATGACGATCATGGTGATGAACATGTTGTTTATTACCTGTCTCGGAACCTTCTCGACCCGGAGACGCGTTATGCACATGTCGAGAAGTTGGCCTTAGCAGCAGTACACGCCGTACAATGCTTTCGCCATTACATCCTTTTGCGCACGATAACAGTGGTTTCAGACTGCAACCCTATGACGTATATTCTTTCTAGACAATTACTGGGGGGCAAGTACTCCAAATGGATTGTAATCCTGCAGGAGTTTGACTTGGAGTTCACCACCGCCAAGTCAACTAAATCACTGGTCTTCGCGGATTTGATATGTTCTCTCCCTACAGACTCTGTTCCCTCACACTCTGAAGACCATATACCGGACGAAACGCTTTTTCTCATCAGTACTCGTGATCCTTGGTACTGTGACATAATAGTGTATCTTTAGACCGCGACATTTCAGTCTGAGTTGGATAAAGCTGCCCGCCGTCGGATTCGGCACCAGTCCCAACCCTACCGTATAGTAGGAGATACCTTATATCGCATTGGAGTAGATTCGGTGCTCCGACGATGCCTAACCTTGGAAGAGGCTGAGAAGGTATTAAATGAATGCCACAGTGGTGCCTGTGGCAGACATATGTCCGGGTATGCTACTGCCCAGAAGATTCTGCGAGCAGGTTATTTCTGGCCTTCCATATTCAAGGACTATATCACTGCAGTCCGTAAATGTCATCCATGCCAGATTTTTCAGCGCAAGATGCGCGCGCCGCCGTTGCCATTGCATCCCGTTATTACCGTCGGCCCTTTTGCAAAATGGGGCGTGGATTTTATGACGTGTAACCCTCACTCGGCCGGGGGGCATGCGTATATCATTGTCGCCGTCGACTACTTCACTAAGTGGGCCGAGGCGATGCCTACACTAGCTGCTGACGGGAAAACGGCTGCTCAATTCATATTCAACCACGTTATCGCACGGTTCGGGGTTCCTCAAGCCATCGTCACTGATCACGGTACTCATTTCCGCGATTACATGATGGCGGAGCTGACTTCAACGTTGGGCTTGCGTCACGACAGCTCAACACCATACTACCCTCAAGCTAATGGTCAGGTTGAAGCGGTGAACAAGGTTTTGGTCACCATGCTTCAGCGAACAGTTGGGATTCATAAATCCAGTTGGCATCTCCAACTGTTCTCAGCTCTCTGGGCATACCGAACATCTGCTAAGAGTGCAACCGGATTCACGCCATTCCAATTGGTGTACGGTCTGGAAGCTACTCTGCCGGTTGAATGCGAAATTCCTTCACTAAAATTAGCTGTGGAGCTCTTACCGGATACTTCTGCTGAGGAAGAACGTCTTCTGTATCTCGAACGATTGGATGAAACCCGTCGTCTAGCTGCTTTGATCATCGAAGCACAAAAGAAGAGGGTAAAAACTCATTTTGATCAATCTGTTTCTCCCCATTCTTTTATCGAAGGAGACCTCGTCCTCCTGTACGATCAGGCGCATGATAAGCTTGGAGCCGGTAAGCTCCAGCCTATGTGGCACGGGCCCTATATAGTAAAGCGCATTTTGAAAAATGGGGCCTACGAGCTTATAGATTACGAAGGAGTTCCGCTGGCGCAGCCCAGAAATGGGCTGTACCTTAAAAAGTACTATGCCTGAAGTGATTTCTTGGTGTGGTGTGTGTACATAGGTGTGTGTTTTTGCATTTGTGTGCATGTATGGTGTGGTGTGCCTTGTAAACATCTTTCTGCTAATCGGGTCTTCCTGGTTGTGCAGATGTCTTTTCATCCATTTGTTGGTTTCGCGGATGGTGCCTCTCGCAGTACCAGGAATCTGTCTTCAGCAGCCTGGGTAATCTATGATCCTGCTGGTGAGTTGATTGACCTGCAAGGAGTGTGTCTAGGACGTACCACGAACAACATCGCGGAATATAGTGTTGTGTTAGAATTATTAACCGAGGCAGTAAACCTTGGTATCCGTGAATTGCTCGTGTATCTAGATTCACAACTTGTAGTGTTACAACTAAACGGACACTATTCGGTAAGGAACCCGTCCATCTTACGTCTGTATTTGCGTATTCAATTACTGGAAAGGAATTTTGACTACATTACATATCATCATATACCTAGGCATTTGAATACATTAACAGATGCAGTAGCAAATTTGGTATTAGACAGACATTTGCACAATTTATAAATCATCATCACATGTAAAGAAAGACTCATCCAGAAATAGATATGCATATATATATAGATATCGAAATGTTTACATAAGAGTGTGTCACATAAAACTCAAAAATATACATAATCGTCTTAAGTACATCCGGAGACGGTATGTCTCTCAAAAAATAGGTGTGGTATCAATCCTAAAGACTAATCCGCATGGTGCTCATGATAGCACGTGACTGCACGCACTAAGCGTCTCAGGATTCGGTGGATCCGACTTGGAACTCCCACCGTGTGGTGCTGGTATGCCATCGGTACGTCTGCCAGTCGGGCATAATCTGGGATCCCGTGGGCAATGCCCTCGAGATTCTGGATCAACTCCTCTCCGCCGGTCCCCTCTCCCTGAATTTCAGGGGCGAGCTATGTCCTCCATGCGATTGGAGGCATCCCAGCTGGTCTCTCAGGTCCCACATCTGCATTCATATATGATTGTGTTAGGACGAATGTGTATTAACAAAAAAAAACATAAAACATAAAATCAAAATATGAGGTCTTACCCAACTCCTCGTCCCAGTCGTCTCCTTCTGGTAGTGGGAGATCTGGGTCTCCAGTAAAGTTAGTTCCTGCATAGGGCCAGTCTTCCACGATAATCAGCTGGTGCCGTAACCACCTAAAGAACTCTGGCCTCCAGGACATCTGTTGGCCACCTCTGGCTCTGTGCATCAATGCTACCTAGCGAGCCATTCTTGGCTCTCGTGGTACCGGATCCGCCACTGCGGCCCCTTGGCCTTGGAAGATTGGTAAGCGTTCCAGAATGAACGATACCAAGATGGAACCATAACCGAACTGTTTCAGTTTCCCCTATTTTCATTTTGTGAGCTGCCTTTTCATGTTGATCGTTACTGCTGTTGCCCAGTCATACAGTCGGGGACCCATGCATTCTGAGGCCAACAGGAGTTGGGCCTTCGTGGCCTCGTGTGGTGCCTGCGACCCTGCAGCCCGCGTGATGGTATGCAGAACAACTCTCAATGCCAGATTAGGGATAGTGTGGATATCCACTTTCTTGCTGCCTGATCCCGTTTGTGCTCCTGGGCACACTCGTGCCATCACTTCTTCCATCTTTTCCCCAGATGGTCTGCTTCCAGTCAATACAGGGATCGGACCTCTGCGGGATAATCCAGTGATAAAATAAACATCAGAAACCTCTAGTTCTAATACCTGATCTCATAGCCGGAACACCTGTTCCTGTTCATCCCAGATACTGATCAAATACTGGAGAAGCTCGGGCTGAGCTCGTAGACAGGGTGTGAGGAAGAAATTTTTCAACCCGCAGTTTATAAGGGCATTCATGCAAGCTTGACTTTGCATGGCTTGTTCATCCTCTTCTCCGTGCTCTCATTCTTTCCATTCAATTGCCATTTTGATTGATTACCTGCATTCATATGGTCAAAAACCCTTATTTAGATCTCTGATGAGCCTCAAATTCCATGCAATTTGGTCTAAATGTCAAAATTTTAAGCGGATTTTTAGGTTCGGCTGCTGGCGCGGCTGTTTTGTGAACAGTCACGCCACGTGGCGCAAGCCCTTTGTAGAAAAGAGCTCATCGGCGCGGGTCCGTGCCTGATACCCGCGCCAATGGGCGCAGCCCTAAAATTTTAAAAGTGGCCACATAGAACTGATTTCCAAGGGAAAATTATTGAAAAATGAATGAAAATGTAGAGCAAAGGAGCGCCTCTTACCTGTAGCAGACGAGAAGCTGAATGGTCGACTGGATTTGTCGCGATCGCCGTCAGCAGTTTCTGCTCCAAATGAACCACTGTTGCTTTCTACCAAGGTAAATAGTAAAAGTAATTTTATTTTTACCAATTTGACATATTTATAACTTTTTCGACGTTAAATGAGTTTTAAAAGTTATTTTTATCAAATATTTGCATATGTTATGTCAAAAATGGATTTTACGCTTGCTTGGTATGTGCAGCAGCAGGTTTTTGCGACTTAAATGATGGAAACGAGTTGTATTTTATACTTTTTCGGACTCGATAAATACACGAAAAAGTTACTCTGGAGTCATCTTTCAGCTCTTTTCTGACTCTCTAAACATGAAAAGATTGTCGAGGCCCTTGTCGTTTCGATCTCGTTAAAATGGACACGAATCGACATCCACCCAGTATAAGTTTAACCCTTTTTCAGGCTGGGATGGATTGATTACGAAAAAGGAATACCCTAGCCTATCGCGAGTAGGAGGTTTTCTCGGATATTTTTTTCTACCTTTTCGGATCTGAGGAAATATTTACGAAAAGGGATCTGTGGAGTTTTCTTTTCCGCTGTCTTTTCAAACTCTCTAAACATGAAAAGACGCCAAGTTCTTCCTTTGTCAGACTTGTTAAACCCTGATGACATCGGATCTAGTCAAAATGACGTTTTCCGAGTTTCTCCTTCCTAGGACTCGTTAAATGCACTAGGATTGATTCGCCCAAAGGGCGGACTTATATCACAAGAATATGCTATCCCCTTCAAGCTTGTTATAAAAAATAATTGGGGTACTCGCCAGAAATGGTGGGGGAAAAATGGAACCATCGTCGTTGTCGTTGGCAGTATCTCGCTCTTGAACATGGCACTTGTCTGCATTCGTGTCGGGTTGGGGACATCTCATCTCGTTTCTTCACTTTGCCTCCGTGGGTTTGGATAATCCCTTTTGACCTCTCATCTGCTCACTGCCTCGTCACCATGACCTCTGATCCATTGATTTCAAATACTGCCAAGTCCACTGTCGTGTCGTTTATATGTTCAAGAGAAGTTGACCTCTGCAAATATCAACCTTCCTCTGTTTCTCATACGATCTTGATTCACAACAAAACATCATGTTCCTCTGTCTCGTGTCGATGATGTGGGAAACATTATGGCCCACCTTTGATCAAGGTCACTTCCTGTCGACTTCAACTCATTTTCCAGGAAGTTGGTCTAGAGACTCCTTATGGTACCTTGGAGCCTGCATGCCTCAATGGCAGGTTCGTCGCATTCAACATGAGGTTTTCATCATTGGCCTCCGATCGAGTGATTCTGCGAGTGTTCGACGTCAACTCATTTATTCGCACGCCGTAGATTGTACCTGTAGTACCTTGAGGACCATTGTCATTATTGGTGGTTTCTCTCGCGTCTGTTAACGGCTTTCATCATTGGCTGGTAATCAGACGATGTTCTTGCATGTCCGACTTCAGCTCACATATTCGCATGCTTGAACTTGTACTTTGTTTGGGTCGAGATGGAGCGCAAGACCCTGGATTGTGTCTGTTGTAATCCAGGCTGCGATTGTGGATTATTATCATTATGTACATGACTCACTGATTGGATGGCTGCGACCATACCTGAGTCTATTTGTTTGATCCTAGTTGGATGGCTGCGCCCATACCCTGGATCCGGATTATAGCATACTCTGTTTCGAATGGCTGCGTCCATACCACATATACATCATGTACTTGAGATATCAGTTGTATCTTTCTACGCAGGTTTTTTGACGGCGGGCCTTCAGTTGAACATGTTCTCGTAAAGCATTTCACCCCTCTCTCTCTCGGGCCTCATACTTTAGGGGGCATCTGTTACACAGTAATTTGTCACCGTCCCTACCATTCCCCGTCCCGCACAATGGAGGACCCATTTTGTGACTTGTGAACATTGTCATGCCTTGAAAACATCATCAATGCATTCCTCTAAGCATGAGCTTCATTTGCCCTTAAGACATCTCCTTGCAAAAATCATGAAAAACATCTCTTTTTGCATTGGCGCGGGCAGACAGTTCAGCACTCGCGCCAATGGGGAAAATCCTACAAAGAGGCTGCGCCAACTGGCGCTCTGTCCCAGAGCAGTAGTCGCGCCAGCCAATTTAAGGAGTGTTTTTTAAATAAATATGGCGGAAGTTGTGTTTCAACAAACTCAGAAACCATTACCTATCTTGAGTTGGGAGGTTTGGCTGCGTGAGTTCTATGGAAGGGAAGTGGTTTTGCCACCTCCCATGGAACCTTCCTTGTTGATAGGGCCAATCCCACAATAATAGGGATCCCAACTCCCTCCTTCCCCATCTATAAAAGCCTGCTCAATTCCATGGCAAGCTAGTCTTGAAGTGCCTAAGCTTTGAATCTCTATATTCCCAAGAGCCTTTGTGCTGTAAGAGCCCTCTTTTTCCCTTAAGGCCGACTCAAGTAAGGAGACCATCGTCGAGAGACTCTAGAGAGGTTTTCCCTTTCCTTGACGAGCTTTGCGAGGCATGAACGACTGGAGACCCACCCGAAGGAGACCACGACGTCAGAACTTGGTTGTAATCTCTCTTCGTTTGTTATTTAATGAATGATTATGATTATGGTTCCACCATGTTTTCCATCATGTTAATATGAGTAATATCCTTTCTGACTGATATTTAGTTACGTATGCTGAATTTTATGCTTGTATCTGTTTGTTTCTTGCACGTGCAGGTGTTCGTCCGCGGAGATCGTGGAGGGATCGTGATCTGCCGAGGCTGAGGAACGGGGACGCTTCTTCTTCAGATCATAGCATTGGATTCCAGGTAGGCTTCCATCATTAGTTTTTCCATTCATAACTAGGAGCTTGCGTCGTAACATTTTTTATTGTTGCTAGACCCCTGCTGGGCTAGTAGGGATCGCCTCTGTCCGCAGAGGGGATTTACCTCCTCAACAGGTTCCTTAAAACATCTCAAAGGATCAAAAAATATATTTTTGGAAGGAATGAAGAAAGATATTCAAAATTTTGTAAGAGAAGGCCAGGTTTGCATAATAAATAAAAGAGAGATAGTAAAATCTCTAGGGTTACTTCAACCATTCCACATACATATTCAAAGACTAGAAGATATATCAATAGACTTTATTACAGGGTTACTGAAATATAAAGGTAAGTATTACATTTTTGTGGCCATTTATATAGACAAATTTTGTAGATTTTTTTTGTAGAACTGTCATAGGATATGTTACCCCATTTTCTATATGGGCTTTTAGAGGATATTTTAAAATTTGATTGTCATCTCAACCCCTACGATTCTTGTCACATTGATCATTTTTCATCTAAGGTATGTGGATCTATATGTAATTCATGAATGTATCATTCGTTTGATGACACCTTGCCTTAGCCATCTAGGTCACTGTGTAGGAAGAAGTTCCTTTAGCTACCACATTTAGTTGGATATGTATGATCCATGTGTATATGATATTATGTCCAATGTGTACTATTTTTATTGTGTTCACTTAAACACTATGTTCTAACTATTGATTGATTGATTATAAGTTTTAATCTAAGTTATTCCATGGTGTTTCATAATTTTGCTCAGAGAAGTGTGTCATCTTGATGGTTTGGATATATTCTTGGTGATTTGAGTAGGTGCTATACATTGATCTTATTGTACCCCTTAATTCCTTTAATCAAAATTTATCCCATGTCTCCCTATCTGAGTTATTCCATGGTGTTTCATAATTTTGCTCAGAGAAGTGTGTCATCTTGATGGTTTGGATATATTCTTGGTGATTTGAGTAGGTGCTATACATTGATCTTATTATACCCCTTAATTCCTTTAATCAAAATTTATCCCATGTCTCTCTTAACAACACATGTGAAGGCCTTCTAATTGGGTATTTTTAAGCTCTAAATGAACCTCCTCAAAAATAAAAAAACTAACTATACCTACTTAAATTTATTGATAACTTTATTCATAGATTTAAAGATAATTTTCACTACCTTAAAGGTTGATAGATATTTTCGAGCTCATGTTCATTTTCCCTCTTTATATGAACATTCTTACTTATATTAGAGAGATATAATATAATTTTGATTAATTAGGATTCTTACTTATATTAGAGAATTATAGTATAATTTTGATTAATGCTCTAATTAGTTTAACATTATTTTTACTCACATACAAATAAAACTTGATGAAAACCTAACCGACCATAGCAATTTATTTGACTACCTATTAAAATCTAATTTGGTGGCTACTATAAAATTTAAATCGACCTATTAAAATTTAGTTTCCCGCCGATATTGTCCTTTCCAGGTTTGGGACAGAGTTCGGTGCTCCTTCTCTGTTCATAATTTTTATGATTTTGCCGCAGATTCCATACCCTTTTTTGACATTCAATTCTTCTATCCACTCCACTAGATTTTTAACTCGAACTTATTATATCAGATCTGGTTTCACTCTTTTTTTATCTTTATTTGAAATCTTCTTCTCCTGATTTGGGGTTTCGCTGCAATTCAGAGCAAAAAACATGTTCAAGAACTCCGAATTTGGCTATAGTAAACTATAATAATTTGTCATTGTCCTTCCGCCTTTACCTGCTCGCCTTCATCCAAGAGGATCGATTGATATTGCCACTATGGTGAAAATCCCGCCAGTCAAGTAGCAAAATAGACAGGTCTTCGTGGGATGGATGGTTGGGATCGCTGGCTTCACCGATGAATGAGGTAAGGATTGATGGATTGAGGAATGAATAGATAAAGAGGATGTTCTAATGTGGTCTGATTAGTAAGTATTATTAAGTAGTCGAGTTTCACCTATTTTATTTGTGTTTTCGGTGGTTATAGCTTCTTTCAATGAGGTTGATTGTGGCACTCCCTGTGATTGGTTATCTGTTTTACTCCCTTACAAATATCATTCCCAGCTGTAACGCTATTAGTGATTCCAGTAGAATATATCCTAGAAATGATGAAACCTTTTTAAAATTTAAACAATTGCTTTCCTTGTTTGAGATAGTTCATGAGTCTCATGACCAAATAGCTGCTTCTTTGAATAGAGTTTACTCTTCTTTGAAAAGGTACAACTGACCAAGTAAATTTCTTACATGATAATTACAAATAGAACCTAGATATGCCTCTCAAGCAATTATTTCCAATCTCTGAATTGTTGAATTTGATTCGGCATTTTCATTTATTTTTATTAAATTTAGGGGGTTAAATGAAGTATCTTTTGGATCTCTTGGAAACACATAGGAGCTTACTTTGTGTTATTGAGGGATATATGCTCTTGACTCGGGAAATAGTGAATGCTGGATTTGCATGCCTTTTCTAGATCTTGCTAACTGTGTTTAGTTCACAGGGAACTGGCAAAGGACTTTGTTGTGGCTGGTACTACTGCAGAGTCACTTTATGGTGCATGCGAATCTATGTACAAGCCAGACATGGTTTGTATTTTTCATGAATACTTATTCTTATGATTTGTGTCAAACTTATTTTTGGTTTGAATTCTGAGGCTACAAATTGGTATCATTTTTGTTGTCATTAACTTTTAGTCTTGTCATTTATAAATTCTTGGATATTAGGAAGTGGAAGAACTATTTGAGACAATTTCCCAGGCTTTATTGTCATCCATTGATCGTGATTTTTTGAGTGGCTGGGGAGGCCATGTTTATGTCGTGTAAGCCTTTACTTTTTTTCTAGAACGTTTATTTTTTATGTCGATTTCAAGGTTTCTTTATAAGTTTGTTCCATAAAATGTAAAACACACTTAGACCATGCAGAATAGCATGATAAATTTTAAGCATAAGAGAGTGGAATTTATGTTATGAAGCCAACAAGTGATGGGGTTGACTGTGACATAAATTTGAACTTAGAGGTTAGTCATGAGGTGTAAAGGTGTTATTCATTTTCCTAGATAGTGTGAATGATCAATGCTGGAGTTTTGTAAAAGTGTCTGTCATTACTATTCCTAGATAGCTTGTATTATTCGTGCTGGAATTTTGAGAGAATAATGTCCGTCTTCGGTCATAAAATATTTGAATTTTATTTTAATAGCCTATTAAAGTATGCTGTATCTTTTGAATTTATGAAAATTGGAGAGAGCTTTATTACAAAATGGTCCTGTCTTGAGGTCAGGATTGTTAGACTACATGTCTAAGTTCTACTAGATAAGCAGAATACATTTTCCAGTTCTACTAGATAGGCATGCTTATATTATGGGAAAAATAATTTGCAACTTACAGATTTTAATGGCTGGAAAAGGCAATTTTATCTATAGAAAGGATGAATCAAAAAATGATTTCCGTGTCTGAATTTTTTTTCAATATAATCAAATGTATTCAGCCAGTCAGAATTCCTCTAGGTTTTGGTATAAAATTATTTAATGGCGTATTGCAACCGTAAATAAAAATTTTCCACAAAGCCTGGCAGTATCGTATTCATGGTGTATATATAAATATATAGTAGCGTTGAATTCATTGTTCTTATTTCAAAGGATCATACTATCTCCACAAGCTTTCCACAAATGGCCTCTTTCTATTGTAGGAGACCGGGAGAGCAAGGTCACGATATTTGCTGTGAGATGATAAAATTTATTTCATAGATCTCGAGATGGCATAAAACAAGACAAGGGGTGATATCCCTTACTCTGATTCCATTGAAATATTTTGAAATGTTAGGGTTAGATTTACTCATAGAATTTTCATGTAGACAAATCTTTGCACATCGTATGAGGAGTTAGCTTCTTCAGAGGGGAAGACTTCTCGCATCAGACCTCAAATGAGTGTTTATCCATTTTCATGCCTCATGGCTAGAGTCACAATGTTTCGGCTATGTTTTCATATTGTTACTGTCCATCATCACTTATTCTCTATTGTGTTTTCTTTTGAATTAGAACGTTTCCAGATTAGGCTTCAATTATTAGCCTTAGGAAATCACCCTTACCAAGCACTTACAAAGACTGATCTGAGGTCCTAGGAGGCTTCTTCAATTATTGTTTTCTGCTCAGATTAGGGTTCGATATTCCCATCATTCCAAAAACTAGAAGTCACTCAGAAATTTGCACCAGGGCCCCACAATCTAGGGAACATATTTTCTTTCGATGTAGATGTCATGAATTATAGTTACATTATTGTTATCATTGTTCAAACACTGTCCAAACATTGTATTTACAATGACTAAAATTTTGCCCAATCTTCATTATCACAAGAACAGAAGATTAGGGCACACGAAGCTTTGACATAAGAGAGCACAAACAATGTTCTATTCCTAGCAAAAATACCCAGAGTTCTGAATATACCTTTTGGGTCACAGTTATGTGTCTTTTCGTACAACTGTATAGCGGTAGGTAATACTTTCGACTCCCAAGCTGTGGTATCGAACCGCCTTATTTTCTCACAAGCACCTTAGTCATACAACCTCGATCGTTGGAAAGCATCATAGTGGGCTTGACTTCACTATCCTCAGATCTCGCACAATTCCACAAGGTCTTGCTGTACCGCCTCACCACACCTCCAAGAATCATTTCAAGTCCTCAAGTTTCTTCACATTTTTCTTGTTCTTATCAACGCTGCTTAGAAGACCATAATTCATGGTTCCAAAGTTTTCTCCAAGTGACTATCCCAGCCCTGAGTTCTCCAAATAATAGCTTCCCAAACTACTCCAACAAATTCTCAAAGATTGCCACCACGAACAAGAAGAATGTTGCTCAAAAATGGCACGTTGGTCTGTAAGGGTGCCATTATGTACCGTTGTGTCTTGTTCTTAAAATGTCGATTATGGAAGTTGAGTCCGTAGCATATCGTGTTCCATTATTAATTGTTTGCATACGGAATCCACTTTTTCTCACCTCCATGTGTCTCCGATCACTGTGGTCCGAGGCAACACTGGTCCAATGTGGTGAGGCTCATCCAACCTAGGCCCAAGACAGGTGATGACTGGTTGCATAGACCACGTAGGTTAGTGTTCTCGAGTTTTTACTTTTACACCACAACAATAGGTCCGAGTTTCAACTCAACCTTTTACAGATCGCACCTTTCCCCAAGCAGGGCTTCTTCCGCATGACCGTAATATAGTCCAAGATTACACTGTTTCGCCACAGACAGCCAAGGTGTCCGAGCACCTTTTGAGCGCCCACGTAATTATTCAATCTGAACCCACTGTATTACCACTATTTTTGTCCAAAACCAAGCCTTCAACCGAGCTTGAAACAGTCACACAGGTCCGAGCTAACCCAAGCTCCACAGTTAGTAGTTTGATCTTCTTCAACACTGATCCAAGCCTCCAAATTCATTTAACTGAAACTATAATTTCTACAATCCATGTTTGTAGGGTAACAGTCCTGTGTAATGATAATCGAGCTTCCACAGATGTGCTTATCCAAGCCTAGCACTCTGCTTCTCCTTATATACTTGTCCACTAGTATTAAAACATTTAATCTTCTTGCTAGCTGTGTTGATGAGTAAATAATATTTTCAAAGTTCTTTATTAGTGCTATCTCATTCAGGTTCAAGAGCATAAATATTTCTTTAATCCCATTTCTTTGGGTTTTCTGGGCACAAATTCAATGCAAACATGCCCACATTGTAAATATTTGTTTTGGTATGCCACATCATATTTTGTGCGAAACGTTTCAGGTGAATAGGTGAAAAATTGGTGTTCACCCAAAACATTACGCAAAAAAATATGATATGTAGTTTAAAAAAAAATATGATGACATGAGACTAGCAGACAATGATTAGAGAAGGTGGTGGCCTTCTTGCTGATGGGTGTCAGCTGAATGTTATAGGATTTGAGTCTTCCAGCTGGTGGATGCAAACCACTCTGTCCATCTGCAAACACTTGCATTCTGAGAAGATTCATTTTCCAGTTTACATTAGAGAATAAATCCCTGTAATTAAGGGTATTCTCCTTGATCGAAATTGCGTAATATGTAGAAATATCATCAATGACAACTACCGAAGCAGAGATTAGAGGTTAGAACTACAGTTTAAGATGTTATTTTATTTTTAGAAAATAAAATAATACTTGCAACTACAAGTCGAGAGAGAAGAATTAAATATTGGATTCACCTTCAAGATTCAAGATATAGTCCTTTGCAACTCTGTTCCACTTGTTTCCAAAAAGCTTTCTATCAATTCATGGGGCTCACAACTTTTAGTTAGATAACAACTGGTTTTCCATGTGAAGCTAACAAACTATTTGTAACTTGAAAGGGATAGGAGAGACAAGCCGAAAGACCAAAGCTATTTTTGTTCATTTAAGCCTCTTCATAGTACTTAGTCTAGTAAAGAGACAGATTTCTTCCTCTGTTATCCCATGAATTCAGTTTGTTGCGCAAACATTTATGTCAAACAGATATTGTTGTGCTCAGGGAGTGATCACTTTTATTGGGTTTTCTATTTGTTTATTAAAAGATTTAAGACTGCATATAGAGTTCAAGTATTTGCAACAAATATACTTTACAAATTAGAGTGAAGAAGGAAGTTTTTGCCAGCCAATTTCCAGGCCTCACACTAAGAACTGGGTGGTTATAGCAAGGATAACGGGCCTAACACAGTATGTCATAAAATGCGAGAATATTTTGTAACTTCCTAGGTAGAAAAAGGAATACTGCTCCAGTCAAAAATATAACTCCTCAAATATGGCCAAAAGCTTCCCAAAATATCCAACCAACCATGGATGATAGCACATAAAGGAGATGGATTTTGGCTACTTTTCTTTAGCATTCTTGCATCTCTTCAAAAGCTACAAGACATATTGCTTCATGTTACAGATAATAAAAGAGTTTAGCTAGAAGAAAAGCATAATAGGAGCAACTGAACAAATAACCATGCAGAGGATTCCTAATGAGCCCTGCAATAAGTCCTAGAAAAGAAGGAAGCACACTTGGTGGGGATTGTACTCCTCATGCAGCCCACATCCCACAGAATGACCTCCAAATAGTCAATTTGTACCCACGGAAAACAACGCCTGTATGTATTGTTTAACATATTTTTTTTATAGATAAATAAGATCAGCAATTTAAAATGTTTTGCATAACGCCGCATCACCACTATATTCTCATACTTTGACCTTGTCACATACAAGCGTATACAAAACAAAAAAGAACCAACAACCGAAGGTGCATTCTTATTAATAACTCACGGACAAAGCTGTTTCTAAGAAACCTAGGATTTGGTTTGGCCTGGCACAATGTCTTTTTTGAATGTATTATACAAAATGGGTAAAGCAACCGATGGGAATTTATGTCAACCTCGCCAAATATTGGAATTTTTTCTAAAAATCCACACACCTAATACACACCACTACATCAAACTTTATGATGATGTATAAGCTAGAGGAGTTAAAGATCATTAAATCTGAATTAAATTGGAATCTTTAATAGCATCAATACCTGCATGAACTCGCAGACCCTTTCAGACCTTATCAGTGCTCAATAAGACTTTGTGACTTTCACCTTGGGGAGACTAGGACTACATAGGGGAGACTGATTCAAACCAGACCCAACTCACTTTGAAAGAGATGGTTTTCTCTACGAATGGTAGGAAAGAGATCGTAAGGGTGTATTCAGTTATGAGTCAACTTATGAATAAGGGTCCGGTGGTAAAACCTAGTGATCAAGTTATATTTTTAAACAGTGTAATAGTAATTTCATTTCAATAAACTACACTAAACCCCGGAATAACTATTATTAAATTTCCTTAATTTCAATAAAATAGACTGTTTCTTTAGAGTCTGCTGTTGATCAAACCAATATAAATTTTGTGGTGGTAGGAGACTAAAATGGTGATGAGGAGTCTAATTTTTCTCAGAGGGTATAATGACTTCTGTGATTAACTTCAAACGAGAGTTGGTTTCGCTCTGCTTCGCGGCTATCTGCAGCCGCAATTTTTAAAACATGCTTTCATATTGTTTACCAATCCAATGACTCATTGTCTCCTCTGTCGTAGTGCTTTTCTTTTGAATTAGAGGGTTTCCATATTAGGCTTCAATTATTAGTCTTAGGAAATCACCCTTATCAATCACTTACAAAGACTGATCTGAGGTCCTAGGAGGATTCTTCAATTACTATTTTCTACTCAAATTAGGGCTCGATATTCCCATCATTCCAAAAACTAGAACTCACTCAGAAATTTTCCCCAGGACCCCACAATATAGGGCATAGATTTTCTTTCGATGTAGATGTCATGAATTATAGTTACATTATTGTTATGATTGTTCAAACACTTTCCAAACATTGTATTTAAAATGACTAAAATTTTGCCCAATCTTCATTATCAAAATAACAGAAGATTATGGCACGGAAAGCGTTTAGACAGAGAGTGCAAATATCGAGAGGGGGTTAAAATACTCTGTAGTTCGAATATACCTTTTGGGTCGCTTATGTCTCTTTTCGTATGAATCTCGGACAATGATAGGTACACTGTCAATCAGTTAGGTATTGAAACTGCCTTATTTTCTACGTTATCCTTTTGGGAATATACAGCCTCACTGTTGGAAATACTGAGAGGGGCTTTGACTTCACTGTCCTTAATAGATATACACAATCTCAACAAAGGTCTCTTACAGCTGCCTTCAATACACTTCCAAGAATCTGCTTCAAGTCCTCAAGTTTGCTTCAAGACTTCTTTAAGTTCTTATCAATGTTTTCTCAGAAGACTATAATCCAAAGGTTCCAAAGTCTTCCCCAAGTGACTATCCTTATGTCTGAGTTCTCCAAATAATAGCCTTCCAAACTACTCCAACAAATTCTCAAATATTGCCACCAGCTACCCACAAATAATGTTGCCCAAAAAATGGCACGTTGTCCAGAAGTGGTGCTACAGCAACATATATCAAAGAAGTCTTGTTCTTTAAATGTTGATTCTGGAAGTTGAGTCCAGAGTGATATCAGGTCTGAATTCTTTAATTGTTCAATAAACCGAATTTGTCCTTACTCCATGTGTCTCTGATCTGTCATAGGTCTGAGGCAACACTTATTCAATGTGGTGAGGTCTATCCAACTGTAGCCCGAGATAAAGTGATGATTGTTCACACACCGAGGTCAGTGTTCTGAGTTTTTACCTATTACACCACAGCTCAATAGGTCCGAGCTTCAACTCAACCTTTTACAGGACTACACCTTTCCCAACAGCTTCTAGATGACTGTAATATTGTCCAAGATTACACTTCAAGCTACCACAGGACAGCCACAGCTCCGAGCACCTTCAAGCATCTCCACAGAATTTATTCCAGAATCTGAACCCACTGTATTACCACTATTTTTGTCCAAAACCAAGCCTTCAACCGAGCTTGAAACAGTCACACAGGTCCGAGCTAACCCAAGCTCCACAGTTAGTAGTTTGATCTTCTTCAACACTGATCCAAGCCTCCAAATTCATTTAACTGAAACTATAATTTCTACAATCCATGTTTGTAGGGTAACAGTCCTGTGTAATGATAATCGAGCTTCCACAGATGTGCTTATCCAAGCCTAGCACTCTGCTTCTCCTTATATACTTGTCCACTAGTATGAGTTTGAGGGAACCTTAATACAAAAAAAAACAGAGATCTGCAGGTCTGAATTTGTCTTCAAAACTGCCACTATAGATCCGAATTACAAGACTGTTGCAAGGTCACATATTTCACCACAGGTCCGAATTAGAAGGGTCTGAGTTGCAGAGAAGAGTCTTACGTCCGAGCTTCTGGAAAGGCCGAAGTTACAGGCCTGTTAGGACCGAAATTTCAGGCTTTGATAGGGCCGAAATTTCAGCCCTGAATTCAGTTCCGAAAAAAATTATTTCCACAGGTGCAAATAGGTCTGCGAGAGATATATCCTTCTAGCCCAAAAAGTTGTAATTATGATCTCCCTTTTAATCTCCTTGGCCTCCTGTTTTATCTCTGAATTCTCACTGTATTTTTCACCGAAATTTTCATTCCAAAATGATGAGCATGACTAGTTATTTATAGTTGTTTGTGTATGAACTGAACAAGCGTGTCTTTTGATTAAGGAGCCGACATACTGATTTGAGCCGACCATTTATTTAAACCAATTTTAAGACTGATACAGGGGGGCAATTTTATGGTTAATTCTGGGCCTCAGCGCTTGATAGGAACACCATACAATATAGCGGTACTTATTGTATATTCTGTTGTAGTGCAGACCTGTTCTAACACCTCCTTTGCTGAATACTTGATAGTTGTAGGGGATCAACAAAATTATGTTAGATCCCTCCTTTGTGGCTCAAAGACTCTTTTTGTCATATAAAATTCTGCATGTCAAAGCCTCTCTGATCCTTCACTTCCCACAGGACATTGTCAAAGCCTCTCAGCCCTCCTGCATTCATTCAGATCACCAAACTACACATATGTTACCTGAAATAGTAGTGCTCTAGACCTCCACAAACAAACATACATATACAGAAAGAGAGATTTTATTCCTGAGTAGTGGTCATTATAGGGCTCTAGTTAGCTGGATAAAACATGCATGCATAATAGAAAAGGTAGATTTTCACCATGGAGTGTGTTGTTGCCATCATTCTTAGGCAGGTGATATGTTTTCCCATTTAGTGTGAATTCTCCATCCTTGATACGGTTGGATACACGACCCACCAAGGCACCAAAGTAAGGTCTACTGGAGCTCATGTTCTGCATTAATAAACAATCTCATATTCCCCATGGTAACACATACATTTGAGATCCATTCCAATATAAGAGTAGAAACTGTAAATTTATCTTAAAATTCTAGCATATGATGGCAGTACTAATTTCCAAAGGGAAATGAAAATACATACCATGTATGAGGCAATATTGTCATAGCCAAGAAGTACGTCTGCTAGATGGCCTGAATGCATAAATACCAATACTTAATGAGCTAGCTCCCTCTGAGTAAATGATGGTAAAGCAGTTGAAGGGTAGGGTTTAGGGATGATTACCTTTAGCATCAAGGAGAGCGAGGGAGATGAGGGTAGCTCCCCAGTTGGTTAGATTTATATACAGATTGCCTCTGCGAAGTTGAAAGAAACTTGGGGCATTGATATTTCTATAGGGATGACCATAATGAGCCAACTTGCCTTTCCCTTCCAAATTTCTTGGATTCAATTCCCATTTGTGCCCTTGACTGCTAGCATGGAATTTGCAGAGGTGAATGAAAACTTGAATGCACCAAAAATGCAAGAGAATGGATGACACTTTCACCATCATCGATTGATTGACTGATCAAGGGATGGATGGATAAGCTAAAGCAGAACATTCAATGATATATATAGAGAGACTCACATAGTCAATACTTGACTAGGGTGTGTTTGTATGCCTTAAGATAAGGTCATGGTGTAAGACATAACATGGACTGTGTGCAACTATAGACAACCCATGCACTGTGGCTACCAAAAAATGTAATTTTTGGAATCTAAACATGTTACATTTTTTATTTTTTGTCTTATTACCCCAAATTAAAATTTTGGCCAAATCTTAATTTTGTTATTTAAAATGGAATTTTGACTACATATATGGATTCAACACCTTGAAAAAACCCTAGTGCAATACATTTTTGTTGTTTGTAGATTGAAGGACCTAAACTAATGCAACATGGTTTTGTGGATGCCATTTCTAAAGTTGGGCTGGCCAAATTCCTTTCTAACCTTTCTACCACCTATATAACCAAGTAATTTTCTATCACCTGTATAACCTTGCCTTTTTATAAAAAAAAAGAGGTTCCTACACTCAAAGGATTGGCTTTTCCTGGCCATGGGGCAATTATAATGTTGAAATTCTATAACCATTTGGATGATTAAAAGATCCAATTTTGCCATTGCTAGCCTGAACTAAGTTCAAATTGCGGTTTTGGGTTTTAAATGTTGGTCAGTTGAAACCCATTTATTAACTGCACTGTCTGAGTAAAGCCTAGATAATATCTAAGATGAGGAGGCTGGACTTATTTCAGGCTATTGTACTCAAGCTAACGGTCAAAGATAAGGTTATGCATATACATGTGGTTCAAGGTCTCCTTTTCTTCACGTTATTCTCTATGAATTAAGGAATGTATGTTGCCGAGGAGGAACAGCTGTTGGTCTAGGATCCGATACAACCAACAAGTTACTAGGAACACCCAACAGATTACTAGGATCTGATACATGCTTTAGATTGCTAGGATCTAGTCTAGGAACACCCAACAACGAGAGGTATATCCACAAACCACTCCAAGTAAGATATGAAAAGGGCTCTTGAAATGCCTCAGAATACCAAAGCACTCCAATGTTTATAATGACATACTGATGTCCAATTCAAATGCTACCTAAGGATTTCACAAAGGTTCTAGTGCCTTTGTTCAAGGGTTCGTTGTATGTTTCCAAGGGTTTAAAAAAAAAAACTTTCACTAGATATTAACAGCCATTATGATATTCTTTACCACCACCATTTCTGCCACAAAATATCTGTAAGGTGAAGACACATGAAGATTTAAATTGGTTCCTGCTTGAAGGAAAGATGAACTGTTCTGATTGATGGGTATTTAGAGTTTTATTGTTCGCTATAATTTGCTTACAATGACCTTAGATGTAGTCACAAACAAGTAATAAAGATTATTGTTGTTCACAAGGCTGAAAAGTTGTCTGAAATCCCTCAAATTATCCCACAACAAGCTTCCCAAATACCCCACATCATTGTTGGAAACATTTATTGATTGCACTTGTATTTTTATACTTGTTTTCATGCTGCCCTATCTGTCCAAACATTGGTATCAGAGCCATAATTGTGTTGTCATTAACCCTAGTTCTATTTGTTGGTGAAAATTTACCACAGTTGGAGGTATCAACCATTGGAAAGACCAACACTATTGGGTTCCAGAGAACCACCAATCAAAGGATATATCTATTGTTGTATCTTCTATTTAGGGCTCTTCACATGCTGCCATCGAATCTGCGGTCATTTTCTTCTATATATCATCTTCATATTGCCTTATAATCCCACAAGAGTATGTTACATGACCTCACATCCTCCCAGCAAAAGTTGATCTTATATGCCGAGTTATATTTATGCTTGGATGGTGATCTGTTTGCTTTGTTTGGAGATCATGGAGGATGACAACATGCTACTAAAAATGGTTGTATTATAACAAGATTATTGATGTCAAACTGTTCATGGAGGCTACCACAAAATGCTGCAAATACTGCAATAAGGGAGACTTTCCCATGATATTTTTGGAACCTTAAAACCATGTTAAAATTGTTTGAAACATGAGCCCTAAAACTAAAAAAAATGCTACAACAAAATCACTATAATGTGATGGAATTTCTATTATAGGACTTCTCTATTGCTGCTCATACGCTGTCTGAAATAATCAGGTTGAAATTTAGAACCTAACTATCGCTGGTCTAGTATGCAAAATCCAATTCCTGGCATGAGGCATATGATGAAGCCATTGGCTAGGTTACATGTTGGCAGTGTATGTTATGTTGATCTATTACTTTTTCTTTTGGTTAGAAACTGGGAACTTCACCACAACATCATACCAACATGTAAAATCTGAATTAATTGTTGTGAGACAACTAGCATCTAGGATATTTGTTTCTATCCCATACTTTGCCATCAACATCTAAGTTGTATTACCTATGCATGTGTTGAATGGAGTAGCTATTGTGGCATCTTTATGATTGTCCATGTCAAACATACTATTCTGACATGTCTTCTCTATGTGGGGAAGGTATTGCTACATTGTATTTGCTAAGGACGCATGTTCACCAAGACAAGTCAAATACTTCAAAATGTTGGATGTGTTTTGTATTATTGTTCTAGAACATATTCTCTTTGTCTTTGTTTTGTATTATTGTTCAAGAACATATTCTCTTTTTCTTTATCTTTATTTCACACATTGTTTTAGGATATTTGAGTGCTTTACGTTATTTAGGTTTTTGGCCCTGAAATTAGTGATTGAAATGCCAAATAATCACTTTATAATCGTGGATTTGCTTGCCTATTTGAGTTATTTTACATAAGAAATCTTCATAAGTACATCTTAAGCAGATATTATACCCTTAGCTCTATTTAAAAGTGTTGTAAGAATTTTTGAGGACCTCTTCTATTCCTTGACTTGAGGTGGTGGATTCCCCATCCTGCTGAGGCCTTTCTCTTTCATCTAGTCCTTCATTTTCCATTGAATTTGATTCAAGAGATTCTCCCACTGGATCTCTCTTGGGGGATTCTTGTGGTGGTAGTCCATGTATCATTTTTAAAAGTCTAATTCTTCCCTTCACCTACTTTTCATAACTTCCATAACCATTAGGTAGGGACCTGCAATGTCGATGGTGTTTTGTTTGTTTAGTAAAAGATTGTTGAGACTTTAATTTATTGAAAGTTGTAGAATTTGCAATCTATGAAGTTTCAAGATATAATTTTTAAAAGTATAATTCTTTAAAGGGTGCTAGCTCAATGGAAGAGCACCTGCTTTACAAGCAGGAGGTTGGTGGTTCGATTCCATCGTGCCCTGATATTCATATATGGGGAATGACGAAGATCAGTTTTTGGTGACGGATGCTCTTTTGACCATCACCAATGAGCTTATGGTGACATTTTTCGACCCTCACCAAAATATGAAATGGTGACGGTCAACGAACACCACCATATATACGCATCAATAGTGACGACTATTAAAGGTCTGTCACCATAAATCTTTATTGTTGAAATGAAATGGTGAGGGTCATTGTTTGTCATTATAGTCATTATTCGTGACGGACCTTGATGTCATCAATGAGTTTATGGTGATGGTCACGTAACTGTTACCATATATATAGCACTAATAGTGACGTACGTCGTAAGGTCCACTGCGAAAATTGTTGCCGTTTCATAAGGAAATGGTGAATTCCGTCACTATCCGTCATTCCCGTCATTACACCACATTGACTCGACCTTGAATGTCACCACAATACTTGACAATACGCCACCTTCGGTGACGTTCAATTTTTTGGTGACGGAGGCTATTGTCCATCACCATTGCCCATATGGAAATGGTAGCGGTCACTATCGCGTCTATAAATCATTATTGGTAGCGGACCCTTGAATGTCACCCACAACACCCACCCTGTCACACAGCGACACCACTTTTGGTGACGTTGATTTTGGTGACGGAGGCTATTTTCCGTCACCATTGCTCTATGAAATGGTGATGGTCACTATTCGTCACTATAAATCATTATTGGTGACGGACCTTGAATATCTTACAACACCTATACTTTCGTGACGCCACCTTTGGTGACGTTAGGTTTTATTGTGAAGGCTCTTTTGACCCTCACCAATGAGCTTATGGTGACCATTTTAGCCCACGACCAATGTGCTTTTTTCTTTGTACTATGAGTTGTCAAATGAATAGTGAGTTCATCATTTCATCTTTTTATTATCAATTTCCAAAACCTCCTTGGTTTGTGGATGCTTATTATTTGAGGAAAGTAACTTTAGTTGTTTCTTCGAAGTCACATTCTTATTCTTCTTCTTTATTAT
This sequence comes from Pinus albicaulis, assembly GCA_034641835.2. Lineage (NCBI taxonomy): Eukaryota > Viridiplantae > Streptophyta > Pinopsida > Pinales > Pinaceae > Pinus > Pinus albicaulis. Next base: position 1,641,095,033 of record CM076580.1, read on the forward strand.
TTATTCTACTACTTTGATTTTTTTTTGTATTATAACCAACTTCCATTACTAAATATTCAAGTGACTTTATCCTATTATCCTTTGCTTGTGTGAAGCTCTCTACCTTTTCTGTGACTTTATATTTTCTAGAGAATTCTACAACTTTTGGACACTTAAATCTTTGTGTGTCATGGTGGAATAAATCATTTCTCTTGCTTGTTGTGAAATTCAATCTGGTCAATGGGATGCAAATCTTTGGTATGAAGTTCAAAGTTTTTTAGTATACTCTTCGAAGTTTTAGGGGCTGCACCTTTGGATGTAGAAATGGCATCTGCATCTTCCTTGTCTTAGGGTCATAAGTGAAAGAAACCTAATTTGATCACTAGGAGTTTGTTTCCATTATTTTCTTAAGTAACAACCTTTGATAGCTGCATTTCTAATTTTTAATCTCTTTGTATTTCTCCAAGATATCTTTTATTTCTCAACTGTTTTGCTAGATGATGAAACCTATGCACTATTCTTCTTTTAGTTATTTGTGCCCAGGAGGTTGATGGTTGATGTGTTTCTTCTAAAAGTGTTGGAGAGGTACATCATCTTTGAAAAAAATATCTATTTCAATGGTTTCAATTGTCTCTTCTTACTCTATCCTTTGGTTGGTTTTCTTCTATTACATAAACTTGAATTAAGTACTGATAGTTTGTAGAATAGAGCCTTCTTCTCCTCCCATACTTTGAATTTCTATCCTATGGGGTACAGGTAAGTAGGAATGAACTAGTATCAAGATGCTTCCTCACCTCCTTGTAAATTGTTTCCAACCACTCTGTTGGTTGGAATGCACTCAATTTGACTTTGACTCATGAATGAAAGGGGTCAATTTGAACTTAAATCTTAATTTACTTATGACACCCAAGGGGTCATATGACCATTTAGCTAGCCTATTTGAACTTTAAATCTTGTAGACATATTTCTACTTCCTTTACAACATTCCTATTGTTGCATATAAAATACCCTAGTTGGTTCTTATTCTTGAATTGTGTTTTCTTCTTGTTTGAAGAAAATTGATTTCATCGGTTGAGTTTCTACGATCTATTCTAAAAATATCACTCATTGGGAGTTATTTTGAAGCTTGTATGGATTTATACGCTTCCATAAACTGCGATTTATATTTGATTCTAGTATAAATACCACTCTCTTATTTTTTCTCTAATCTAACAAGCTAGCAGAACCTTTTTTATCTCTTCACTTATTCTAGGTTGAATGCCTCTTTGCTAAGCATGTTTCACTACTAGATATAAAAGAATCAATGAAGTCTTTGAAAGCAGGTGATGGAATCTTTTACGATTAAGGATGTCCAAAAGACAACGGACTAGGCATTACACTCTTTGTGTCAATTTTTGTAGGTTAATTGCAAACCTTTTTGATTGAAAATATATAAACATATGAAACAATGCGAAGTATTTGCATACTCCTTCTTAAAATTAGTTTGATCAGGTTGATTATGAATAACATATGCCATGTGTTGGGAAAAAATTAAAGTTTTGGTTGGAGGGTGACACAGGAAAATATGGATAGGAAACCAAGTATAGAATCATCTACATGCTCATCGGTGAAATATCCTAAAATACATGATAACATAGTCACAATTTGTTTGGTTTTTCGAAAACAAGGTAGGCGAGTATGGAGGATTATTTTTGGGATTACCTGTAGCCGATGGAGGAGGAGAAGTCGAAAGATTGGGAACCTTTTAAGAAGTCTAGCTTCAATTAAATCTCATTAAGGATTTCAATTGAGAAATGTACTCCCTGCGGTTGTGGTTGAATACGCAAAATTTGATTGATATATTAAGCGATTGATTGTAAATAGGATTTCTAGTTTGGAGTAACTATAGCTCTTTCATTGACGAATAGTTGATTTGGCGAGTACGTGAGTTGGGGAGACGTGGGTTGTAGGGGAATATGTGTTGGACAAGTGAGAGTCCCATAGATGAATTTCATCTGCACGATCAACAAATTTATCACTAGCTCTAGCAATGGAGCTCGAAGGTTGTGTCCGGTCACAATATCATCTATTTTGAAGTCTTTATCGACGAAAGGGTGTAGTGGAAGCATCCTGCTTGGTGGTTGAAGAGGGTTTACGGTTATGACGCTACGGAAGCCATTAATGTTTAATTATCGAATTAATAAGAAAATTAGATGGTTTTAAGTGCTTAGGATTACCTGGAATATCGAAAAATTAGTTCTTGGAAGGGTCAATTGGCGATAGGGAACTTTAAGTCAATTAGTGAAGGCTTTTGGTATTTTAGAAACAAACAGAGATATAGGATAATAACGGTGAAAGCGAGGTTTTATACTTTTGAACTAAGGTTTATCGCATGCTTTGTGGGGGTTTATTTAAAATATTGGTGGTTTCATCCTGAGACCTTGAAATGGTTTGGTCATTTGTCGCATATAAAAGGCATTTGCATGGAGTTTTTAGGATGGTGGATGGAAGTAAAATCTAGTGACGTCATGTGGAAAGGGAGGATGGATAAAACCACCAGTTACACTCACACCCTCATTGGTTTTAAGTATCGGAGGTCGGCGGGTGTGAAAAGCTTTTATTGGTCATTAGATCTAGTTGCCGGCAATCTAACGGCTCACGGGTTTCGAGTTTTAAAGGAATTTGGGTTAGGAAATAGATAGGTGGAGGGTTAAATGATTGGGTCAAGGTAAATGTTATGTGGAAGGTAACACGAAGAGAATTTAGGGTTTATTTAAGTGGGCGGTTAAAAATATGTTAGGTGGAAGGGTTAAATGGAAGGGGTTGGGAATATATATGCGGGTTGTAAAATGAGATAGAGGGGTTAGTAAATATATAAAGTGGAAGGTTATTTCAAAGTAGGGCCCCAAATATATCTTTTTACCTTAGTCTTTAAAAATGTGGGTTTTCATGTTTTTTATGAAAATGCGAGGTTAATTAAGTGGAAAAAGGGGGTTTTATCAAGGGGAAAGGATTTAAGGGAAGAAAATTTTCAAGGGGAAAATGGATTTTAGGAGAGAAAAGGGTTAGGATAAAGGGAAAATGAAGAGGAAAGGGGGGTTTTAGAATTAGGAAGGGGAAATTAGTTTCCAAGAGGAAAAGGATTAAGGGAAGGTGTTAGCAAATGTTTTTGTGATAATGAATAAGCATAATGAGGCTTATGTAATCTTCAAAAAAGTACTCTACCTACACTTTATTCATCCTAAACTTTTTATTTCCTTTATTGGGTGAATTTGACTTCTTGAACCTTTTTATTTTCTTTGACAAACAAACTAACTTATTTCTAACTTACATTATATCTTCTAATGGCTTAGATTAAACTTATTAACTCATTTTTATTCTCTACCTAACTGCGTCTTTGCCCGATATTAAATGGTTTGGTCACACATTTATTCACTAATTATCATGACATGAAATTTAAAGGCATGAATGACCAAGATTAGGCTATTATGATCATCATGAATTGTGGCATTTTGGACAAGTTGCACACAATTTTATTTTTACAAATAAAGTAAAACCAGAGTAGTGGCATTTGAATGTGAAATGCTTTCGGAATTTATTTTTGTTTCTTTTTTTGTGAGTTTCATACTTTATATCCTTTTTTGATCTTCTTTTCTTTGGTCCTTTGATTATTCTCTTGTGACATAGCACCTTTTCATTTTTTTTTATATGGGAAAACATTTGCATAAATGAAAAAGTATGTAGAATATTACAAGACTAAACATAGCCAATTCAAATTATGATCCTATTACTATAGGATACCTAGAAAACATACTTATAAATTATTCAAATATATTCAAAATCTACCTAAAGTACGGACTTTAGGTGAATTATCGTCAAGGAAAGCCCAATGGATCAATCCGATCACCCAAGTGATTTTTTAATTTGGAAGCATTTGACCAAATATTTAACCAAATAGTGATAAATTTAAAAATACTAATTAATACTTTATTAAATTATCCCCCATATTCACTCACCAAATACATATCGATAGACTTCATGAAGAAATTAGAATATAAAGACTCTCACTAACCTATAACTCACTCACACATAAAGAAAATAACTATTTCTATAAACATCATCTTGAAACTCGCGCAATCCATAATGGCAATTTGCCTATTATACTCAAATCTCTAGCCTTTTAATGGGGAAATTAATTATTTACCACTCCTAAAAAATATTTTAAAATAAAAATGTATAACATAAAAAACATACCCACTTCTTTTTTCATCATCAAGGCTTACAAAATGTGACCAACGTAAATCCATTTACTTTGATCCACTAAGTTCGAAAGGGTTCAAATTTCTTTTCACCGGAAAGTGAGGTTTCATGACAAAAGATATTTGATCTCTCTCGCCCTCGGTAGATCCCTTGGTTAAATGGATATAGGCTAGTTTAACTTTTACCCTTTAAATATGTTATGCTCCACATGAATACTATAATATCAATACTCATGGGTTCTCATACCATTTGTTAATGCCATGGGTGAATACCATGAAATTAGTTTTATTATTTTTATTTTATTTTGATAAAGTAAAATGTTTTCACATAGTGTGATTTTTATTTTTAGGATAAACAACACATTACATTACAACCAACCTATATCAATCTTAGATCCATCTTAAATAGGGAGCTATCAAGGGCATATCTTGAGATGCCAACCTCTTTAGAGTGAAAGGAGACTGACTTTGAGTAGATTAGGATGGATTCAAGATGTTTTAATTGTCCCCTTTAAATATGTTATATCTCCACATGAATACTGTACAATACTAAGAAGTTATTTTTATTTTAACATTATTTTTTTTATTAATTAATTTTACATTGAAGAAATAAAAATGTTTTCACATAGAGCTATTTTTAATTTATTTTATTTTGACTAAGTTTAAAAATAAAAAATTTATTTAAAAAATAAAATATTATATTAGAGAATATTGATTATTTTTTTAAAAAAATAGTACATTTAAAAATATCATATTCAAAATGTAGAGTACAAAAATTATATATCGTAAATTCACTATTTTACTTTTAATATTATTTTAGTTTATAATTTTATTTTTATTTAGTTTTAATCTTAATTTTAATTTATTTTTATGTAATTTGACTAGGTCACTCTATTAAGAATTTCCCATAGAACCGGGGTAGGGGTGAAGTAGGCGAAGAGGAGTAGGCTAAAGTAAGAGTTACCTGCAATTAGGTGTCAAAAAAAATAGCCGACATTATGATATCCAGTATATAATAAAAATACAATATATTAACATTTTTCAAAATTATTTGCAAGTTAATTGTTTTAGAATAAACTCTATTTTACTAGTAAAAAGTGGAAAAATGGGTAAAATGAGAATCCAATTTAACCTCTATAGAGATCATATTTTTTTGATATATTGGACATGTTGAATATGTAATCTTCCAAAGGTTACAATAAAAATATTTAAATTATAAAATTATATTTTTAGATGTTTAATAATTTTTTTATATATTTTTAATGATTAAAGTAACCATGAAACCCACCCATCATTGTTGTTAGTACACTTTCAATGTGCCACATTCAAATTTGTATATATATTATGGCATGTTGTAATTAATGTGTTGCCATGAACATTTTTATGGATAGCTTATATTAGATGTTAATGATCGTGGTTATATAGTTTTTAATATATTTTATTAATATAGTTAATAATTATATATATTTTAAAGTTTATGGTGTTTTAAATATATCGTAATTAGATGTTAGTGATGACAAGAATCGCTAAACCCACCCATCATTTACTTTTGTACACATTTTAATGTGCTTAATTCAAATTGTTAATCATCAGTATTTCTCATTATCTTTGGATGACTAGCAGGTTTATAGATTTCTCGAAAAACAATATTCCTTAAATATCTGAAGCCTTTGTAAATCTCACTCATTTCATTATCCTTATAGAAACTTTTTCACCATTCTATCGCTTCATTTCATGGTTTATGCTATTGCTCCTACAAACTCCTCATAGAATTTTTACCTATCATTTTCAGCATCCTTCACTCGTCTATAAACTCACCTTCTATTTTTTCCCTATCCATAAACAAATGCTTAACTCTAGGTTTCTATAGCTAACTCATCTCCCATGTTCCCCAGGTTCCTCAAGCATTGATGGTCTCAAAACTATCCCAATAGGCTCTTTAGATAACCGGTGCATATTGGATTTTGGATGTTCAATACAACACTTTTGACAATACTCTATTATCATTTGAGAAGCCTCCAAGTGAAATTCCACTCAAAATTAGGTCAAAGGACCCTCCCACTATGTCATTAGGGTTTCACAAGTTTTAACGTCATCATTGGATGTTTCAGCACTTCTTTTCCTTTGCTAGAATCTCGTTCGATGTAATCGAATGTTAAGACACGATCAGTTAAGAAGGACCTAAAATATTTCCAAAGAAGATTACCTCATCGCTCAAAGTCTACAAATGAGAAGAATGGACAAAGTTTGGGCACTTCTACAAAGATCGTTGAAAGTTGTGTTAGCACAAGGTACCGATAAGGTAGACTATCTACTCTTGAATGAAGAAAACTCATAGAAAAAGGAAAGCTAACAACTTTTTCCTAGCAGAATAATTAGGTTTATACACTTGATGGTCCACTAGGGCCAAATAGTGACCACTTGCGGAAATGACCTGGAGGAGACACAAGCCAATAAATCCAAACATGAAGAAAGTCTATATCGAAAAGATTGATGAAATAGGGGAAAAAAGGTGAGGTGAACTGGACATGAATGAATGAACTTGGAAGGGCTATAGAGAACTTAGAATACCTAGCACCACGATTTCTTACAAAGCACTCTAGACACCTAAGGTTTTGAAGAAAGTGGCAAGACAAGGTGAAAAGCAAAAGTTGTACTCCATGGTGGAAGAAAAAAGAGGATTCCCGAAGGTGTTGTTGTGTGTAATCATCCTAAAGGTGAAAATAAACATGTCAAGTCTCTAGAATCGAAGAAAACAAAAATTTCATGACTTCATCAAACCCGCAAGAAAAAAAGTCAAAAAGTATCATCGCAAAGGGGAAAAGAGTTTAAAAACACTACAAAGTGGGTCAAAAAGTTAAATTCAAATCACAAAGCCTATAAAATTTCATTTCATACTTCAAATGAATCATTCTTTCTTATCAAAATACCAAGAGCACTCAGTGGGAGAAAAAATTCGTGAGTTTTCTACGTAAATTTGGGCAACGTATTTTTGGCGCTGCACACTCGAATGTCACTGCTCCCTCGGTTTGGGTATCGCATGCTTGGGATTTTCTCCCAATAAAAATTCTCAAGGTGCGTTGCGCACCCGGGAAGGTGGCACCGTGCATTGGGGAAGGCGTTGTGTTCTCTACCCGACACACTCACAATAGATTTCTTAAGGCATTGCATGCTCGTGTTTGGCACTCACAAGACCTGGGATTGGCGATGCGCATCAAATTTTAGTGCTACGCCCTTGGCTAGAGGTATTTATAAGAAATTTCAACCACTCAAACCACTTCAAACCCTTTCAAGGCTCCTTCAAAGTCTTCTAAAGCACTAGGAAGAGGTAGGTACCTAAGCATACACTCATCTTCAAGCAATTGTGATGTTTTCTAAATCAATGAAATGGAACCCTAAGATCAAACCGAAATTTAAACCTTGAAATCACTTTTTTCCATGGCTCCATCTTCCTAGGCAAAGTGTCACCGATATTAAAGTGGAAATTTCATAGCCGGTGTTATCATTGAGTCGTTTTTAGCCTCCTCACACATTCTCATACACTCCATATACCCTCACTCACTCATTCCCTCATTTGGGTTAAAATTGTCATTTCATTACCATGTCTTCATTCCATTTCCATTTACACTCGCAAGGTTTTATAAAGGCGTAGTTTACAATGTTAGAGGACAAGGGCAATGTTGTGGAGGCCCAAATACCAAGGAGGCATGATAAAAAAGGAGGCAAGATGAATAGGTTTCAACCCTCAATACAAGAGAGCTCATGGTATCTCCCTTACTCATTTCCCGTTTCAAGCATGTAGGATGCTTTAATTTTTGTGAGTAGAAGGTGCAACAGAAAACCACCCCGAGCTAACTAGACTCTTTATCATTAAATTGCATGACAAACAAGTTAACCTTGAAGTGATCACCTTTGAGTTGTATAGAGATGTTATTTCCAATTCCATAGGCATACCTAGTGTAGGAAGAAGTGGTCTAAGCAAGCTAAACATGACACGAGTTACTGTAAGTGATTGCATCTTAAGCCTGTGTATAAAGACCACAACAAATCTATCTTTCCTTTCTCTCAACTCGCTTGAAATATATGCACCTATGATTAAGATTATAATGAAGTATTTTTACGTTTGAGGGAAGGTTCTCCCGTCTTTACGCATACCACATCAGGCTTCTTATGCACTTTACTAGAGTGAGGATGCCGCACATACCCTATTAGCTTCTGGCGTAAGCATTGATAAATTTTCTGACATAAGCAGTAAAAGAAAGACTATCCCTGCAGATGGAAAGTCTCTTTCATCACTCACTTTTCAAAATGGTTGCTATGCACCAATGATGCCGTAGGAATTCCATGGGAGACCTTCATTTCCCATGCTGAGGTGCTCACTACTCCACAAGGCCATCAAGAAATTTCCCTTCATCATCCCATCCTCCCACATCCATTCCTCCATCACCTCATACCGTTCACACATCTCCACTCAATCACATTCCTTCACCTTCATATCGTGACACAACATAAAACATTGATGAAAAACATTGAGAAAAAGTGGCACTAAGATGAGTAACATTGAGCCACTTCGTGAAATACCGTAGGGGAAATAGGCATGTTTTGTTACCCTTAAGAGGAAATGGGACATGCCTTCTACATCAACAAAAAAACTTGACAAAGGTAAGGGAAGGTTGCTGTGAGGATGTCATTGTTGAAGACGATGATAAGCATGAAATCGAGCAAGAGTTTCAAATGACCACCTTGATAACGAGAATGAGGAGAGGGATCACAAACATGTTGTTCAGAAAGAATGCCTAGATTGGGGAGCTACAAACTGATATTTGGCAAGCCAAAATGTGATAAACTTCTCGAGGTTGAAAACCAACAATTAGAGTACGTGAGAAGGCCATCGTGAGGTCGTAGCTATCGTAGCTTGGAAAGAGACCGTAAACACTAAGGCTAAGCTAGATGATACCTTGGGCACTCTTGATGATAATGAATATGAGGAAGAAAAATTCCTAAGAGGAGGCCAAGGACAATTGGATCAAGAAGGCCTTAGCCCAAGAAAGAGAGTAAGAGATAAAATTGGCAAAGAAGTCACTCCAAGTGAGTTTATTGCCATGGAAATCAACTATGAGAGAGAATATTTTCTCGAAGGAGCCAATATACACCTAGAGGATCGCATGAGTAGAAACAAGAAACATTGACCTTCGTAATAAGATGGCAAGGTATTATGCCTTAAGAAACATGATTGGAAAGGCCAAGCTCAAACGAGCCCTTGCAAATCTTCAAGCCCTAAATGAGGCAAAGGAGAAGGATAAACTTGAAATAGTTCTTGATGTATCCCTACAAACCTCCCGAATGATGATCGCAAGGTAAATTCAAATTTTTTTCACTTGGTGCAAGCTTTTTGAAATTTTGATTGTTCGCCAATGCAAAAAGCGCCAAACACGCAGCCACTCATGTTGCACTCATTTTTGGGGCACTCAATTGTGAAAATGTTTAAATTTTCATGTTTCCCATGTGTAGCACATCATCCGCAGAAAATTTCATCTCATTTGGAGTAAAAACGGTCCCTCAAAAGGGCCAAAAACCACCTAAAAAGACCTTTCGCCCTATTTTTAGCACTAGTATCAGAATGAGGAAGTTTTGGAAGAATTGGTTTTTGAGAAGAATAATAGACACCAATCTAGAAGCTAAAGTATGAGCTGTGAAACTAGACAGGATAGTCTTTCCAATGAGCTATCATGGAGCTCATTTGAACCGGAAGGCCTTGAAATCTTAGTCGCCAAATAGGTGACTTTTCCGTGATTTGGCTCGTGCCTCGCCCGGTGGTGCGCCCTTGTACCTTGGTGGTGCGCCCTTGTACCTTTCCATAAAGTCAACAAAAGACATCAAAATTATTGGAGAAAAGATATTTAGAGGGGGCTTAAAGGACAAATAACTCCAAAGTTAGCTCAAAATTTATGTTAGAAATTATTTTTACATTTAATGAGTTTGGGATATTTGTGCCTGGGTCTGTGATGGTTCAAATCACAAATGCATTTATGATGTAACTAATGACTTCTAAAACCCTAGCTAGGGTTTAATTCACCATTTTGGCAGTTAAATACTTCATGTGAGCCTCATTGTGATTGTTGGTTGGTTGGTTGATTGCTAAGCTCAATATGATATAGACTTTGAGCTTATTGAATAAATTGGATTTGGAGTGTTGTGATTTCTTTGGATTGAGAATCAATGGAGCAATCATATTCATGGGATTCATGAACCTGGTTAATGGTGTTGTTGTTCTAATTTATTCTTGTTTCAGTAGTTTTCATATTGTTTCATCCTTTCTTCCGATATAAGAATAGAAGTTTTACAAGAGGATATGCTATCTTGGCACCCTATTTCTACTTGCATCCTTTATCTTTTTGTTTTCCTCTCGATGAGTTAGATTGAAGAATTCTTAAGTGCTCTTTAGTTTCACTAAACTATTATCTCAAATGTTCTCTTTGTCCGAATGTAATGATTAGATAATTCTTAACCGCTTCCCTATGATTAATGGATTTGTCTTGAATTTTATTTACTAGGGTTTGGCCAAAGAGGTTTATGGTGTGCCCTCGCACTTTGATTATTTCTTTAAATAATAAATGTTCCGAAGGATCTTCTCATTTTAGTATGTGTTAAAGGATTCTTAATTTAAACCTAGTATAAACACAACTTAATGTTCATTTCACTCACATAATCTATTAAGATCCATTTGGCCTTGTTAACTTTCCCTATGAAACACCTCTTCGACTCCATTGTTGAAATTTTCAAGCCTTTCACTGCACTTGCTACCAATGGATTGATTTTATCTAACTCGTCATTCTTCTGAAAACCTAACCAACCAACCAAAACAAAACAAACAAAACCTATCATTTTTAACTAGCCTAAAATCAACATCCTAAAACAAACAAGTTATATATTTTATACAACATAGAGAGAGCCCTCTCTCGAGTCCAGGAAGGCTAGGTCCTAGGATTCCAAAGTTGGTTTTATGTTAACCTTGTCTATTTTTTCTTCACAATATGCCAAATTATAGGGACCTAACTTAATGGCAACTCTTCGGGGACCGAGTAAGTAACAACTCAAATATCCCTTCAAAACTTGAAAATCCCTCGTCAAACTTAGATAAATCAAGTGTTAGCCAAGAATGATATCTCGGTTGATTTTCCATACTATCATCATGGAAAAATTACTATGGAACAATCATTAAAACTCTCGTTGTTACATAAAGAACTCGTAAAACCCAAAAATATATCTAGATTTGCTTTCAATTATCGATGGTGGATGATGAGAAAACCTTAAAAACACTTAGCATTATCCACTTGGTGATTCAGACTGCTCTTTCCAGTGACCTGGTTATCTACTTTTTCTCACAAAATCCCTTGGGAATGTACTAATAAAACCCGATAGAAGAAAGCCCAAGCCACTCACTCAGAATTCAAGAATCATGTAGATTGGCTTTGTTTTCAAATTCTTATAAACTTTCACTCTCTCTATGTTGTGGATTTGAAATCTAACTTCACAAAGAATTAGCACCAGATATCACCCTAACCCAAACCATCCTACCATAGTTGATGATCCAAAAATAATCTATGAAAAACTTCTAGACTCGAAATTCAACTATTGTCGACCAATTCAAAAGGCAAGTTCCCTACCCTCAACTCCATAGACTGGCAGTATTCACAAGTTGTCGATGGTGGACAACAAAGTTGAAATCTTCCACCTAACGACTCAATAACTCTCAATAGACCTAAAGAATCCACTAAGAGGATCCAGGATATCAGTGGTCACATGCCTATTCCACTTGGGGCCCCACCATTCTCTCTTTCAATTTTTCAAGCCAAGACAACTTACTATTTTTAGCAGCTGTCCCAACTTCGGACCCATGTTGCTCACTCAAAATTTGTAGTCCCTGGACATTCTAATGAGGTATGGTTCATGTCAAACAGAGATCTTATGCCAAAGCTACATCCCCGGAAGTTGAAACACCAATTTACCCAAACAAAGGCCCATAGTTTTTGGCACTTCATCTCCTAGGGTTAGGGTTTTGGATTTTTAGGTTTTCCATTGTTTCTAAATAATAAATAGGCCCTCGAGCCTCGTTGTAACGTAGTTCGTAGGCTCCTGCTCTCAAAGATAGCTACCAGCACGCTAGCTAGTTTATTTGCATTTTTTTGTAAGAAAATTTCAGTTCTTTGATATTAATGAAATGAAGTGTTATTTCCACTGAGACCTTTGTATTTATGGTTATATGTTCATTCCGTTGTGTTCCCGCATAAATCCCGATCGCTGGTATTAGAGGAAATCTATTTTTTTCTCGATCCTTCTTTGCATGTCCCCAATGAGGTCTGGTATAAGGAGTTAGGGCTCAATCTGGTGGAACCATTGCAAGATTAGGCTCGCAAACCCCGACGAGCGCCCATGGGGGATGAAAAGAAAGATGAGGAGCATGAGATCCTATCAAAATATTGCCCGAGGAGGCCCTCGAAAAACAAAGGAACGTGATGATGGATAACTTTTCTCGTATCCTTCAACGGCCGCCCGCTGTGGCGCATCTAATTTGTGCGTAACCCGGAGGTGCGGCTCCTTAAGGTACAAGTAAATTTTTACATTCCCATATTTGAGGGTCAACAGATGTGGATGTCATAGATAGATGGTTGAATCTATTAGAAGGATGTTTCTGGTTCATGACCTTTTCAAAACCAGGAGAAGATTATTTTTCACTCAAAGCTACCTCTCATGTCAAGGACTAGTTGGGAACCTACTATGAGAAACAAGATCATATAGAACCCTCTCTGCTTCCTACCGGTATCTAAATTAGAATTATTTCCAAGATTCCATCAAGGAAAAAATACTATCCCATGGGGAGCTATGAGGAAAATTACATACAATGGACCATGCTGCGATAACAAAGGGATCAAGATGTGTATGAGCCGACTTCAATCTATTCCATACCCCGCGCAAAAAGTTGGGGATCAAAGATTCGCAGAAATATCTCATTGGTGCTAAAGTATCAAAGTTGTCCAAAGATACATTCAGACGAAATGGAGTTCCTCAACATCTCCTCGCTTGGTACGACATACGGGTATGCTCCCAAGATTGAGCAGAATTAAAACAAAAGAAGAGAGACTTTGGATCTCGCGAATCCAAAGCAAGGGAAAGGTGCTCCCAAACTATAGAACAGCGACGTAGGCCAAGGCATGGTGGCTCAAGACAACTTTCAAGCCACAAGAAAAGAACCACACCGCAAAGCCAAAGAAGGACATGGGAAAGTGGTAGTTCCATAGGAGCTCCACTCACAACACAAGTAAGTGTCGAGCCAAGCGCCGCTAGTGGTCGAGATGAGGCTTTCCGAGCCGATGCATGCTCGACTCTCGAATCAAAAACTAACAAGGGGAATGAGAAAGGAAACAAATTATTGATGTGCAGACCAACGCCATTGTTTCCACTACGAAGATCCGCACGGAGGAACCAGAAGATCCATAGGAGGAGGAACGCTCTCTTCCACTCCCGCATGTGGGTAAAGGGATCCACGGTAAAGTTCATTGTTGACAATGGGAGCCAAAAGAACCTCATTTCAGCATCTATGAAGCGGCTAGGGCTTGTCGACCACGCTCACTCCACATCCATACACCATCAAGTGGCTTCACCAAGGATGAGATCTTCGTCAGCCTGGGCCAGCTGCCACCTTCCTATAGCATCAAACCCTTCACGATGAGGTATTATGTGACGTTGTTCCTATTGATGTTTTTGATGTATTATTAGGACAACCAAGGCCTTATGGGAAGCTGCCATGTCGTATATGAGTCTCGGCCTCTTGTCGTTATTATTACTTTGGGAAATAAGTTGTACAAGATACCAGGGGTGCCACGGCCTACTACTATCTCTTTGGTTACTGCAAAACAATGTAGTAGGCTCATTTTCCAAACCAGGGAAGTTTGTTTTCCTCGATGATCGGCCCCCAGGGCAAGAAGAATATTGTGGCCACGACTCCCACACAGGCTCCTCTCGCACTACAACAACAAATGGAAAAAGGTTGTGAAGGAGTACGGGACTTCTTCACCTCACCCACAGGGGGTTCCTCTACACCGCCATGTCAAGCATCCGATTGATTCGACCCTGGCGCGTCGCTACCAATGGACCGACTGACCGCACTCGGCCTCGAGAATGATGAAATCGAGGCGTATTCAAGACTCATCGCAGGAAGGTCACATCCGACCAAGTTCATTGCGTTTGTGGAGCCGACGTGTTGGTACGTAAGAAGGATGGGATGTGGAGACTCAGATTGACTATTGGGCATTGAACAAGATCACCTGCATTTAATAGGTACCTAATCACATGGCTTCGATGACCTCTAGACCAACTCAAAGGGGCCAAATATTTTGTGAATATCACTTGAAGTATGGGTATCACCAAATACCAATTGAACCCTCCAAGTGGAAGACTACCTTCAAAGCCAAGGAAGGCCTTTTCGAATGGCTGGTCATGCCTTTCCGGTTGACGAATGTTTCAAAACCTTATGAGGTTGATGGACAACATTCGTGACCATTCACCAACTCATTTGTAGTGGTGTACTTGGATGACATTCCCGATCTTCAAATTTCGCACTTAGGAAGAGCACCTCCACCACATCCAAAAAGTCCTCCAAACACCGGGCAACAAAATTTGTGTGCCAATTTCGAGAAGTGCACTTTCGACATGACCCAGGTTCAATATCTCGGGATACATTATCGACTTAATGGGGGGTGCATGTGGATCCAACCAAGATCCAAGTCTCAAGATTGGCTAGCTCCCAACCACTATAACAGCTTGGCAGACTTCTCGGGGTCTCGTTTAATTTCTACGTGAGGTTCGTGTTGGGATTCTCTCATATCACCGGCCCTTGAGTCAATTAACCAAGGAGGAGTGACAACAAAATTATTTTGGTCGAATTCAACAAAAGGTGTTTACAAAATTGAAAAATCGCGTCGTTTTTCCCCTAGCGCTCACATTACTCGCACTTGCAACAACCATTTGAGATTAAGACAGAGGCTCCTAACTATGCTATTGGGTTATTTATTACTCAATGTGGACATCCAAAGGCATATCGAGTGAGACATCGTCTCGACACAGCTTGCAAGTATCCCACTTATGACAAAGAAATGTATTCCATCGTGCAAGCTTGTCGACAATGGAAGCATTAAGCATTTCTTGGGAAGGAAACAATCTAATCCGTATAGACTAATGGCCCCAGCTCATACACATACAAAGGAAGTTTCCGTGAATGATCGCGCCATCGAAGTGGTCCACATATCTACAAAAGTTTCATTTGAACATCAAGTACAAGAAGGGTAGCACCAATAATGTTGTAGATCACCCTATCCGACCACCGATCATGGCGCTCACCACCGTTTCAACTCTTGTCGGCACGAGATATTGATTGCCGCTTTCTACGAGAGCGCAATCTTTTGCACTCCGACTCACACATACAAGGAAATCTTCGGGGGTACACAAGTTCCAAATTTTCACCTAAGATGCACTTTTATGTCACCTGGGACACCTTGTGTTCCTTCAAGCAAGCGCGTGCCAAGATGATATGGGAAGCACACTACAAGCTTGAGTTTACCAAGTTTCGGGGTCGAGAAAGTAGCACACGCAGTATTTCTATTGGTCGAACTCTCAAAAAGGATGTCTGGAGGCACATCAAATCTTGCACCTTATTTGTGCCATTTCCAAAACCGACCATCAAGAAGCAAGGCCCGTATACTCCACTACCTACCCCTAGCCAACCTTGGGAATCCATCTCCATGGATTACTTATCGAAAGCTCGCCTACTACTAAGCATGGAAATGGCTGTGTTTTCATAGTCGTTGACGGATTCTCGAAGATGGCCATTATGGTGGCTCGCGAGAAGAATATCACGTTAGAAGCCACACTAAACTGGGGCTTCTTTGTGAACAGTGTGTGGGTGCAGATTTGGGGATCCCAGCAGCCTATCATATCAAATCAAATATAGTAGGTTACTCAACACATTTTGGTCCAGATTCTCTTGTCAATCTTGGACACCAAGCTCACTGAGTCCCAGTGACTTTCCACACCCCCAAACGGATGGCGGACGAGAGGTCGTCAAAATAATGATTGTACACATCTTCTACGCATGTACAATTCACAAGCATCCATGCACATGGGATGAGATCCTCCCATATGTACAAACACAATTATAATAAGGCTCTCCACAGACTCAATCGGCCACAACCCCTTTCGGGTGGGCTTGGGATTCTATGCCACTTATGTCCCATTGACCTAGCCATGCCATTTGCAGCTACTCAGAGCCGATTCGGCTCATGTCCAGATCGAAGTGGAAAAGAAAAATAGATTCATCGAGTGCATTCAACACATCCACCAACGAGTTCATGACATATTGGATAGAGCTAATGCTAAGTACAAGCAACGCCATGATAAACATCGGGTGCCACACAACTTCCAGGTGGGTTACAAAGTGTGGCTACATTTGCCGGAAGGAGCACCTCTAGTTGGACCACCTTGCAGCTTCACCCACTCGATACTGAGCCGTACACCATCACCAAGGCTATAAGGAAAATTTCCTTTGGAGCTCGAGTATTCCACCATTCCTTGGCACACACCCTGGTATTCAATGTGGACCTCCTTCGTCCTTACTTCCCCCTCTACTAGACACCTCGCACACTGCGGAACAACTCTATGACTAAACCCTTGCTAAGCCTGCAGTTGCATGTAATAGGCCACCATAAATTATATCATGGAAATGAAAATCAAGAACACTCGCCAACGTGAAGATCCAACTATATCGGGTTGTCAAAGTTGGCCAACTCCCTGCACCAAGGAAAAGTGGTTCACCGAGGACCAAGTTCAACGAGAATTTTCACTCATCTCATAGGAAGAACTTAATGCAATGGGGGACCATTTTCTTCCTAAGGGGGAGAGGAATGATCCGAGTCGGATATTGGTGGTCACCTCGCCTATTCCACTTGGGGCCCCACCATTCTCTCTTTCGGTTTCGGGTTCGACACAAGTTCTTGTTTTTTAGCGAGCTTTTTTCTACGTCCCTTTGAACTTTCGAAGTTGTTTTTGCTGGGCTGCAATGAACGGATATCACATTCCCCTGGATTCCCACACAAAATTCCTCGCGATAAATTGGGATTCAAACCTACCTATGTTTCAAGATGAAAAGTTTGATGACCCCTTGTTACATCTCATCAAATTTCATATACATACATGGAGTTAAAAGTTGAATGGCATGATGAGCTCGCCTCATGAAAATGTTCATGGGTACATTAGAAGGGAAAGCTAAGTGAATGGTATGAAGGCCTAGACCCCGGTAGTTTGTTTTCTTTTTAAAATATTTCCAGCAAGGTGTTTTATGAACATTATAAGGAAAAAATTTCCATATTTATCATTAGCTAAAAATTGTTGTGATCATTCGACGAAGATCTCATACAATACCTTGTAAACATTAATGAAGATTTGGGAAATTGGCATCGAGGATCTATTAGAGGAAATTCATACATTTCATACTCAAGTTAACTATCATGAAAACCGAAAAGGAGTTGGTTGAGGATGAAATCAATTAGTAAATAAAGGAATATCCACAAGATCTCTCTAAAGGTATAAGTGATGATTCATCATCTCTTACATGTGAGGCTTAGCGAGGACCTTCAGATCCTTATGACCAACCTTCTTAAGAGAAAGAGAGAAATTAGGTTCTTGTCCAAAGAAATAAAAAAATGCCTCCTCTTTTAGCCGAAAAGGAAATCAATTAGATCCTAAACATACAACTAGCCTCCAAATTTTGATGTAAAGAAGATATTTATGTTTGTACTACTATCTGACCTATCAATTGAAACATTTCATCAAGAAGAAACTAGGTAGAACATATTGATATTAATGCTGTGTGGTGCCTCCTCACGGAAGACACATTTGCTAGATGATGCTCTGATGAGGACCTCTAGATAGAATTCAACTCATTCAATCAAAGCATGTCAAGTTTACTTAAGGACAACATAGTAGTACATTATGAGGTCGCCAGAGTCAGGATGATCATGAGGAAGAGGTGGGATGTCTTTCCCTAAAGCATCCCAAGCACAACAAAATGTAACAAGAAGTAGTCCTAGATGAAGTCCATGGGTTTAAATCCTCATAGCCAGGTATTACTTAGAGATCCTTTTGCTAGTTTCTTAGAAAAATTTGAAAAAGGGAGTAAAATATTCTGAGAGGAGTTCTGACGAGCAGTTTTAAAGGAAATTTTAAGCACTACTTGTTCAAAAACAAGTAAGATGGGAGTGGCATAGCATACCTAAAGGGATGAATGAAAATCAATCATGTAGTCACTTACTTGATTGGGCTGTCTTGGAAAAAGAGTTCACCTAATGTATATATCATATATAAGTTAGAATAGGGATAGATAGGTATGCAAATAAGCTCAACATTATGAGCATCTTTTTTTATTTTAGTTTCAGATTTTTTTGAATAAAAAGAGAGAAACAAAAACAAAGAAAAAAAGAGAAAGAGGGAAAATAAAAAAGAAGAGGTAAATCCCATACCAAAAAAAGAATATATCAGAAAGTGTGCAAGTATAGAAATTCCACTACTTTGAGAAAGAAAATTCTTGTTCGATCATGTACTCTAACCATGATTGAACATGTTTTAAATTTCTACTGTGATAAGTTAGAAAATGAATATTTTCCAAACCATCTAAACTTGGCTCATAAATAGACTAGAGTTAGGAAAAGATTCTAGTTCTCAAAGCTTAAATCGAACCAAAGAGAAAAGAGAGGGATGAATGAGAAATTATTAATGATAGCCCTCAAGTGTTTTCTAGTTTTACTTGTACAAAAATAAAATCTCGTGTGCCATTTGTCGAAAATGCCATAGTTCATGGAAAATAAAATAGTTTAACCTTGATTTGGTCACGTTTTGAATTTTATGTTGATAGGTTAGAGGAATGAAATTCTTTCAAAATGATTAACCTTGACAAATAAGGATATTAGGTAGAGAATAAAAAGATATCATTACTCTAATCCGAGCTCTTGGGAAGTGATAAAGATAGAAGTAGATATTTTTTATGCTTTCAAAAGAAAAAAATGATATCAAGGGTTTGCCAATCCAAATGCACCAAAATGAAGAGAAAATGTTAGGAAAAGTATGATGGGTAGGTAGGGTTGATATTGCAAAGCAATCATGGTTTCTCTTCTTCTTTTATATATATTTTTTATTTTTTGCGTATTATAATATCATGGATTCCAATAATAACAACAAATATCATCCTTTCAAAATGAAAGAATAGGATTAAATACAACAAGAGCATGTGAGGCTTCTTATCAACAGAAACCGAGAGATCTAGGATCCGACACCTCTGAACAGGGAGCAGCACCTCCCAAGTGGGAGCCACCATTAGTCATAATGATATTTTTCACTATCTTTGGATGAATAAAGGGTGTTTATATATTTTTTGAAAACAATATTCCTTGAATATCTTGAGTTTTAGAAATCTCACTGCCTTCATTATCCTTATAGAATTTTTTTTCACTATTCTATTAATTTCCCATTTCATGGTCACTCACGTTGCTCCTACACAAACTCCCTCATAGACTTTTTTTATCCTATCATTTTCAGCCTCCTTTCACATCTCTTATAACCTCATTTCACTATTTTTCCCCGCCCTATAAACTCCACTTTACCTCTAGTGGTTTCCTATAGCTAACTCTATCTCCCATGTTCCCCATGTTCCTCAAGCATTGATGGTATAAAAACTATCCCGATGAGGCTCTTTAGATAAATCAAGTATATTGGATTTTGGAGCTTCAATACAACACTTTTAACATTACTTTGTTTTCACTCTGAGAAGCCTCCAAGTCAAATTCCAGATCAAAATCAGGTCAAAGGACCACTCCCACTAGGTCATTAGGGTTTCACAAGTTTTAAGATCATCATTGGATGTTTTAGGAATTGCTTTTCCTTTGGTAGTAATGCTGGATAAAATGTGTAATATAATTTCAAAACGGGGGTTTGTCAAGAAGGACCTAAAATATTTCTAAAGAAGATTACCTTATCAGCTTTTAGATTACGCAAATGACAAAAATGGACAAAGTTTGTCACTTCTATAGGAGTGTTGAAAGTTGTGTTAGCAAAAAGGTACTTGATAAGCTAGACTATCTACTCTCCCGAATGAAGACAACTCATAGCAAAGGAAAGGGAAAAACTTGGTCCTATGAAGAATTAGTGTTTCTACACGTAATGGTCCAGTTGAATGCCAAAACGAGTGGCCACTTTCATAAATGACACTGAGAGGAGACACACAAAGCCAAACATGAAGAAAGTCTATCAGTAAAAAAAGATTGATGAAATAGGGAAAAAGGTGAGAGTGCACTAGACAAAAATTAATGAACTTGAAAGGAAAGTCTATAGAGGAACTTAGAAGACAACACTAATGATTGTTATGAAAGACTACAAACCATTAGGGTTTTTGAAGAAAGTGGCCAGACAAGGTGAAAAGTATAAGTTGAACTCCATGGTGGAAGAAAAAGAGGATTTTGAAGTTGTTGTTGTGTGTAATCATCCTAAAGGTGTCAAAATAAACATTTCAAGTCTCCAAGATCAGAACACTACAATGAAAAGACCCTCTAGCGGAGGTTATAAAAGAGGATTTTAGTGTTATAATATTGGCCAAAATTGTCAAAAAAACATTTGCTACAACATCCATTTATGGTTACGGAGGTTTTGGCAAAGATTTTAATGGAAATTCAACACAACTAAAAAAAATAGGCAACCGTAGGTTATGATGGATGTTTTTTCATCGGTGTGCTACTATTCCTTTAACGCACCAGTGTGTACATGCCGAAGGTGCCCCGGGGTTGTGCCAGTCCAATGCACCAAGACATTTAGTGGTAAAACTGCACCGGGCGTAGTGTTGGTCATACAATGCACGAGACCATTCTAAATGGTCTTGGGATTTGTGTGGTGCCCATAGGTCGTATGAACACATCGGCCCACTGTATCATAGAAATGCACCGAGATTTATAATTGGTATTGGTATTCGTGCGGTGCCCATAGATCGTAAAAATGCACCTGTGCTTATAGATACGTAAATGCCCCGGTGCGCAGTATCACACAAACGTATCAATATTGATAACTGCTATCGGTATTTGTGTGGTACCCATAGATCGTATAACGGCACCGATGCATATAGATACATAAACGCACCAGTGTACAGTTACTGACACACACCGGTTTTCATGTTGTATTTTTTACAAACATCAACCTGTGACAGTCCAATTTTTGTGATTGTTTTAAATTCACTGTTCATCAAAAGTCGACACATCTTATAACAATATTCATATTACTTAGAATTTTATTAATGCATTTGAATGTGATGTTTAGATTAATTTGTTATATCATATCATAATTATTGTGGTTTTCAAAAATTCATTATTCATCAAAAGTCGACACATATATGAAAGTCGATACATATATCTTATAACAATATTCATATGAATTAATTTTAATATTAGTGCATTTAGGAAACAATAGTGGAAGCTTAATCATAATAAATTCACTTGCATCTTTATGATTATATATATATATATAAGACAATCTTTATCATACAAAATGGGATAGTTATTGGTATCCCTTTGTCTTTCAATTGGGACACTATGTCCATTACATTAAACAAAATGTCCGATTTCACAGACATATGTATTTCAAAAAATAAAACACCTTGCTTTGATATCCAAACATAGTGATCATCATTCTTCACTTGAATTGCTGTCACTGCTAGAGCTACTTCCACGACTTGGGTTATTTTCAGGAATTTTTTGTTCATGGCGTTGATTGTGTTCTTCTTCTTCACCTTCCATCTACAAACATAAAAATAAACTGAAATGAGTGTATATACATTGGTGAGAATAATGAAAATTGCAATATTAAATAATGTCCGTTTCATTAGAAAGAAAAATACATTGCCACTTATTGACAAGTGGCTCTGATTATACACATTCTTTCAAAACCATGTACCATGCCATCTTTCAAAATTTCATCTGTTGGCGCAGTTCCATACTTTGTTTCCTGCAAGTTTTATACCCCATAACAAATCATATATTTAATATAAAAGATGTTTTTATTCTATTAATTATAGACGGAGCTAAGTAAAACAAGATCGATAGATGCTTACAAATTCCACAATTAAATTCTGATATGCCAACATATACTCACAACCCATATTTAACCCAATTTCAATCAATTCATCTGATGGTTCTTCTTTGTATGTTAGCACCTGTTTGAAGACATTCAATGATGATTTTTGTAAAACAACTTAAAAAATACAAAATGAAATCTAGTTAAGTTGTTATAAGGAAGTAACAATTACTCACAAACTTAGATATCAACCCTTTTCTTCCTTGTCGTCCTGTTTTATGTGTTGAATGGGTTCCATTTTCTTTTCTTTTCTGCAAGAAAATACTTGAAAATTAATATTTAATTCTAAATTGTTTATTTATTGTACCTAATGATCGAAAAATTCAATGATTACGTATCACATTTGAAGCACATTGTTGTTGTTGGAAATAAATATATACATTTGTTATAAATCCTCAAATTTTGTAAAAAATTTTATTGATTCTTCAGGCTGCCATCTTTTCCCTTCAGAGGGACTAGAGGGTCTTTTCCTTGTAGTGGAAGAAAAGAAAATTTCATGACTTCATCAAACCTATAAGAAAAAAGTAAAAAAATATGAGTGATGTAGAAAATGAAATCAACTCAAACAAACATATTATAGAAAAACCACACAAAAAGTCACACAAAATATTGGCGGAAAAGAGGCTTCAGCCTCATGGCATTCTCATCATTCTCTCTTATTAAAATAATTTAGAGTTACAATCTAAATAGATGAGAGACAATGACTTAAGATAGTCCAAGCTACCTTAGACTCCTTTGGTTGAGATAATTTATCACCAAAAACCCACCAAGATAGGAGTTACTAAACAAACTCCAATATTTGAGGAACAACCCGAGAGTTAGGCACATGTTCCTAACTTGGAATATTTAATTAATTAATTTATGATTGGATTTATTATTGTTTTTGTGAGAGAAGCTAACATTCCCCCCTTCAATGATAAATAAAAAATAAGAACGAGGAACCATCTTCCAAGTTCTCATGTTGATCCTCAAAAACATTGCTTGAAAAATAGCCAAAGCTGGATGCTAAAAAACAACAATCTGAAGAGACCATGAGTCAGCTGTATGTCTGATTCATCTCTGAATTTTTCTTGAAAAATCCATCAAGTACGAAGTTGCAAAAGGATCCATCTGTACTTTGCATGAAATCATCATCCATTTTCCACTGACAAAATTTGTTCAAAGCCCATTGGTTGATAATGTCAAAAACAATTCACTATTGCTTTTGTTGTGTTGAAAACCGTTCACTTCTTCTTTGTTGTCGACTGCCCACTAGAAAATTTTTTGATGCCCACTGGAAAATATTTTGATGCCCACCGGCTGTTGAATATTCCCACTGGCTGCTTTTGCTATTTTTTTCGAGACTTTCAGTCTGACAACCACTGTCAATTTCATTGACATTTTCCCCCCTTTGTCAGCTAAAAGGAGAGACACTTCTCTGGAAAGTATTCCTGAACTCCCACCCTTTAGGTGTAGGAGTTTTACATTGGTGTAGTACTCCCCCATTCAACTGCACGAGAGTACAATCTCCTTTTCACTGTTGGTTGTACTATGTGTGATTTGATTCAGTTGCAGAACTGAGACAATCTTTTAACTGTGGATGACCATTTCCAAGGGTCGATCCATTCATAATGTATCTTCAATATGGTTGATTTTTGTTGGTTGCAACATTTTTTTGAAGAATGATTTTGTTTGCCACAATGGCGACAAGGATGGAGATCAAAACACTAATCTTCCATATGACCAGTTCTTTGAAAATGAGAACATTTTGGTTGGACTTCAACTTCAGGTTGCGTGCAATTTTGTTTGTCTGCAACTTTCAGTTGCGTGCATTGCTTCTTGTCTAAAACTTTATCAAAACTTGTTAAGGTGAGTTGTGCAAGAAATCCCACACTGACGAACTTAATTGGCTTGGAATAATCTGGAATATGTAAGTTGGTGTCATTGTTGACATATCCTAAGCCTCATCGATTCCTGTTATTGTGAATTTCTTCCCAGGGCTTGATGATGGGCTTGGAAGAAATTGGAACTGGAACAAGTTCGACACTTGAAGCTGTTGGGACAAATGAATTATCATCTAGATGGTTCAAAGACTTGAAAGGATCACTCTTTTCTTGCAATTCATTCCTTTGAAGTTGTGACTCGAGTTGAAGAAACTCAATAGTTTCATGTGTTTGCTGTAGATGCCGTGAAATATCAGTAAGAGTTTCTTTGTCGATGTGCACCATGTCTTCATCACTGGAGATAATCAAACTGTGAAGAATGTTTAACAACTAAATATGTTGCGCCATCTAAACTTGCTCACTTGAAATTAGGCTCTCTTTTTGTAGATGTCGTGCTTTGAAATATTTCACTTGAATGAAAGCCTCGCTTGAATGTGGCTTGAATGGCACGCTCGCTTGATTTGTTTCTTATTGTGCTTGCTTGGAACACTTGCTAGAATTGTAGAATTTTCTTGCTTGAAGTCTTGTATTCACGCTTGCTTGATGACGATCGTGTTTGCTTGAACGCTGACTAGAATGACTTGATGACTTCATGCTCACTTGAATGAATAGCCATGATCACTTGATGTCGATCTCAACTTGGTTGATTCTTTTAACTTTTTTGGTTGCTTTGATGGTTGTTGCAATGAACTTCACTCTGCCTCGCTTGAAGGTTTGAACTTTGTACTGTCTTGATGCAAATTTCTTAAATGAATACTCACGCTCACTTGCAGGAGATGTGAACTTTTTTCTTGTTTGATTTAGAGTTAAAAAATCGTGCACTCACTTGATTTTTCTTTAAAGAAAGGGTGTCGAAAACTATTGAAAATGCACCCAAGAAAGCTTACAATGATTCACTTTAAAAAAATGAATTCACTTGTCTTAAAAATTCGTTAACAGTGAATTTTTAACGATTCACTTAAAACAATGAATTTGATTACAAGTTCTTAAATGTATTTTCAAGAATGTTGATGTAGACTTTGCTTTGAAAATGTCGGAGTTTCCAGATTCATGAACTTGATTGTATTGAGTGAATTTTCTTGTTGATGTGATGCTGATGTTGACAACTTTGATTGTTTGTTGGAGTGGTGCAAATGCATGTGTTGAGTTTAATTTTCCTACATTGTAGCTATTTTGTTACATGTGTTGTGCTTTCTGATATTGAACTTTATGAGTGTGATATTAAATGAAATCATTGATGTGTCACAACTAGACACAAATAAAAAAGCAACATGAAGCCATAAAAAACATGCGCCATCACAAACACATATGGTGTACCTAAGATCCCCTTATTCAATTTTGGGCGGATCTAGGAAACAATCACCAAAAAATGATATCTTTATTAAATATTGAGTACATAAGAAATCTCCACCTTCAAGTAATGAATATTCCAAGCTCGCAACTCTCGGAAGCAATTTGTCTTCAAAATCTGGATATTCACCGACTCAATCTCTCTCAAAGAAAAATGGTACTTGGAATCACAACAATGAATTTTCCCTTATCACTCCAAATTTACAAAATATGCACCTTATTACTCCAAAAATTACAAAAATAATTTCACTCCATCACTTCAAAAACCCTCACTCCACTTTTAAAAAAATACACACCCACTTATCTCTCCACAATTTAAAATTGAACGCACCTTTATCTCATCCAAAATTTCTATGATCACATATATCTCCAAAAATTACATATTCCTTATTTCTCCATTACAAATATTTCACTCTACTAACCCTTTTAAATTTCAAAAAAAAAACAATTTTATGAAATAAAAAACCACGCCTTATCTCTCCAAATTACAAAACTTTAAAACATAAAACTTATTACTCCAAAAAAAAATTGCAAATACTCCTTATTACTCCATTAAAAAAAAACACATTTGCAATCCTATCTTTTGGACTTCCATGATTTTTAATGAAGCTTTAATGTTTTACCTTTGAATTTCACACTGGCATGCCACCTCCAGCCAAGTTCTTTGGAGTGCAGATCTCGTCTCCTTAGTTGAAGGGTGATGCATTCAATTTATTTGCTCCAAATATGTTGGATCTAGGTTGGGGATGGACTTTCGTTCGAGCTCTTGTGAGCGCTCCTCCTAGTGGCACACTCTACGCTACCATATAGACATGCTTCATCGAGATACCTACTCTTGGAATACGTAATCACATCTTATTCTTGCCACGGGCCTGCAGAAGAAACATTGAAGCTCTTTCACCAGATTCAGAAAAATGACCGTTTGGTTGTGAGTAAGCTGGTGACCAGTGTAATCGGAGGATCAGTTCGTTCACCTTTACCTCAACGTCTTTTGATCCGTTACATCAGTCAAGTTATATGAGAATTGAGTTCGAATACACAAGCACCTGAATGCCCTTTCTATGACTACCTGGAGGGTTGTTTGTGGCACAAAGAAGAAATGGTCATATTTGAAGCTGCAAGAACTATAACGGGGTTGAGTGGAGTGACCAGTCGAGAGTTGACTCCAGCTATCACAGTCTTGCAGCTGTTTTTAAGCTCATCAAAACCGGTTCTCCAGTTTGCAGCGGTTCGTACACTAAACAAGGTAGCAATGACACATCCATTGGTAGTTACAAACTGCAATATTGATATGAAGAGCTTGATTTTAGATCAAAATTGGAGCATAGCCACTCTAGCTATTACTACACTATTGAAAACAGGAAATGAGTCAAGTGTGGATCGTTTGATGAAGTAAATCACGAATTTTATGTCAGATATAGCGGATGAGTTCAAGATTGTTGTTGTAGAAGCTATTCGATCTCTGTGATTAAATTCCCTGCATAAAACTTTCAAACTTTAAATCCCTTTACAAGTTTTTTTTTTTTAAGGCTCGGACATGTATTCGCTTTTGAGGTTGGGAGATCAAAGAGATCAAAATTTTGCAATGCTTCTTTGTCAATAAAAAAACATATGGACGAGGGATCATCATTTGCAGCATCATTGAGTCGTAATTCGACCTTTTCCAATGGATATGATAACCAATAGAACACGAATAAGAATTCTTCTTCGGGGGGCATTGGTGATGCAGGAAGCTTTAAATGGAGGTTCACTAACCATTGGAGGTCATAGCTCACTACTGTAATCACCTTGATTTCTCATAGTGCATAGGCAGTCAGCAATGGCTATTGCAATTTCATTATAAAAAAAAATCCTTTCAAAATGCTTAAAGAGAGAACACTTAAATAATGCAGGTATGAAACCTGGTGGCAGAGACTACTTGAGTTTGTTGGCCTTCTCTGAGTCAAAGACACATAGAGTGGATTGTCATCACGGTAAGTAGAATTGCGAGCCGGCTGTGCGAAGCTCCGATCAATGGTCAACTTCAATCTTTGATACCTACAAGGCACCCTTCCGGAAATCGAAGCATGGTGTCGAACATCACAAAATTATAACCAGTGACCCTGATGTATTAGTGAATCTTGGTGATGCCACTGTAGCCCAGACACACTTCAGCGTCCGGTCTGGGATGATAATTTGGACAAGGTGCGCTTCTATTGAGCCACACTGGATCTCAAACTTATTAATCTTATTAATCTTACGGGATCCTGAATGGTAACATTCACACCGCATACACAACATCAAAGGATTTGATGCCACAACAACACACCATGAAGCATGGAAAAATACCACGGAATCTCTCAAGCCCTGAGAACCAAATAACATCTGATACCACATGTAGAAAATGAAATCAACTTAGACAAACATATTACAGAAAAACCACACACAAAGTCCGACACAAAATATTGGCGGAAAAGAGGCTTCAGCCTCATGGCATTCTCATCATTCTCTCTTATTAAAAGAATTTAGAGTTACAATTTAAATAGATGAGAGATGATGTCTTAAGATAGTCTGAGCTATTTTAGACTCCTTTGGTTGAGATAATTTCTCACCAAAAACCCACCAAGATAGGAGTTACTAAACAAACTCCAATATTTGAGGAACAACCCAAGAGTTAGGCACATATTCCTAACTTGGAATATTTAATTAATTAATTTATGTTTGGATTTATTATTGTTTTTGTGAGAGAGGCTAACAAGTGAAAAAGGGAAAAAGAGTTTAGAAACATTAGAAAATCAGTTGCAAAGTTAAATTCAAATCACAAGCCTATAAACGATCATTTCATACTTCAAATGAATCATTCTTGCTTGTCAAAAGACCAAGATCACTAAAGAGAGGAAAATTCGTTTGTTTTCTAAGTACATTTTGGCAAACTCTTTTTCGCGTTGTGCACTCAAACTCATTCTGCGCCCCTAGAAGCTGGCCCTGCACGCTTTCCATTTTCTCCCCATACAAATTTTTAAGGCATTGCATGCTTGGAAGGTGGCACTATGCACTGGGGCAAGTGTTGTGTTCTTACCTGACACACTCACAACAGATTTCCTAAGGTGTTCCGCTCTCACGTTTGACGTTGCGTGCCTAGGATTGGCGTTCTGCCCTCAACTTTGGTGTTGCACCCTTGGCCAGGAGGGCTTTCTAAGCAATTTAACCACTGAAATCACTTCAAAACTCTTTCAGGTTTCCTTCAAAGTCTTCTAAGGCACTGGGAAAAGGTAAGTACCTCACATACACTCATATTCAAGCAATTGTGGTGTTTTCTAAATCAATGAAATGGAACCCTAAGATCAAACCCTAAGTTTCAAACTTGAAATCACTTTTTTCCTTTGCTCCATATTCATAGGCAGAGTGTCAGTGATACCAAGGGAAATTTCACATCTGGAGGGTTATCATTGAGTTTTTTAGCCTCTCACTCATTCTCATACACATACCCTCACTCACTCATCCCCTCATTTGCCAAAATTTCCATTTCATTACCATCTCTTCATTCCATTTCCATTTACATTCCAAGGTTTTATAAAGGAAGAGTTTACAATGTTAGAGGATAGTGGCAGTGGTGTGGAGGCCCAAATTCCAAACAGGCATTATCACAAAGGAGGAAAAATGAATAGGTTTGAACTCCTCAATACAATAAAGCTCATGGCATCTCCCCTTACCATTTCTTGTTTCAAACATGTAGGATGCTTTGAATTTTGTGAGAAGGTGCACCAGGTACAAAACCACCCTGAGATAAATAGACTCTTTATCATTAACTTGCATGAAAAACAAGTTAACCTTGTGGGGGTCACCTTTGGGTTGTCTACAGATGCTATTGCCAATGCCACAGGCATACCTAGTGTTGGGGAGAAATGGTTCAAGCAAGCTAACCTTGACATGAGTTATTTTCAGCCATATCTTAAGCCCAGGTATAAAGACCACAACAAATCCATATTTTCTTTCTCTCACCTGCGTGAAAAATATGAACCTATGATGAACATTATAATGAAGTGTTTTACATGTGACGGAAGGTTCTCCCATCTTTAATCATAACACATCAGGCTGCTTATTCACTTTACTAGAGTGTGGATGCTGCACATACCCTATTACCTCTACAGAAGCATTGATAAAATTTCCTACATAGTGCAAAAGAGAGGCTATCCTCAACAGATGCAAAGTCTCTTTCATCACTCACTTATCAAAATGGTTTTTATGCATCAGCTATAGCAGAAAGGCATTCCATGTGAGACCTTCATTTCCCATGAGGTGCTAACTAATATACAAGGCCATCATCAGTAAAATGTCCCTTCATCATCCCATCTTCCCACATCCATTCCTCCATCACCTCTGACTGTTCACACATCTCCACTCACTCACTTTCCTTCACCTTCATATCATGGTGACACAACATCAAACAATGATGAAAACATTGAGACAAGCGGCACTAAGATGAGTAACATCGAGCCACTTCCTTTGAACTACCAGAGGGGAATAGGCATGCATTTTCTTCCCTTAAGAGGCAAGGGACCATGCCTTCTACATCAAAAAAATAACTTGACAAAGGTAAGGGGAAGGTTATTGAGGATGTCATTGTTGAAGAGGATGATAAGCATTAAACTGAGAAAGAGGTTCAGCTAATTCACCTTGATAATGAGAATGAGGAGAGGATCACAAACATGTTTCTCAAGAGCAAGGATGACCAAATTAGGGAGCTACAAACCGATCTTGGTAGGGCCAAAAATGTGATCAACTTCCTTGAGGTTGAAAACCAACGGTTAGAGACAGAGAAGGCCATCAGTTAGGTTAGAGCTATCAGAGCTCGGAAAGAGGCTGGAAAGGCCAATGCTAAGCTAGATGATACCTTGGGCAGTCTTGATGACATTGAATATGAGGAAGAACAACTTCCTAGGAGGAGGCCAAGGACAATTGTGTTGAAGAATGCCTTAGCCCGGGAAAGAGAGCAAGAGATGACATTGGCAGAGAAACTCATTCCGAGTGAGCCGCTTGCCATGGAAATCAAATATGACAGATAATATTGGCTAGAAAGAGCCAATATAAAACTATAGGATCAGCTTGAGAAGGAAAAAATAAAATTGACTTTCCGAAGAAGATGGTTAAGAAACAGGATTGCAAGGGCCAAGCTGAAATGAGCCCTTGCAAAGCTTCAAGCCCTAAATGAGTCAAATTATAAGGAGAAACTTGAAATCCTTGCTGATTTATCCCTACAAGCCTCCAAAACATGATCAGCAAGGTAAATTCCAAATTTTGGCACTTGGCGCAAGTTTTTGAAATTTCGATTGTTTGGCTAGCAGAAAAACGGCCAAGTGTACAGTGCCACTGACACTGTGATATTTTTTGGGTCACTCAATTGAGAAACGTTTTATATTTTCATGTTTCTCATGTCTAGCACATCATCCAAAGAAAATTTCAGCTCATTTGGAGCAAAACTGGTCCCTCAAAAGGGCCAAAAACCACCTAGAAAACACCTTTCTGCCCTATTTTCAGCACTTATGCTACGCCCTGAGAAATATTGGGAGAATGGGTTTTTGAGCAAGAAAATTGACACAAAACTGTAAAATAAAGGAACATTTGGAAACTAGATAGGACAAGCTTTCCAATGAGCTATCATGGAGCTCAGTTGGACACTAGAAAGGCCTCCAAATCTTAGCTGCAAAATAGGTGATTTTTTCAGATTTGGTGTTGCACCCTTGGCCTGGCGTTGCGCCCTTCTACCTTGCCGCTCTACCCTTGCCAAAAAGTCAACAAAGGACATCAAAGTTTTTGAGAAAATATATTTTGAGGGCTTAAAGGAAAAATAAATCCAAAGTTAGCTTAGAATTTATGTTAGAAGTTATTTTTGCATTTAATGTGTTTGGGATATTTGTTCCTTGGGCATTGCATGGTCTCAATCGTCAAATGAATTTATGGTGTAATTAGTGACTGATAAAACCCTAGCTATGGTTTAATTCACCATTTTGGTAGCTAAATACTTCATGTGAGCCTCGTTGTGATTGTTGGTTGCTTGGTTGATTTCTAAGCTCAATATGACATAGACTTTGAGTTTATTGAAGAAACTGGCTTTGGAGTGTTGTGATTGCTTTGGCTTGAGCATCAATGGAGCAAGCATATTCATGGGATTCATGAACCTAGTTAATGGTGATGTTTTTCTAACTTATTCTTTGTTTCCTTTATTTTTCATATTGTTTCATCCTTTCTTTGATATAAGAACATAAATTTTAGAGTAGGATATGCTACCTTGGCACCCTATTTCTGTCTGCATCCTTTATCTTTATTTTTTCCTCGGATGAGTTTGATTAAAGAATTCTTAAATGCTCTTTACTTTCACAGAACTGTTATCTCAAATGTTCTCTTTGTCTGAAAGTAATGATTAGAGAATTATTAACTGCTCTATATTATTACTAGATTGTTGTCTTGAAGTTTATTTACTAGGGTTTGGTCAAAGAGGTTTATGGTGTGCCCTACATTTTGATCCTTTCTTAAAAGCATAACTATTCTTGAAGGCTCTTTTTGTTTTCTTATGTGTTAAAGGATTCTTGATTGCCCTTTAAACCTACTATGTTTACAACTTAATGTTAATTTCACTCACATATGTTATTAAGATCTGTTTGGCCTTGTTAACTTTCCCTATGAAACACCCTTGACCTATTGTTGCACTTTTCAAGCCTTTCACAGACCCCATAGCCCAATGGATTGATTTTATCTCACTCTATCTGTTCTTCTTGACAACCTACCCAACCAAAAAAAACAAAACAAAAAAACCCTATCATTTTAACTAGCCTAAAATCAACATCCTAAAACAAACAAATTATATCTTTTATATAAACATAGAGAGAGCCCTCTATGAGTCTAGGAAGGCTAGGTCCTAGGACTCCAAAGTTGGTTTGATGTTACCCGCGTCTATTTGGTCTTACCAATCTACCAAATTACAGGGACCTAACACACATTTCATGTATATTATGGTGTGTTGAATTCATGTGCTCCATTCACATTTTTATGTATATTATGGTGTGTTGAAATTAATGTGCTCCCATTCACATTTTTATCGATAGCTTATATTTTTCTAGGTATTAAATATTTTAATATTATGAAATTGATAATTTTGTATCTATACAATTGATTCCCAATGAAATCATGCAAAATTTGATGGATATAAGAACGTTTTGCTATATATTTTGGGAGAATTAAACCCCTATTTAATAGGACAATTGGGTTTCAAAATAATTTTTTAATTCTGCTTTAACCTCGTGAATGAATACTGCATAACAACCATTCCATGCAATGGATTATTATAGGGATTAACTTTCATCACTTTCTTACCCTATTTTAGGAGTTTGAATTAGTTTGGGATTTTTTTCTTCTAAATCTACTTGGCTGCTCTGGGAAAGGAGGACACAAACCCTCTTTAGAAGCATTTGGTGCAGATGAGTTTGAAGAGGATGACCCAGTAGAGAAGAACCATAAGAGTTAATCCTTCAACTATTTTAATTGTGGTATATGAATCTTAGTCTTACAGGAGTCAATGTACTCATGTATATTTAGGACAATGTTGAATGGGGTCTCATATTTGGCATTCCCGTCATGATCTTGGAAATAGATTTGTTTATCTTCTTTTGTGGGATGAGATTTTACTGGCATAAAATACCCAGTGGTAGTCCTCTCACTCGAATTATACATGTATTTGTTGCAATGTTTCACAAGTGGAATGTTTCTACTTCTCATTAAAAAATGAATAAAGTAGTTGCCGATGCAAAAAGGGAACTTTTTCATTTTGTGTCAAGAAAACCGTATTTTCCTACTAATCAGTTTAGGTAAGCTCTCACTAGTCATGATTACTTTTCAAATTTAATTTATTGGAGTCACAATTTATTTTCCATGTGGCATGGTAATTCTTGAATCTCTTGATAGTTGAAATAATCATACTATAGGATGGGGTTTACTCGCAATCTAGATTTTAGCGATATAGGTGCAATGCGTCCCTAAGTCCTATTTATGTTTCATTCCAAGCTTGTTATTCTAGATTCGTATTCATTGTTTTTGATAAGTCATTGAAAACTTATGTGTACCATGCTTTTCATGGAAAAAACAGTGTCTCCAAAATGATATCTCTTGACATCACTATAATTTATCAAATTCACTTCAACGAAAAGACTCAAAAGAATTATTTTGATATAAGTTTCATTAAATAAAAGTGAGCAAAGAGAGAGAAAAGGGACATTATCATATCCAAGACAAGAAAAATACCCCATTTGAACAATTTCAATATGAAAAAAGCGGCCTCGAAGATTAGCTGCAACTGAAGAAATTGCCATAATTGACAGTCCAGTAAGAAAACAAAGAATTGTTCCAAATATTGCATTCATTTTCCCACATGTGATAAGTCAAGGTTGAAAATACATGAATAAAATTGTATTCTAAAAAATTATGTGACTTATTTTTTTGTTCATGTCTTCATTAAGAGAAACATAGAAGATACATAATTTCCACAAGCTAAAAACGCCTTAATCTATGTGATAGTCAATGATATGCTAGAACTTGTACTAAGAAATATGGGGAAGACATACACGATCATTTCCTTTGCAATTTATAAAATGAAATTCAAAGAAGTGAGCAAAGAGAGAAAATTGGGACATTATCAAATCAAAGACAAAAAAATACTCCACTTGCACAATTGCAATATGCAAAATACGACCTCAAAAATCTAGGATTTTCCCCCAATCTCATTTATTTTAAACCTATGCTAAAGAGATAAGGTAGATTGAAACTAAAGGTTAGCTGCTTGATTGTTAGAATTGCAACTTGCGCCCATCAAAAAATGCGTCTCTCCCAAGATCACACAACACACTTCCAAGCCATAGTCCTCAACCATTATTCCACCAGACTTGTGACCTACGCCCAAAACTGGTCTCCTTTCTTTGTATTGGAGACTGCATTCCTATATGAAAAACATGCAAACTCAGCCACCAAATGTTGATGTGAACTACACCCAAGAGGAGCCTCTCTTCCAGCAAGAGCACATTGCACATATCCAGAACCTAATCGTGAACCCTAGGTTTGAGTGGCTTGCAAGCATGAAAAAATTGTTGTTCCACAACCTTGGAACAAGCAGGTTCAAAATTTTCATAGAAGAAGAAGAATATTGTATAATGGATTTTGTCCTGATGAATGTTATCTTTAGGAGTCTAATATAACTCTACAATATCATCTCATGCAATATTTTTGAGTCTAAGCCAACAAGGCACATGGATCCTAAATATTTTATCAGAATACCCATAATGGAGCTTGCCTCTCATTGGGGATAAAAGTAAGAAAGAAAGATTAATAAATTTATGAAACACCAATTTTTTCCTACGATGAATAAACACTTATTTTCTTTTTTATTTCCTCCTTCGTAGGTGACAGTCAAAATGAATTTACAAATAGCTTCGTAAAAATACACCATTATTGAAAACTTAACCACATCTATTTGTAACCATAGCTAGACACCCAAACTGTTCCTATCCATTTATCAGGCCAATTTGACTGATTTGCATCGTAACTTCTGTCCTACTATTTGACCTCTCTTTTATTTGAATACAGTTTCCATATTAGAAATGAAAAGATGTAAATATGCTTTAATGCGAGACGATGTTTACCAATGGTTTAGCCTAGGATCCACCAATACTTTCCACAAGAACACTATCGATTTAAAAAATATCATAAAAAGTAGGTGACCCTCACAACTATTCGTCATGAAAATAATATTGGAGATAGATTTGCTGGCAGAGTACTAGTGTGCATTCGACTGACCTGTCTTGTTTCTTTTAGACCATTTCAGAACTACTTTCAGATTTCATTTTCCCATAGACTCCATACAGAGTATAGGGTTTATTTCATGTTTCTCTAGCTTTAGATTTTTCTGTTATAATCTCAGGATATTATTTTTATAACCCTTATCACTATTTGGTATGCTTTATATTCCACTCGCATTGAACTAGATAGCTTATCAAGGAAATTGATGTAATTATGTGTTGTTAAAATTTGGGATACCTACCATAGGGAGCCGTCATGATAAGCCCATGTGCAATTTGAAATTGGAGTTCTTAATAACCATAGGCCCAATTCTCAACTTCTAACCATCATATAAAATTAATCTCTCTTTATCTTCTCATCATTCAACACATATTTCATTTTCACAACACTTTTAGGATCTTTAGCAAGAAACATAAACCTTTCAGCTTTACATATGTTTTCTTAATTTTTAACGTAATCAATTCCCTACAAAGAACCATTTCTACATTTCTACGTAACTAGGATATTTGTCCCAGATAATGTATTCATAAACATAAATTCAACTTCCAACATCATATTGTAGTCACAAAGAATTTTCAACTATTGCAATTGATGAAATATTAGAAAGATCAAGGTTGTGACACACCCAAAAATATGAAACTTGCAAAATTTGAGCTAAAAACAACCCTTACTCCTAAATTTGTAGTCTATCTCCATTAAGGACCACTGCATCCTCTCCTTCATCAACTAATAATTCCTCAACAACTCACTCAGCTGCATCATTTCTATACCCCCAACAATCTATTTAGGTTATTCTGCCCATCGTAGAACAAGATATTATGTTATTTCCATGAGACTTACATGAAATGAAATTTTGATGAGACATGAACAAATATGGGACGAACCTTCTAGATTATAGCTTGCAAGACTTGATAAAGCCATAGGTTTGATTGGATTTCATTTTTTTCGAATAATTTGATGTTTCATATCAGTGAATGTAAAACACCAAGATAGAGTTAAGAAAATTGGAATTTCCTATTTGAAAACCAAATTGCCATCCCTTGTACCTATTGAGCCTTCTTCATTGAATATTTTCTTGAATGACATTTTGTTTACTAATTTTTAGCATTCAATGATTTTTTATATGTGAGAATT
Organism: Pinus albicaulis; assembly: GCA_034641835.2. NCBI lineage: Eukaryota > Viridiplantae > Streptophyta > Pinopsida > Pinales > Pinaceae > Pinus > Pinus albicaulis. The sequence goes on from CM076580.1 coordinate 1,641,131,697, forward strand.
ATTCTTTACTTTATGTCTTGTGGCGTTTCCTTTGCAACATCTGGCGCAATTGCTAGTATAGGATCGATTCATTTTGATCACTCACAGAAACTATTAATAATCCATGTGGGTAGTGACTAATAAAAGTGCACAACTTTAGGTGGCATTGTAAGCATATATTTATTCACACAACTTGTATGTTCATGTATCTTAAAATATTTATGTGATTCTAATGTTAAAAAAAATAGATATATGTACAATATCATCGAGATATATTTTTAGTACAAAATATATATGTGTATAGAGATATATTTTGAGTACTAGAATTTGTGAAAATAAAGGCACAACTTTTACTTATAAAAAGGAATTTACATTAAGAAGTTGATTTTTTTTTCAATACATAACTATCGAAATTGTAAATACCTATAACTTTATTCTAAAAAATATTTGAATTAATGAAATGGAGGGGATATAATTTTATTTATTGTGGGTCACAAGGGATACATATTCAAATCCTTTATGAATATAAAAGCTCAAATTTTCTCTAATTATAGAAGCTCAATTCTTTCATTTTCTCTTAAAATCTCAATTCTTTCTATGAGTTTAAATTCCCTCTTGTATCAATGTGTGTTTCATATTGATTTTCAATAGAAAATTTCAACATCCTATGAGGTTTAGACCAACAAAATTTGTTGCATAATGATTGTGGCTTCTCATAGTAGCATAATATTATATTAGCTTCGCAATGGTATAAAACACATACTAACATATGATACCTTCTCCTAGCATAATGCATATTCTTTTTTGTTGGCCCCCTCCTTTCCTACTAACTTATGGATTCGGCCCCTCATCTTCCACTTTCTCTTTGTGTTATGTGCAATGTGTGTATGAATCGAATTTTAGATATGCATATAGTGTTGTTCTTAGAATTGTTTTTAAAATTGGATTACAAGTTAGGTGCATATGTGTGAATAAAATGTGTATATTCATGACATGTATTTTGGAATTGTGTTTAGGATTATGTCACCTTGTTAGGCTAGTTGAAAAAAAATAGAATCATGCGTGTGTAAATAAATAGAAAATATAGTATTCCTATGATGTGCATCTTGGAATTGTTTGTTTGTTTATTCATGGCCATCTCTAGCTTCTCCTACTTGTTTTGTGTGCATTATAATCTTTACACGACTTATATACACCAAGAAAAAAGGGGGGTTAGGTGCACCTTAGCTAGGGGGTATGTAGGGCAGGTGTTAGCCCACTTATAGTGGGTAAGGGGGAGCTCCTAGAAAGAAATTTTTTCATTATTTTTACCCATGACTTTGTGCATGATTAAATTGTGCATGGTTTTAAGCATGATGATTGTTCCGATGGTTTTATAGATCTAGTCAAAGGAAGTACATGTTTGTTCTAATCCACGATTAATGGTTTGGGGGTTTAATAATTATTAGGCATGTATCTAATGTATTCTAACATTGAAAGGAATATGATTAAAAATAAATGTAGTTTTGGGTTCAAGGTGAAAAATATGTGTATATTTTATGTTCTCTAGATTGTATATTTTCTTTTTTTTAAGAATTGGTTTAGACATATTATCCATACAGAGTTAAAAATTTCACTATTAAGTTGTTTTTACACTAACCCCTTATATGTAAATTGTTTAGTGTGATCCCCTCCTATCATGTAATCGAAGTAAGTTTACAATAATAATTACCTATTGTCATTTTCTTAACACAACGTATTGTAAATTTGAATCCTTGTATATATACGTATTAGTTGTTAGATATATATTTCTTTGGAAATATATATTGTATCCTAATAATCTTTTCTTCTAAAGAAATTTCTCTAATTAAATAATATTAAACTATCCCATTACCTCTAATTTGTTTTATAATTTTTCATGTTAATAAAGAAAAACAATTCCATTTTCCAATAAATCAAAACCTTATTTAAAAAAATAAAAAACCAACATTAGCAACAAATAGTCATACAAAAACATAAAAAATATTATAAATCAGGCCATCACATCTAAGCGACATCATTATGTATATATAGCATGAATTCAATGCTTATTGTAATCAAATAATTTGGATGCATGGGCTATAAAACCGTTAAGTTATGCCATTAATGGTAGCTAGGGGGTCATGTTCCCATGTAATCATTCCGACAATAAAACCAGATCTGTAACGTCTCTTCCTTCCCCCTAAACAAATTTTTTTTTCCCCACAGTTGTTCAATTCTACTTCCAAATTTCGTCAATTATGATATGTTACTCTTGTGGTTATAGTTTCATTGTTTTCTTTCACTCATAACTTGTGGCTTATGAAATTTACACCTATATATATTCCCATATCTATCATATGGTTGCATTTACTCCTATGCACATCTATATACGCATGATGTAAATTTCCCATATAGGCTATCATATCTATATGGTACTCATACATGTCAATTTATTTCTTAAAGTTTTTTCCCAACACTTGTAGGCCCATTATACTAACGTTCTAAAGTTCGATGGCATTCTCTTATGGGGTAGATATGGTATTCGTGGTGTAGAAGTCTTTGTATAACTCCAACAGTTATAATACTATGGTCGAATTTCGACTTCTTCTATGTATTGAGGGGTCTATTCCCATTTCGATCTTATGACCGGTTAAATGAATTTGTGGTCAAGGTTTCAAATTCATAATCCATGTTCCAAAATCATTGAAGATATTTCTTGTATATGTTATTTATGTTGAGTGTCATGTAAAGATGGGCACATTAACTTCAGAGTACCCGTACTGCGTCGTTGGCGAAGTCGAGTTAATGTATTTTGGAAATTGAAACATTGTATCCAGTCTCCACGTCATTATACACAAGGCTCTCTGTTGATTTGTTTTTGAATTTTTTTGGATTTCATTCCATCCACGCTCAAGTTGTATATATCCACGTTTTCATTTTGAAAAGCCACGCTAGACTGCTTTGGTAATTATGCAAACCTCGCAACATGAGCGGAGGTACTGTGAGACCGACTACATAGATTGTCAATTTAATGTTGAACGACCATGTTTTAAATGCCAATTCCACCAAATCGATCCGTGTACCCACCATAGATCCTTTGCCACTTTGACGGTGGAGATTTCCCTATCCTAATAGGGTTTCATTGTTTTTTTTTTTGGAGGCATTTGTATAAATCTTTAGCTCACTTTCGAGATTGTTCTTTCACTCCTCATTTTTTCTGCTCTCCTCTCGGTGCCGAGCCTCTGCACGTTGGAGAAGTGAGGCGTTGTCTCTTCCAGGCTTCGAGCGTATTCATCTCCCATCGTGTCATAATGCAGGTATGAAAATCTGAGCACAATGCTATTTTAATCTGTGAGGCTTTTGTTATTGATATGTATTTTAACACATTCAGTTTATGGTGCGAGACCTGAGTTTTAAATTCCACCATTTCTTTCTATGGTTTCGTTTACTGTCGAAAACTCATGGCGTTGTATTTTCTTGCTTTTGTTGATTAAACAAATCTCTTGTGAAGATTTTCTGCTCTAGTATGAAATTTTCATTTCCTGATAATGACATTTAACGCTATCATCCCATCGTTTCTTGATAGGACTTAATCCTTTTCATCTTTATTGCCTTGGCTGAGGTCGTTGGTTTCATTCGCCGAATTATCCTAGCTCGTAGCGAGCAATTACTCCCCGGTAAGCCATCGTATTATTGGAACAAAATTATTCTGGAGTTTTACTTTCATTTTGGTGAATGTTTTGATAGTATCCATGTGTTCTTCAGGCAGGTCATAGTTGATGATAACATCTTCCCTTCCCAAGGTAACCCGAGTTTGTTTTATATTCCCTTCACATAGTTTATGTTCGAAGTGTCCTCCTATCGTCTTATTGTAACAATATCTCCTTTTTCCCTCAATTTATTGCAGGTAGGTCCGAATAGCATCGAGGGTTTTACTCAGTGGTATTGGGTGGATTTGAAATTCATTCAACTTGATTTAGGTTTTATTCTGAGATTTCAGGTCGGTATCGACGCGTCCTAAATCGGCGTGTGACCAGGCTCTTTCGTTATTATTATCCCAAAATTTGCTCATACACTTCAAATATTTTTTTTTTTTTCTGTTGTCACAAAAGTTTCTATTGTAGTAATAATTTATGCCAGACAGTAGGACTGTTAACAAATTTTCTTCAGTGATGAAATTCTCGGAATGATTAATTTCTGTGGTATTATTATGACCCCTGGAGAGCCTGATTCCATACTGGGTTCAGAAATTGATGTGTATATATTTATCTATTTACTATTTGTCTCTGTTACTCATGCCAAATCAATGATATTCTCTAATGGGTTTCATTTTATCATTTTCGTATAAATACTCACATGAAATATTTCTTCCAGAAATTTATCTACCTAAATTATACTTAAGGGATTAATAAGTTTGCTAGTCTCATTTTATTTTCTTCTGTTCCTCCATATTGTACTAGCATAATGAATATAAATCTCTATCTTTTGTTTGATTTTTCAAGTCTAAAATCTTCCAGTGCATGAGATATTTCCATTTCCACAGAGTCTATAAATTCATGTATATTATATAACACAACAGTGGGCTCTATTTATACTCCTTAGTTTGAGGTTTCATAATAATAGTTACTTATGTTATTCATAATGTTTTCTGCAACTATACACTTAGAATTTTTTTCTAGTTTAATAGTTTTTGTACCTATATTGTTTAAGCCAACACTCTTGATTAACAATTTATATAGATCTCATGGGTGAAATATGTGTTAATTTTCACAGCTTTTTCAGTTGCATGCATTATATAGAAATTCACATGCTCCTCTTATTTTTCCAATAAGTGTTATGTTTTGGAAAGCTACAGGTCTGTACTTTACTTAGTAAATTCAACAAATTCCTTCCTACCCACATATTTCAAATGTCTCTAGTATTCACTATTTTAATCCTATTATTAATAGAAACAGATTAAAGTTACACAGTTATGAATTATGAGGTAACATAAATCTCCAGATTTAAACCAAAGGCTGGTTTAGAGCTTCTGGATGATTTTTCCTCATATTTCTAGTTCCTACAACATGCAGAGCTAAGAGGATAATTTCTCTTCTACAGAATTTTGTTAAATGTAGAGAATAATAATTTCAAAAATAATAATCTACTTAGCATTTATGACAATTAATCATTGTAAACAATAACTGATGTTGTAAACATTAGTGCATGTTAAACATACCACTCCTACAATTGACCAATCCTCCCAACCTTAGAGTCCCTCTATCTCCAGAACTCACCCCCGAGCTGAGATCACTTCCATTCCAGACCAACCTCTAATCTGTTCAGGAATAGCTTATTTAAGCTTTTGCTCCCCAAAGCCTGTTTCTAATTCTGCGTCCAGAATATCAGGATGTTTTTCTTCCTGTTTTCCTAGGCTTCCCTATTTAGGTACTTTTAAAGCTGCTTTCTACCTTTCACGGCTTTTTACCTCTTCCCAACTACTTTCCACCTCATTGGGGAAACTAGATTTTCCTCAAAATCTAATTTGGAAATAAATTCTTTCAAGGATTTTTTAAAGATTTTTGGGGAAATATTTGCCTCAATCCATCCTCATGGATTTAGCAAGTGATCTCATAATTCTCATTTTGGTCAATCTGCACAGAATTATTTTATTTATTTTTCAAAATTAAATATTTAATTACATCCACAAAATACTTGTCCATTGGGGTCCACTCCCCTTAGGATTAAAGTTCAAATGCCTATCTTTGAAAGAAAAACATAAACTAGGGGTGTTACAAGATCTATCGCGTCGTAGTGATGCTCATGTGTGAATCTTTATAAAATTCATATCGGCTTGGTTTTGTGGATTGTGATATCGCATCATAATATCGGTGAAAATGGGTGAAGGGAAAGAGTGGTCGCGTTGGAAAAGTGCGATGCGATAGAGAGTATATGACATCAATGATTATGGTTGATATGAAAGAATGGTCATGTTTACAAAAATGTGATGCAATTCAGTGTATCACATTGGAAAAATAGGGAGGGTGATATTAAGACTGTCGGGGTGGAGCTGCGAAATGCGATTTGCGATTTGTGATAGTCTACGTGGTGGGAGTGGGTCCTGTAAGCTTTTACATATAGAATTTGTTAGAAAAAAATCATTTTTCCTTTTATAAAATCTCTTTTTTATATATCGCATCGCAATATGTTTTGAGGGGCTTTTAGGAACCATATTTTCTACATTGCAGTATTACGATTGTGATTTTTTCTCCGATTGAATGATTTTAAGGCCAAAATTTATGTTCCCCCCCCTTTTTGAATCCTATTTATATGTAAATCAATCTCTCTAAGGGTCTTATTTGTTTTACTCTAAAAATTTGAAAAGGGTCCCCATTATTTTCTAAGGTAACTAAGCTAAAATAATGGTGGTTGTTGAATAGCAGAACAATTGGTGATTCACTAGAAGAACAAGTTATCTCTGAAAAAAAAAATTTATTTGTATCTTTAAATGAGTAGAAATGATTTAAGGAAACAAAAAATGTTTTCAAAATGTCTGAATGAATAAAATTACTATAAATATAAAAAAAAACTCATTTTATTGTTAGTATTTTAGAAACCTTTCATAAATAAATATCTTCATTCCTCTATATCAATCATTATATAGTTTAAAATATAAAGTAAGTGTCTCTTTGTAACTTAGCATTTTGATTTACTCCTTTTGTCATAGGTAGAGCCACTGATGCCAGCAAGAATTCACAGCCTCGATAAGGTTAACTTTTAACCATCAATGATTCATTATCACATCCATTTATTATTAGAATTATTTGAGATAAATCCTTAATCATATAAGTTTTTATTTTATTTTTCTTAAAAATTCATTGTCCTAGATTGATGACCAAAAAGTGACAATGTCATTCACTGGTTATAATTGAACTAAACAAGTTGGCTTGTGATGAGAATGTATTTATGCTATTTGAATGAGTTATGAAAACCCTAACTTATGATATGCAATCCCCATTTCTCAAAAGGTTGCTCAATGTTGACTGGCTGCAAGGTCAAGGTTGGTTTTCTTTGCCTTCCAGCAATAGTTTGGCATGTTTTACATTTTCTCACATATGTATGATAATCTTTAAATAGTGTGGACCAGTAATATCATGCATAAACGATATTATGTGCAGTGGTATCTCCTCTAAAATTTCCACATGTAGGTCCATCCTGGAATTCCTGCAAAACCATTTGTGCTTCATATTTCTCAAGGCATATTAATAGTACAGAGTCATAGATCTTTCTAAATAAAACATTGTCTATGATTTGATATTAACTAGATTTCAATCTTAAAGCTCTTTTTCTTTTGTAATTGAGTTCTGTAGCGACATATCCAATTTTAAAATAAAATATAAGATCAACACATTGTGATTCAGAGTCGTTCAAGATTACCTCAATAATGTGTACAATTTTACCTGAATCTTCATCATCTGATATGTTGGATGATCCAAATAGTAATCTGCAGAGACATTTTCCTCTAATGATTTTGGCTGGTCTTATTTCAACATCATATTCCTGCAGTCTAGCTATGCAATTTGCTCTCTTTTCTCCTAGTTCCATTTGAATAAGTAGTTCCCTTACTACAAAAAATGGAACTATTACCTTGGTGTGTGTTTTAAGGAGAAAATGTCTAAAATGCTTTAAAGATTTGTAAATAGAAAATTCTTGTTTTTCCACTTCTGAATAATTTATTTCAGCACCTTCAAGCTTTAAACTAAAGAAATAAATGGGTGCCTCCATATTTTGATCATTGATTTGCATTAACACAAAATCATAAGACATTTAAGATGCAAAACTATATAAAATGAAATGATTAAAAAAATATGGGGTAGTCAAAGAAGGAGCATTGATGATGGCTTGCTTGATTATACCAAAAGATTCTCTTTCATTATGTCCCCATTTGAAGAGTGCATTTTTCTTAATCATTACTTGCAATGGTAAAAAAAAATAGGAAAAATTTGGGACAAATCTCTTGACAAAATTTATATGTCCTAAAAGGAACTAGATGGATTTATTGTTATGAGGATCAAAGAGTTAAGAAATTTCCTTTATCCTTTCTAGATCTATGCAAATGCCTTCTTCTAAGACAATAAATTGACCAAAAAATTTACCTTCACTTAAAGAAAAATATGACTTTTTGGGATTTAAAGAAATTCCATTTTTCAAACAGCGTTCAAGGATTTGCTTAGGATCATGATAATGGTCTCTTATTTTCTTGGAGTAAATAGTTATACCAGATAAATATACAACCACAATTTTATTTATCAGACCTATAAAAGCAATGTCCATTGCTGTTTCAAAATTTGTTCCCGCATTGATTAGACTGAAGGGAATTTTTTGGTAGGCATAAGTGCCCCATTTCGTTCTAAATGAGTCTTTAACCTATCTTTAGGATGAACCAAAACCTGATTGTAGCCTGAAAATTTAATAAGGAAATGCATTAATTCAGAACCAACAACTGATTGCAAAATTTGTTCCATCGGTGGTAATGATAACTTGTCTTTTAATCAAGCTTTGTTTAAGTTCGTAAAATATATACAAATACGAATATCACCATTATTTTTCCTAACATGGACTAAGTTTTAGACCCCCTTTAAATGCGTAAAAGGGAATATAATCTTGGCTTTAAGGAGTTTTTTGAGTTTACTTTTGATCTGACTTTGAACATTAGGATGAATTTTCCTAACTTTTGTTGTATATGACTTTTAGTGGATGTCATTGGGATAGTATTTTGGATGATGGAGGTATCATAAGTTTTGAGATCTTCATATCTCGATGCGAAGTAATTTTTATATTTCTTCAGTAAGTGAATGAAGGCTAATCTTCATCAGACGAAAGACCAAGTTCGAAGTTAATGTTTTGAGGGTTAAGATCTATGGAAAGGTTTACTAGTTCAAACCTCAAAGTTGAACTTTCTAGCTTATAATTAGTAACCCTTTTTAATCTATCTTTGAGATCATAGAGATCTTCAAGCTTAACCACAGGCTTAGATATGGAATTTTCCTCAGGTTTTTGTTTCAATTTCATTTCATGTTCATCTTCATCAAGTAATTGATCATCATATGGCCCTTATGATGTAAGGAAAGTTATAACATCTTCATCATTATTGAATACTCTCCAATTAGTGATATTGTCAGGAATAGATGGGCGAAAAATCAACTCTATAGAAAATCTACCTGGACTATAATATTCTAAAGGAATAATATTGGATGCTACATTATATAGAAGGTCTACACTTTCATTATAAATTATTGGGATAGAAAAGATATTGAATGCTAAAAAATGTGAGGTAAGAGATTGTACTAATGACTGGTAATGTTTAATATGACTAGAAATACAGTGTATTGTATTTCTTACCTGTTTGAAAATTATTTCAGAATCACCATATACCCGGAGATATTTGACAGCAAGGTCAATTTTTTTGTATAAGCGTTGGACCAATGCCTCATATTCTACGGTATTACTTTTTCATTTAAATTCAAGCCCGCATTCCAGCATTGTTTTTCGCCTTCCAGATTGATTAGTATACAACCAGCTTCTGCACCTTCACCATGTTTTGATCCATCAAACTATAATTTCTAGAAAAAAAGTATTAATACAGGGTTTATCTATGATATTTATACACTTGGAAGAGTCTGACTGAGAAATTTTTTTGATCTAAGAATTAACTGAGTTGGTGAGAAATGGAGATTTATGAGCAATAAAATTTACCAAAAAATATTCAGCAGAGTAATTTCCGATAATGTTATTAGTAAAAGCGATGGGTTCATTCTCATGTTTAAATTTGGTCACTGAGTACTTCATATGTTTTTCACGATCCACTCAGATTTGATTTGGCTTACCCTTATAGGGAAGCCACATATGAGACCAATCAGTGGAAAAATAACCATGAAGATATTCTGACCAATCTCTACTTAGGATTAAACTGTAAAATTCAAGGATATCGGAAACGAAAATATCAATCACTTGATGGAATTTTGAATTGGATGCTAGTCTCATAAGGAATGAATACATTTGTCCCAATACCTTAACCTTATTTCTATCTAATTGTACAATGTGTATTGGAGAAATTTGAGGAGAAATGTTCAACTTCAAACAAGCAGAATATGGTGTGATTTTTGAAGAGGATTGAGAGTCAATTAGACAATTATGTGCACATTTTTGTTGAATACATAAAACGTTAAAAGGAAGGGAGGCGTATGCGAATTAGATTTGTCTCCGATTAAAATGGCATCACTTGCATCAATTTTTTCAGGTGAATCACTAGGAGGTTTACCAACTCCTTTTGAAGCTTTAGAAGTAACGGGAGCAGGTAAGGATGAAGCAGGGACTACATTCATCTCTTTGAGTAAAATTTTCTACTACTGTTTTAATTTTCTCAACTCATGTATCGATATATTTGGATTTATATTTTTCATATCTTCCACTATATTATATTCAATAGTATCAAAGACCACTAATGCCTTGGATGTATATGGAAGAGTAGAAGAAGTTGGGTTCGATTGAGGAGAAGGAGTTCTTTTGTTAACCACTTTTTCCTTAGCCACCGAGGATGAAGACTTTTTCTTTTGAGGAGACTGAGGGAGCTTAGTAGAATTTTTACTTCCAGTTTTAACTAGAAGTGACTCATGTTCATCTTCATTATCAGATGTTAGAAGGATAAAGTCCTATATTCCATGAACTTAGACTAATTCTTGATCTTGAGATTCTTCTATGGATGATATTGTGTCATATTGATCTTTGTCTTCATCTAATTCATCATTCAATATTACGTTTGGAGGTTAGGAAGCTTGATTTTTCTTAAAATATCTAAAAGGTTTATTCTAAGAAGACTCAGCTACTTGTTTCTTTATCTCAACCATATTATTCGACATAGTTTTAAGAAATTTTTGTAATCCCTCAATATCATAAGGATATTTAGATGTTTTCTTTTTGGGTTCATATTTAAATGAAACCTTCTTAGTTTTTCTATATTCTTCTTCAGTTTTATTTTCTAAGGCAAGAATTATTTTTTCAACAGAAAGAGATTCTTTCATATTCTCTACGAATTTAGCCTTATTGGCTCTATCTACAATATATAAATATTAGAAGGAAGAGAGTATATTTACCATCCTATTTGTACATCTAATCCAGGCCTAGATGTGGCTCAGATTTTATTGAGTAACTTATTAAATCCGGAGTTGAAATATTTGATATTTTCACCTGTATTTTCTTTAAGATTGGAAAGATCATTGATAACAGTAGGAGTAGTACAATCATCACCACATTTAGTAAGGAATTGTTATTGAAAAATATCCCAGCTAGTAATAGTTCCTGATGGTAGTGATCAATACCATGATTGAGTTGATCTGTAAAAAGTATAGAGAAATAATATAACTACACAATATTCTTCAGTGACAACATTAAGATTCGTGGAAAGCATAAAATTATGGAGATATTCTTTTGCAGGTAGACCATCATCTAGGTTATACTCAGGAAACCATATTTCAAGATGATTAGGTAAAGGATGAAGAGGACGTGGTATTTGAACAACTCCAGGATTCTTCCAAGGTCTAGCTGCCATTTTGTGAAGTGGAGGATTAGTTTGACTTGAAGAAGGATTTGGACTGGAAGAAGTAGTTCCAGTAGTGGTTGTGTTGTGAAACCAGCTCCAAAAATAGAGGAAAAGAGATATCAATGCCTTATAAATAAGCCACTTTGAGGGGTCAACCTCCAATACATTACATGAATGAACAATTATTGAATGATTCAAATTACAAAACCTCCTTTCTATATATAGGAGTCCATGGGGCCACAATGTAATCTTAGTGGGGAAACAATGTAATCCTAGCCGACCTAACAATAATAATTTAAGTGAAAATTAATAACAATATGGGGGTTATCGGGGTACAATAATAACAATAAAGGGGTTACACTAACAAAAATAAGGGACTATACTAGTAATATAGGGACCTAACATGCCCCTCTCCTTCAAAAAAGTGTTGTCCTCAATGCTTGAGTAGCTCTGGGTGCTTCTGTATAAAATTCTCATCCTCCCATGTAGAATCTTCAGGGGGTAAGTTCTTCCACTTGATGAGATACTCTGAAATTGATCGATTCCATAGCTGTCGAGTTCTTGTTTCCGTGACCGCTTCAGGTTCCAATATGATTTTTCCTTCCTCATCAAGTTCTGGCAATATTGTTTGAACTGGAAGATTTTCACCTATAATCTTCTTTAAGCATGAAACATGGAAAACTAGATGCACTCGTGAAGAAGCAGGAAGCTCCAATTTATATGCCATAGTACCAATATTTTGCAACACCTTGTAAGGACCATAGTACTTTGGAGATAATTTATTATCCTTCCTCGCTTGCTTGAGGGACATTTTTTTGTATGGTTGTAGTCATAAAAATACCCAGTCTCCTACATCAAAAATTCTCTCAGTGCGATGTTGATCTACCTGTTGTTTCATTAAATTTTGTGCCAAATTCAGGTTATCCTTTAAGAGCTATAGAACTTCTTGTTGATGCTAGATCCGATCTTCCAATGCTTGAACCTTCGAGTTTTCTCTTAAATATGATGTGATGGACGGTGGATGATATCCATAAAGTGCCATAAATGGGGTCATTTTTGCTGCAATATGGAAGGAAGTGTTATACCACCATTCAACGAGAGGTAACCACTTGACCCATTGTGTTTTTTTATGAGATAAAAAACAATTAAGATATCCTTCCAAACATTTATTTACTATCTCATTTTGACCATCGGATTGAGGATGATAAGATGAGCTATCAGCTAGTTGAGTACCCAAACAAGAAAATAACTCTGTCCAGAAATTTCCAGTAAAAATGGGATCTCTGTCACTCACAATAACCCTTTGGCTTCCATGTAGCTTTTGAATTATGTTCATAAATGTAGTATCAAATGTACTTGCTTTAAATGGATGAGATAATGCACAAAAGTGTGCATACTTGGTAATTCTATCAACTACCACCATGATGACACTCTTTCCTTTGGACTTAGCTAAACCTGTGGTAAAATCCATTGAAAAATCCTCCCAACGTTGACTTGGAATGGATAAAGGTTGTACAAGACTCGGGGTCTTAATTATCTCAACTTTATTTTGCTGGAAAATCAAACATTACTCCACAAACTTTTGAATATCAGATTTAAGGCCATCCCAAGAAAATTCTTTCCTCACCCTATGGTAAGTTTTTAAAAATCCTGAGTGTCCTCCTAAAGGAGAAGTGTGCAATTCCAGAAGAATATTTTGTTTTAGTTGGGAATTCCTACAGAGATATAAGCGATCTTCGTACCATAAGTAACCATTTTTCCAACTAAATGTATCAGATGTACTAGGATATTTCTGCAACTTTTGAATGAGTTTCCACAATTCTTCTTCCTTATTTCATTCATCCCTTGTTTCAGTTATCCAATCTGGTTGGATAATAGAAATGGCACAAAGCAATGCTTCCACCTCTTCATTCCTTCTTGAGAGTGCATCCCCAACAACATTTAGATTCCCTTTTTTGTAGATTATTTCAAACTCATAACCCAACATCTTTATGACCTATTTTTTCTACTCTTCTGAAGATAATATTTGTTCCAAAAATTGTTTAACACTATCATTATCAGTTTTGACCTTCAAGTTTCTTCCCATTGGGTAAGTTCGCCATTTCTTTAGTGCATGCAGTATTGCTAACATTTCCTTCTCATAAATAGATTTCTGTAAATATTTTCCTTTGATTGGATGACTTTCAAAATCAATGGGTCTTCCTTCTTGCGTTAAAACAACACCAATTCCATTTCCTGAGGCATCACATTCCACAATAAAGGTTTTTTTTGAAGTCTGGCATAGCTAAGACCGGTGCTAGGCACATTGACTCTTTAAGATGTTCAAAGGCCTTAGTTGCTTCAGGAGTCCATAAAAATGCAATTTTATTCAATAATGTTGTTAGAGGTGCTACTATTCTCCCATAATTCTTAACAAACTTGCGATAATACCCTGTTAACCCGAGAAATCCTCGCGACTGCTTTATGGTTGTGGGGAATTTCCATTCTTTAATGGATTTAATTTTGTTAGGGTCTACCTTAACACCCTCATGAGATACAATATGACCCAGATATTCCACCTCTTGTACTCCAAAGAAACATTTGGATGTTTTTGCATATAATTGTTTCTCCTGCAATAGTTTGAGCACCCTGTCAACATGTTGAACATGATCCTTCATAGACCTATTGTAGATTAGTATATCATCAAAAAATACCAGCACAAATTTTCTAAGGGTTTGAAAATGGAATTCATCAACCCTTGAAATGTAGAAGGGGCATTAGTAAGGCCAAAAGGCATGACCAAAAATTCATAATGACCGTCATGAGTTCGAAATGTTGTTTTCGAAATATCTTCAGTCTTCATTCTAATTTGATGATATCCTGAACGAAGATCCAACTTGGTAAAATAAATTTCTCCATGTAATTCATCCAATAATTCATCAATCACAGAAATGGGAAATTTATCTTTAATGGTGACCTTATTGACCTCCTTATAATCCGGACACATGCGCCATGATCCATCCTTCTTGTGTACCAATACTATAGGACCAGAAAGAGAACTTTGACTAGGTTGAATTATACTAGCCTCTAACATTTCTGCAATCATACGTTCAATTTCTCTCTTTTTGACATAAGGATATCTATAAGGCATGATGTTTGGAGGAAAAATTCCTGGAATAAAATGAATAGCATGATCATGCTCATGAATAGGTGGGAGTCCTTTGGGAGTTTCAAAAACCTTGGAATGATTGTCCAATACTTTTTGGACATCTGCAAAAATAGATGATTTTGATGTTGGAACTTCTAGTGAGCATAATTGTGCAATTACGCCTCATTGTTATTTCTTTTGAAGCTTATCATGACATTAGACCTTATTATATTTCCTGGATTCCTTGAAATACCCCGTAATTTGACTTCCTTTCCTTGTGAAAAAAATTTCAAGAAAATTTCTTGAAAATTAAAGGCTACCGTCCCCAAAGAATCTCCTATAATGACCCAATTATGGACTGGGTCAGTAGAGAGAAATTGTATGAACTGCCACATGTCACTATTTCCTCCTTTGGCTCTAAAATTGATAGACAAAAAACTAAATTCTATGTGTTTGCGGCCAATTTTTATAGAATTCAAATCTGATGCTCAAAGAGAGAGTTATGAATATTTTCCCACAATAACCTCTTTGAGATGAAATTCAAGAGCCTGAAACAGAGCTAACTTCCACAGATCATATCTCCGAAAATATTGTGAACCAAGCTCTGAATTTTTGTGACGATGTTCCTCAGGATTTCGGCTTCACTCTCAAAAAAATTCCGCTTCTGAATCTTCATAGAAAAACAGCTATAGCGCAAATTCTACGATAACCTATTTAGGTTAAATTCAGGAGCCTACAAACAACCTTAACTTCCAAAGATCATATGTCCGAAAATATTGCGAACCAAGCTATGAAATTTTGTAAAGTTGTTCCTCCAGATTTATGCTTCACACGCTAAAAATTTGAACTTCTAAACCTTTTTAGAAAAAACATTATAGCGAAAATTCCACGATGACCAGTTTGGAGCAGCGAAGCCCTAGAATCCAAACCTCTGATACCAAATTTTGTGAAACCAGCTCCAAAAATAGAATAAAAGAGATGTCAATTCCTTAGAAATAATCCACTTCAAGGGGGAAACCTCCAATACATTACATGAATGTAGAATTCCCAGATGATTAAAATTACAAAGCCTCCTTTCTGTATATAGAAGTCCATGGGGCCACAGTGTAATCCTAGCCGACCTAACAATAATAATTTAAGGGCACAATAATAACAATATGGGGATTACAGGGGTACAATAATAACAATAAGGGGGTTACACTAACAACAATAAGAGACTATACTAGTAATATAGGGACCTAACAGGTTGTTGATGTAGAAGAAACAACTATGGAACTAACACTACTTGAGGGAGCATTTGTAGACTAGGAAGGAGAAGGAATGTGAATTGATGAAGAAATTGTTTGAGAAGATGTAAAATATTGAGCAATAAATGATGGTGTTTGGGATATAGAAGATGATTGAGTATCACTAGTATATGATTGAGTTCCTGATATCGAATATTTCCTACGGTGATAACGAAGAGGAAACTCAAAAGTGATTATTCCGAGTTTTTCACTCTTATAATGTGTTAATAGAATAGTTCCCTAAAATATTGAAGTAACGCTTCCTTCTAAGGCCTCGGAAAGTACATGTTTCTCTGCCGAAATAGAATTTTCTTCCAATTTCTTTATTAAGGTCTATACTTCGGGTGATTCTAGACTATAATTTGGAGAGATTTATTTATGAATAGAGCTAGGATATTTGGGGGGATATTGAACAAATTCTGATCTAAGAATAGGGGATCTTGAACCAGGACTAGAAGTTGTAGGAGGCTTGGAGGGAGAACGACTCTTCTGATGGTATTTTATTTTTGGATTAATATTTGGTTCCATTCATATTTAGATGGCTCTCCTTCTAGCGCCAAAAATTTTGAGGCCCCAAAAATCAGTGCAACAACATCTTAGAAAACGACTCGGCCGAGGACTTAAAACTATCCTTTTTATGTTTGGAATGGTAGCTCCAACTGCATTTATGGGACCAGTTTCCCAGTGAAATATAATTGGGTGAATGGATGGATTTATAAATGTTTGTAACTTGGTAGATGTAAGTAATATCAAGCTTGAAGTAAATAATATATCTATCTATATGTATCTTGTGATGAAATATATATTCTCTGTGTGATTTATAAAGATGATCTTTGAGCGGATGAAAATAATGATTATACAAAAACTTAGAGATATGAAAACATTTTTAAATAATTGATTTAATTAAATAGTTAGCTGATTAATTGGGTAAGGATTATATCGCAACTATTAAATTCCTTTATTGAATATGTACCAAAATATAACAATCTAACATGTTCAAAAGTGAGTTAATGCCTCACTATTTTCAAATAAATACATGAAACAAATCATCATAAAAATTTACCATTTCTCATTTGGAACAAAAATATAACATGTAGGATAAAATTGCAATGTATATGCTCCCTATGCTCATTTGATAAAAATTACTTGGTCCAACCATTTCTATTAAGAAAAATTCAAGGGTACAAGAGTGTGACTTTTGTAAAGTCTTCCTTTAAAAATTTCAGGACCCCTTCTTAAAAGATGTGAAGGGTTCTATATAATAAAATAAAATTCTTAAAATATTTATTACAATAAATTATGAGGAGGTTTAAACAAATATCCTTAAAATAAGTGGAAATTAAACAAAAACTAAATTTAAAGGGGTGACTTGCTTGATGGTTGTCATCCTATCTCATCAGCCATTCATTCATTCAACTTAATGATGTTAATCATAGTCTTAACCTTGCGAGGTTGAGTTGGCCTGATGCTCAACTGTCTAGTCGAAAAAATATTAGAAAGTGGAGGCAACATGTAGGAGGATGTATCTGTAAGACAGCACATCACAAGTCATTGGCTATGTGGCTTTACCAAGTATCTTGAATACTTATCCCAATCTAGTTTTCACAATTTTATCATGTGTTCCTCTTTGATCTTTGAAACTTATTTTCATTGTCTTATTAATTCTTTCAAAATAGGAATTGAACCGGGAGGACATCTATCAATAATATTTGTAGCTATGCGATTTTGACTGACAGTTTCCACAAGGTTAGTAGCCACATATTTTCCTTTGCAAATGGATCTTTCAACATGTTTCAAATGTATGTCCTTGTCATTAAACAATATTTAATTTTTAGAGTCCTCAATCCTGGGTAGATTGGCCTTTCAGGGATCAGTAATCCTACCAGGTGACATACTATAAAACATTACCATCAATCTCACTGAAACTGATCCTCTGGTTTGATATTCGATTCATCAGTGAATCACTTTCCTCACACAATTCAAGAATGTTTGACCATTTTTGGCAAAAAATAAGCTGTTGATGTGTCAATAGGGTATTTAGCACCAAGGCCTATCTTCTATATTTGTCCATCTTTGGATTATCTGTCAATTGGTCTACAGATAATTTCAATTGATGAATTTGAGTGTCCTTTGAACTAATTTCATTTCGGTGTTGAACCTTCAATTCATCCATGCTCTCTTGGGTTGTGTTACCTGTACTTGTAGCTGTTGGTTGACATTTTCCTTCTCTACCTGTAGCTCATGTTTTAATTGGATGATTATTTCATGATTTTCTTTCATCAATTGTTGAAACTCAAAAGCTTTATCTATAGTAGAAAATTCATAAGCTCCTACGAAGTGGGTCCAACGAATTAGATCCTTTGAATGATCTTCCTGTGAATCTTTCCAGACAACTTCCATTGACACATCTTCTATGACAAGGAGTTGAGATTACTTTTTTCTCCTTGTTTTCCTTTCTCTTCTCATAATAGCTCTATATTTATGACTATATCATAAATCCATAGGATGGATTTCCTCAATATTAAGTACAATTTCTATAGTAGGGAAGGCCGGGATCAATTCCACTTGCTTTGTGATTAATAATTTGTTAGAGGGTCCAACAGTGAACGAGTCCTGACTCTTAGTTTGAGATTTTTGCACAATCTATTGATGACTAGTAATTATAACTTCTTGGTATCCCTCGAGTTTTTGGTTAAAATCCTTCCAAACATCATTCAAATTAATTGGGAAATCTTATTCCATTGTTTGAACTTTGGTAGATTTATCTTACTAAATTTTAAGAAGGACTTTAGTATCCTTATGTGTCAGTTCTTTTTCCTTTTCCTTCTGTGTTAAGGGTTGGGAGACTTCCATCATTTGCAATGAAATTCCTTCTAATATTTTGTTCATGTACTGTTTAAACTTTGGCAATTGTTGTGGATAGAGGCATAGAGCTGCCAACTTTTGAACTGTAGAGTAGTTATCAGCTCGCTCAAATAAGTCTTCGAACTGATCATATTCATGTAAAAAAGGTCTAATTTTAACTTGGGTAGTAAAATCATTGGCAAATTTAATCAGGTCATATAGTTTTCTTGAAATATTAAACAATTTCAAACATTCAATTTGGCTTATATCTAAAAATTCATTCTTGTAATTGTCGAGACCATAAACACCACAATTAATTGGATAGGAGGGGCATGATGTTTTTTTAGCTTCCTTAAGAGACCTAGTTAATCCATTGCCAACAATTTGATAAGCTACTTCTCCTGCGAGAAACTTATCAGGAACATACATGGTTAAAACATGCTGACGCAACAGGCTCCCAAATACTCTGACATAGGTAAATATCTCTTCTCCAAACCATTTTCCAATTGACAAATTAGCTTGAGATTCTTTTGACAATTTCGGGGCTTTCTCATTAAAGACGACTTGAAGCAGAGGGAGGATAACTCCATGGTATATTTTATAGAAATGGTTCTCAAATTTTCACCCCCATAACATGCTATGATATACATGAATGGGGAGAGGATCCTGGGTAGTCCATTTCTAGCCCATGGTTGGAAAATCCAAAGTGAAACATACATCATCCATGATATAAGCGCTCATACAAAACGGGGGTAAAATAGTTTAGGAAATAGGATGATGTTCCTGTATTCCAAAATTTGAGTAGCAATATTTTTCGACAGAATGTTTCCCCAAATTATAATATAATATTCTGTGACTACTTCCATTAGGGGAACCCATTCTACTGAAATTTAGTAGTGTCAGGACGAGCAAAGAGGCTACACATCATTGTAGCAACATAAAAATGGGGAATAGTAAGGGATTCAGTAGAATTTATACCCTTGTCATCATTATTGTGTTTATTTGGGTTGCTTCTCCATTGCTTGATTGGATTTGACTTCAGCTCATTCTCGCTAGTGAATTGTGCCATAAATTCCTTATCATATAATTTTTCTGGGTTTGGGATGTGGTATATCAGCTTCAATTCTTCGTCTTTAAAGGAACCTATCATCGTTCCTCTACTGGTTAGAAAATTCCTATCCCCAATGTTGAGGTTATAAATTATCTAGCTTACCATATCAGTGTATGGTAAGATTTTAGGGCGTGCAACAATTCGATGCAGAAAAGAATTGGCCACTTCTTCTGTAGTATCTTCTGAGGAATTAGAAGCATCGCCAGTAACTTTCGTTTGAAACCTGTGGGGTTTCTCATCTTCAAACAATTTGTACATGGCTTCCCAGGAGGAAGATCCACTTTGCGGTCTAGATGTCATGTCTATGAACAGAAGAAGCATCTCTATTCTTTCGCTTGGAGGAGGTGCAGGATTCACAAGGGCCATCATTTTCTTAGCTTTCTTGAGAGCTTTCGACATCCCCATAGAATTTTTTTTATTTGGACTCATCTGTGAATAAATGAGAAATTGTTAGTCAAAACAAGAAAATTTGACTTCACAGATGCACAAGTGCCGTAGTAATGGAAACAATTAAACAAATGAAACTTGGCACGCTACTAATACATGAATTCAATTCTTCTTGCAGTCAAATCATTTTGGAGGAATGGGCTATAAAAACGCTAATTTATGGCATTAATGGTTGGTATGGGTTGATGTGCCCATGTAATCATTCCATCATTAAAACTAGATATCTCGCGTCATAGTACATCTCATGTGTGAATTTTTATAAAATGTCGATCGACTTGGTTTTTCCGATTGCAATATCACAACCATAATATCGGTGAAAATGGATGAAGGGAAAGAGTGGTCACATTGAAAAAGTGCGATGCGATAGAGTATATCACATTAGCAATTATGGTTTATAGGCAAGAGTGGTTATGTTTGCGAAAATGCCATGTGATAGAGTGTATAACGTCTGGATAATATGGAGGGTGACATTAAGACTGTTAGGGTGGAGTTGCGAAATGAGATTTTCTATCTGTGATAGCCTATGTGGTGGAAGTGAGTCCCATAAGCTTTTCGTTATAGTTTTTTTTTTGAAAAAATTCCTTTTCGTTTTGTAAAAATGCTTTGTTATATATCGCATCGCAATAAGTTGTGAGTGGATTTTAGGAGCCATATGTGCTATATTATGGTATTGCCCCAGGTTAATGCTAGATTAAAAATATTTTGGTTATATTTTTCCTTGCGATGGTCCGGGACAGGGTGGTGCTTGCGATATCTCGGCCTCGGATGCTTTTTATTTAGCAGTTTTCTGGATGTTGAATACTATTGTATGGGTTATTTCTATTGGCATTGGAAGCATATAACGTTATGGAAGAGTTGCGATATTGAAATCTTTTCTCTGATTGAATTCTTTTAAGGCCAAAATTCAAGGCTTTTTCCCCCTTTGATTCCTATTTCTACCTAAATGAATCACTCTAAGGGTCTTATTTGTTTTACTCAAAAAATTTAAAATGGGTCCCCATTATTTTCTAAGGTAAGTAAGCTAAATAATGGGGGTTTTTGAATAGCACAACACACCCTAAATTTTTCTCAAGCTCCAATCTAAATGAGACTCCAACATCCATATTTCACCACCCTGCCACCCTAGTCAACGAGCCACCACTTTCCCTGAAGGCTATGATATTCAATAAATGACATGGACCATGTTTCATATATTTTTAGACTGTATCCACCTCCATATCATGAACATCATCAAAAAAAATTGTTGAATCTATTAATTTGTAATACTGGCACAATGTCAACAAGAACAATACTAACTTTATCTACTAAATATATCAAAATCTAGCTCAACAAATCATCCATAGCAACATAATCTCGTTGACAGACCTTGCATAAATAACTATTCCAAATACAAACCCTCTCTCAACAAATATTCTCAATTAATATCTAGTAGCATAGATAAATCTTCCAAGTCTACGAATACAACAACATACTCAATGCATCAACATTATTTTCTACTTGTCTGAATACATAGACCTCTCTATTTAATATGGAATTACCATATACATGGAAACCTGAATAACTTTGATGAGCAAACCTAGCAACATATGAAACTCTCACAACATCGTGCTCGTCATATACAAGTTTTTCGATCTTCTAGTAGAAATATGGATACATTAACATCAATATCGATATTTTCTTCAGTTGAACATAGAATTTATAGAAGCTCTTTGTAGTAAACAAACTCAATAATGGTTGTGCACTTAAATACAATATTTATATATATATTGGGAAATTTTTTTGGGGCAAATTTCACTAATTGGCTATTTTTTGGACATTTCCTGATAAAAAAAATTATTCACCAATTTGGTTAAAAATTCACCTATTGTTTACATATATATGATTAAATGGAATATATTCACCAAAAATTTACTAATTTCATTAGTTAATTACATGAATTTTATTGAATATCTCCCTACATTCTATATGTATGAATTTCCAAACCGGAATAGTCATCTATCATATTATAAATAAGCATATATTTTAATCCTTAAAAAATAACCTAGACATATATGGCATGTCAGTATCATCCATGTTGAGTGAGTAGTCATCAACGCACTCTCACTTTTTCAATCTCACACATACCTAATTTTTGTGATCAACAACATATCTAAGTAATGTAATAATCAATAATAGCAACACAAGAAGACTAAGAATTTTTCTTGGAAATTTTCATGGACTATCTGAGTCATCATATAAATAGGAGTATCAATAGAAAACAACTAGTGTACCATTTGTAACCAAGTCACTCATCCATATATATTAATTTGACACCTCATAGTATAATTCACCATCATAAGAGATCAACATGAAATTATTCAATATTTTTGGCAACATGAACGTCAAACCCTAGCTTGCAAATTAAACACAACCCCACAAATTTTGAGAACACAAGATTTACTACAAAAACCATCAATACACGTTGAACAATTAACAAGAAAATGTGTCTTTCTTCATACCTAAGACCATATGAAATCTAAAGGGAAGTTTGGCCATCAGATTAGGTTGAAACTTTATTTTTCATAGGTGCACTTTAGGTTATTCCTCAAATTTGTAACAATGAAATTCTTCAATCAACCCTTGATTATCCTTCTAATTTTTCTTTGAATTTTTCCCAATCTTTCCCTTTCCACAGAGGTTATTGAGATTCAAAAATGCATTTTCTTATGGGCTATTTGTCCTTAAATAGATATTATGACGATGGTCCGAAAAAAGGCACAATGTGAACTTCTAAACCTCCTCATTTGCAATTAAATTCAGCCATAATATCAATTTGCAAAGTTATCCCTAACTTGAACCACAAAAATGCATTAGGTATGTCCTTAAAAAAACCTTATATTTTCCCTTAAAAAGAATAAAACAAAGCGTTATACTTCACCTCAATATTGTCTCAGAAAAGTTGGGATATTGCCTTTGAGGTGGTTTGAAATAGACTTAGAAAGTGCCTCAAAATTATCCCTAACATGGCCTTAATGTTTCGTTAGTTGTGACTGAATATATACCTCAGAATAGGTCAAAAATTAGACCATAGTAACTTGGTATAAATATGCTCATAGGAGGTTGAAATAGGTCTTGGTAGAACCCACAATTTAGGTCGATAGTGGCCACAGATAAAGCCTTATATGCATCCAAATTTGTCAATAATTAGGCTAGAGGAGGGGGGGGGGGGGGAATTTGGCCTCTGAACATGCCTCAAATGACACCAAATTAAAATTTAAAATAACCTTTAAATAACTCATATATTCCTTACCTCAAAGTCAAAATTAGGTCTCAAGTTCTATGCCCCAAAAGGCTGAAAATGCCTAAGAACATGCTTTAAAATTCAATTTTTTCCTAGAAAAAAAGATCAACCAAATGATAAAGCATTAACCTAACGAAACTCAAAAAAATATTCAACAAACTTGACCTCCTTCTCATATTAACGTTTTTCCCTAACCTCAACAAAATATCACAAGATAATGCTTTTGAATTGATTGATTTTTTGAGAGAAACAAAGATCTAATATATAAAGGACGAAGGGGCATGAAGGGGGATGATTTTCCCTTAACGAAAGGAGATGACTTGAGAAATCGACTTAAATATCAATCATAAATTCCAATTTTCCTTGGGGTCGACCTCATCTCCATTTTCTAATTAATTTCAAAAATAATATTCCTTTTAAGGAGTTGATTTAATCCTTCTTTAGAGGCTATTTTGACAGGGAATACCTCTCATTTGAGGGTTTATTGGTCAACATATTATGTCCAATATTTATTAAATATTAGTCAAATTTTTATCAATAATGAGGTTTCCCTTTGTCATTCGATTTGGGCAACATGACCACACTTTCGGAGCACCATATTTGAAGGAGAATATCTGGAGTGTTCAAATAATGACATTGGCATCAATGACAACACCATTTAACAATCATGTGTGTAATTGGAAAATAAGGTAGTCATCCTAGCCTTCCAATTAGCATTTGGATGTTTGTTGATGTGTTCTAGTATTTATTTATGAAGAATTGGTCTTTGGATGCCGATTAATGGAAGGACTTGAGTCCCGACACATAAAGGAAAAACCTAAAGCCTACAAGTATGGTAGTCCATGCAATCATATCATCCCATCCAATCCTCTCTACTCTTTTTTTCCTGCCTATTAGCATCCATAAAATTATGATTCCTCCATATGATTGTTAGATGGGAAACATACTCGCATGATTTCATAATAATATCGTATGAGTGTTACAATATTATGTACATTAGATTGCATAAGTAACATGCATGCTTAATATTTTTAACAATTTGGGAATAGATTCTGCACATTTCCAAGTTTCATGATGTTAAATTGTAAATGGAAACCTTTGTTATCCAAAAATGAAAATAACTGATGCAAAATTTAGGCACATTTATACCCACTTTTAATAATTTATTATAGTTATTTTATCTTTTAATTAAATCAACTTATCATCTTTACACTACATATTATTAAAATATTAAGGAAAAAAAAATCAACTTATCTTTTTACACCATATATATTATTAAAATAATAAGGAAAAAAAAGAACAAACAAACTTGTGTGTTGAGTTAGCACAATTTCTCTACTAATTTGTTATTTCGTGTTCAACTAATTTCAACTAATATGGATGAATAGATACAACTAACACACATCATCTCCCTATCATACATGAATGAGAGCAACATGATATTCCTTAAAAAAAAATATTGCATCGTTTAATACTGAACTTTGGGATTAACAACAATGATGCGTTGAGTTCCATGCAAATATATTCTACGATATAAGGACCATTTGACAACAACGACAGTTTCAAATGATTACACAATGTTGTAGACTTTAGAAAACAAAAAGAAAATTTCAAAATAAACTCTTATATATTGAAAAAATCAACCAACTTTATAAACATTGTAATATATCTTAAAAATATGATTTGGATATCCAATCAATTTACACAATACAAATTACACTGAAAATATACCTATATTATAGTACAAATTACACTAAACATGTAACTATATTATATTAAAAAAAAACAGATTTTAACTTACAAAATGAATCTTTGATCTAAATTTTACAGCCCCTTATCTCTATGTGAATTGCAGACTTAATCACAAAGTTGCTACCAATCAAACTTACAGTCATACTGTCAGGGAACGATGTTGGCCTTCCCTCAATCACTCTTACACGCGGTAGTTCAAAATTGCCTCAACCATAATGGACTCTACCAAATATCAATAGAGTTATGAATTGTAAGTCTATCCGTATGAGTAATTTTTCACCTTTTTGTGCACTTACTGATTCTAAACTCACTAGCCAACCCTTCTTCATGGTAGCTTAGTTGTTGCCGTCACTCACGATCCAACATTTCGTAAATGCAAAAAAGTTATTCCTTCATGAGGATGCATCCAGCCTTCCTATAAGTGAGAGAGTTGTTGTTGCCACCAAGGGAAGTCTTCCATATCCAGACAAATTCTATGCTTCAAGATGAATGAGATAATACTTTCATCAATTTCTAGTTTTTACGAGTTTGAACACGTGCAAGGTGTGCAATGCACCCAATAGATGGACATGAAAAGCAGCTGAAAATTCTTCTAGCCGGCCCCTAATACCAGGCTAGGATTACCTTCTTACTACTTTCGACATGTCCAAGTTCTGCAATGCACCCGACCGATGGACAGGAAAAACAGGTGAAAAGTCTTCTAGCCAGCGACCTAATACCAGGCTAGGATCACCTATGTGTGACTTATTAGGTACACTACATAGTAGTCAAAAAAAACTTATGCATAAAAACTTGTGCCTTATAAAATTTATAGCCAATTTACAATAGAATAGAATAGACAACATATTAGACTCGTGGCAAGCAGGAAAAGCCCGAGGAAGTTGAATTTCCCGTATTGGAAGATAATTTGGAAATGGATTTGATGAAAGGGTGGGTAAATTGGAATAGGAGTAGACGAAACCAAGAGTGGGTAAATATACTCCAAAGAGTGGGTAAATTGGCACTATAGTAAAACTGACTAAATTCACTTAGAAGGTAAATTAATAATGGATTAGATTAAAAGGTGGGTAAATATACTCTAAATGGTAGATAAATTGGAATTAAACTAGATCAAATCAAATAGTGGGTAAATATACCTTAAAGAATGGGTAAATTGGCATTATTGCAAAATAAACTAAATGGTGATGTTGTGAGTAGGTGATGAAATGAACCTCAAATGCATTTTTTTATTATGAATAAACACTCTTAGACTACATCACCACTTCCTCTATTTTCCCTAATACACCATCACTTTAGAGTTAGTTTACAACTTGTAATCCAAAATGACCAATCACAAATATATATATTTTAAATGGATTTAGTATATTTAACAAATACTAAAAATAAATGGAAGCAATAAAATCAAATCATAATGCTTTCAATTTATACGAGATTGGATTTATAATATTTAATAAATGAAAAAAAAAATATTTTTAAAAATACATAGAAATAAAATGAAGTTTTCTATAAAGTTTCAATATAAGTACACATTTCGACAAAATTAATATAGGATCAATGCATTTTGACTACTCATAAAAACTATAATCCATAATCTATGTGGGTAGTGACTAATAAAAATGCACAAGTTTAGGTGGCATTGTAAGCATATATTTATTCACACAACTTATATGTTCATGTATCTTAAAATATGGATGTGATTCTAATCTTAAACAAAATTAGATATATGTACGATATCATTGAGATATATTTTTAGTATAAATAGATATTTGTATAATATAATAGAGATATATTTTAAGTATTGGAATTTGTGAAAATAAAGGCACAACTTTTATCCATAAAAATGAATTTATATTAAGAAGTTGATGTTTGTGTCAATAGATAACTACTGAATTTTTACATACCTATAACTTTGTTCTAAAAAATATTTTTATTAATGAAATGGAGGGTTTATAAGTTTCTTTATTGTAGGTCACAAGGGATACATCTTGAAATCCTTTACGAATATAAAAGCTCAATTTTTGTTTGATTATAGAAGCTCAATTCTTTCATTTTTTCTTAAAAGCTCAATTCCTTCTTTGAGTATAAATCCCCTCTTGTATCAATGTGTGTTTCATATTGATTGTCAATAGGAAATCTCAACATGCTATGAGGTTTAGACTAACAAAAGTAATTTCATAATTGTTGTGGCATCTCATACTAGCATAATATTATATTAGCTTCACAATGATATAAAACACATAGTAACATATGATGCCTTCTCCTAGCATAATGCATATGCATTTTTTATGGACCTCCTCCTTTCCTACTAACTTATGGCTTTGGCACCTCATATTTCACTTTTTCTTTGTGTTATGTATTGTGTGCAATGTGTGTATGACTGACATGTTAGATATGCATACACTGTGGTTCTTAGATTTTTTTTTGAAATTGGATTGCAAGTTAGGTGCATATGTGTGAATAAGATGTAAGTATATTCATGGCATGCATTTTGGAATTGTATTTAGGATTATGGCCCCTTCTTAGGCTAGTTGAAAAAAAAAGTGAATTATGTGTGTGTAAGTAAATAAAAATATCCAGTATTCTTATGTTATGCATCTTGGAATTATTTGTTTGTTTATTATTCATGACCATCTCTATCTTCTCCTACTTGTTTTGTGTGCATTATAATCTTTGTACGACTTATATACACCAAGAAAAAACTTAGAGGTATGTAGGGAGGGTGTTAGAACCCTTACAGTGGGTAAGGGGGAGCACCCTCAAAGAATTTTTTTGGGTAGTTTTACCCATGACTTTGTGCATGGTTTTAAGCATGATGATTTTACCCATGGTTTTGTAAATCTAGTCAAAAGAACTACATTTATGTTATAATCCAGGGTTAATGGTTTGATGGTTTAATAATCCTTAGAAATGTATAAATGTATTATAACATTGAAAGAAATATAATTAAAAATTAATCCGATTTTGTGTTCAAGAGAGAAAATATGCATATATTTTATGTTCTCTAGATTATATATATATAAGAATTAGTTTATCTAGAATTAAAACATTCACTTCTAATATGTTTTTACACTAACCCCTTTTATGTAAGTTATTTAGTGTGATCCCCTCCTATCATGTAATAGAGACAATTTTACAATAATAATTGCCTATTCTCACTTTTCTTCACACAACCTATTATAAATTTGAATCTTTATATATACATATAAATGGTTAAATATATATTTCTTTAACAAGATATATTTTATTTTCAATACTCTTTTCTTTTATATAATTTTTTTCAATTAAATAACATTAAAATATTTCATTACCTCTAATTTATTTTATAACTTTTCATATTAATAAAGAAAAACAATTTCATTTTCCAATTAATCAAAATCTTATTTAAAAAAATAAAAAACCAACATTAGCAACAAATCATCATATAAAAAAATATAAAATAATATAAACGAGGCCAACACATCTAAGTCTCTCACACACACACACATATATATATATATATATATAATACATTCAGACACCATCAACATCACTCTTTTGGTTTATTATCCATATTACAGACATAATCGATAAATACCTACCAATACAATGTTAAAATCATAAGTCACATCTTTATATATATATATATATATATATATTCAGACACCATCAACATCACTCTTTTGGGTTATCATCCATATTACAGACACAATCGATAAATACGAACCAATACAATGTTAAAATCATCGATTGGATACAAATCACGTAAAACACTATTCGACGACGCTGAATAACCATAACGCGTTTAATAATCACAGTGCGTAATGATGATGCACCGTTAATGGTTCTGCAATAAAAATGTTGGCCACTGTTAGTGATCAGACAATTTAATAGATGCTATACTCCCCTCATAGTACTCGCTGGCTTGTACGTCAACTTCCACCGACGTTTAAAGGCTCTGGTTTGCCGCGTTGCAGAAGCTTTACAAAACCTAATTTCAAGAGTAATAGCTGGCGAACGCGCCTACGTACCGCGAAAGACAAACGAACTTGATAGGTTCAATGACAGGCTGACAGCGACCTCCATGTGGTTCACTACCTGGCCGAATCTTTCTTTAAACTATATGGAAAACCCATTCCTCCAAGTCGCCAATATATTTTGAGCTCAAACAACGATACCAGGATCGGCGATGGGGAATTGTCAAACTATTGTGGATGAAAAGAATCAGATAAGGAGACCCCATTGGAAGTCTGGTTATCCAATCATTGCTGCCAATGATCATGCTGGGTTGCAGAGATCAGCTTCTAAATCTGATGAGGCACAGGAATCCAATGTGAATGCAACTGCTGAAGGAAAAAATGTTCGGCGTATCAAGATCTTGGTTTCGGTGAAGGATTATAACGAATTGGTTTCTCAAGGCCACAGCCCGGAATCTATAGGTTCGTTTCTAGCCCGAAAAATGGAGGTCCAGGAAACCAATAGCAGCAGTCGCCGCCGCCGCCACAATGTTTGTGTAAATCATAGCGATGATAAACAGGTTTCTTCATGGAAACCCTCTCTGGAAGTCATATCTGAAGATTAATGCTTAGACTCCATTGCATTCCTGAACTCAGATATTGTTGGAAATTTTGATAACGCTGCTTGTTTTAGATTAAATTGTCAAGCGTGTGAGCAGGCCCAGACATAATGGGTTATAACATATGAGATAAGCCCGGTGATGTCTGTTACTTATACTGAAGTGTGAGATCGGAGGTTTCTTTGGGTTTTCCTAATCAGTCTGTTTCATATTTAGATAAAAATATAGAAAACAGTATGGTTGCATTTTATCTTTAAATATTAACGTCCCTTTTTAGGTTGTAAACAAATGCAAGTATAACCGATCACTTAGCTATTGAACTATACACGGTTGAGACTCTTGCAAATCGATTCCAAAAACCAGAAGTCCAGTACAGATATGTATATGTAAAATAGTTGTGTGACAGATCATCAGGTTATTTCTGTTCGAGTAACTCTTATATTTCTATAAACCAGGGATGAACATTTGGCTGAGAAGATGGTTATATAGGGGTAAAGTTGATAATTATGGTAATCTATAATTATAGAATTACCATTTGTACTCTAAACATAATACAAAGAAAATGTTTTGATTTAATAAATTGTAGTTTCCGAGATTTCAAGGATTTCTCGATGTCTATGTTCATGCTTTATATCTCTTTGTATCTTCTACAATTTCAACCCATCTGCATCAGGAGATTTTTATCTTTATCAACCTCTTCCATTTTCACTATTTTAAAGGCTGCAAGCACCAAAATCATTTGTCTCGTCACAAAACTATAATTCACAAGTTATGGAAACATGGAATTCCTAATCTCATATTCCCAATCTCTTAAATTCCTATCCTCCCAAATCATCAAACAATAAACCATATCGACCAAATTCTCTCGAATATTCCTGTAACATTGTAGATTTATTCTCTCTAAAATAAAAGACTTTTCCTATCCTACTGTCGTCCTCTTTATCAGCCAACAACAATTCAAACATATTTGCAAAAATTCAAAATCACCTGCTACAATTTTAAAAACTCTAAAATAAAATTAGTTTAACTACCCTTTGTTCTTTCCGTAGCTTTTTTAATTCCAGACATATAGGTTTCCAATCAAAATGGATTTCTTGGTGACAACAACCAACTTCTGATGTTTTTGTCCTAAAGAAAACAGACTCAAATTCTTCGGCATGTTCATCTCCTTTTATAAAAGTCGCTTCTCCTATGCTTAACTATATTTTAAAATACTATATCTAATTGGAATATTATTCTCCATCTTTAAAATGAATTATTTACTGACATCCTCTCTGGTTACAAAATGAAATGCTAAATTAATTCAAATATTGCTGATTCAATCCTAATACTAAGAAAATACTAATACATTTATTTATTGTCTTTTAATTTGTATTTGACAGACATATGAAGAAAAAACTGCTACAGCTTTGACTACACAAATATAATACAACATAATAGAGCTGTCGCAGAGGAATATTTCAATTGCTTAAGTTGATTGAGAATAAGGAATAATTTGAATTGTTTAAGTTAATTGAGAATAAGGAATAAATAGAAATAAGATCTGATGAAGAACTCTTTTATAAGGATTTCGGCACGTTAATAAGAATACTTGTACTAAAATTAGCTCGTATATGTATGTGAATATATTTCTGATACTATTTATACAAATTTTTTATTTTTTAAATTTAAATTATATAATATATGAAAGTTATATAAAATTTAGAAATAATTAGCAAATTCTATCAATTTACGTAATTTACTATCTATTGTTGGTTGACATGATCATTGAAAACTAAATAGCTATCATGAAAAACTAAATTTATGTCCTATATTTATAGGAAAAAAAATCTAAATCTCTAACTGTCCTTATACGTATAATTAGTAGTGTTGGAAAATTACTCCCAACCAAAACATTAAAACTTTAATAATAACCATTGTCAGAAAGACCAAAACATTAAACATTTAATAGTAACCATTTTCAGAAACTACGCAAGCACATCAAGCAAGTTGTCTTTCGCAACAGAGAGAAGATTTTGTATATAAGCTAAACGAATGTCAAGTTAATGTTTTGAAGGCCTAAGGAAGTACAGGTGTGACTATTAAGCCCAGACTATTACTTGGAAGTAAATGAAATTATAGAGAATTAATTTAAGTGGATGTCCGCCCATACCTTGCTTTTATTTTTTGTCCTGTCATGAAAAAGTTAAATCAATCACACGTCATATGAAGTTTCAAGTTTTTTAACATTAATGTAAAAGCATAAGCCTTTTGTAAAGCGAAGTCTTGAGTAGCCCAGAGTAGCCTAGAGGGAAGTTGAATAGGAAAATAAGAAAGAAAACTTTTATATAGCAGTTATAGTGTATGAATTTTTTTATTTTTTCACAGCCGTCCAAGTTTTAGTTTCGTAATTGTTTATGAAATTTAATATAAAGTATTTTGTTTGCACGAATAAATCAAAGTTTTGTTAGTTTTTTTTTTAATTATTATATTTGACAATATTTTGTTTTTACTTTTTTTTTTACAATTTGTTGTTATTTTGATTTACTCTGTTGTTAGTGAGTGTGTTGTTACTGTACATAATTATTTTGGGTAGCAGGTTTATCAAGTTTTTCTTTTCCACTCAAAGATAGCAGCAACATCACACAAAAACATTATTAACTCACGAATACTTTAGTTTAATCGAAAAAAATATGATTATTGGGCTATCACAATAAAGATCTTGTTTTTTTCTCATTTGGTGGAGAATGAGTTCCCAGAACCAACACGTGCAACAACATACAATGCTTTTTCACAAGAAAAAAGATATTTTCTAACAGAAAATAAGAATAATGATTCCAAAGCCCTCTTTTACATCTGTCAAGTTGTGCATCACATAATATTTCCAAGAATTGCAACAACAGCCAAATCTAAGAAAGAATGTGATATTCTTTGAACAACCTATAAAGGAAAGGAAGAAGTGAAGAAAAACAAGCTACAAGTGCTAAGGAGAGATTTTGAGACAATTTGCATGAAGGAGTCTTAGAATATAGAATCATTTTTCACACAATTTATTGTGTTGGTTACTCAACTCGAGTTTCATGGTGAGACACATGAAGATAGGAGGATAGCTGAGGAAAATTTAAGAAGTTTTCCATCAATATTTGACCCTATTGTTCTAACCATAGACAAGACAAATAATCTCTCACAATTTTCAGTGGATGAGCTTCATGCATCAGTAATTTCTCATAAACATAGATTGAATATACAAACAAACTCCTCAATGGAGCATGACTCTACAACACAAGTTTCCATTGGTCAAGGTAGAGGCATGGGAAGATCAAATGCTAGAGGAAGAGGAAGATTTCTACACGGAGGTGTAAGAGGCGGCCTTTCAAGCCCAAGTGGAAGAGACGGGAACCAAAATCCAAGTCAAGGTATAAGTCAAAATCAACCACAAGGTCATAGGTATGATATATCTCAAGTTCAATGTCATTATTGTAATAAGTATGGAAATTATCAAAATGAATGTAGGAAGAAACAACATGATCTTAGTAAAAAACCAAATGTAAATTTCATAAAGGAAAATTAGAACCAAGACAACATGATTTTAGCATGTAATGTAGTATAAGAGAAACAAAAGGATGCATGCTTTTTGGATTCAAGGTCCAACAACCACATGACATGGAACATAGAAATGTTTTCCAATCTAGATGAAAGTGTGAAATCTAAAGTGACATTGGAGATTGATAAAAAAGTGTCTGTAATGCGGAAAGGAAGAGTAAATATTATAACAAGGAAAAACTGGAAAAATTATGTGAAGGATGCATATTGGGCAAACAACATAGATAGTCGTTTCCAATAGGAAATTCAATGTGGGAAAAAGCACCCTTGGAGATTGTCCATTCAGATTTATCTGGACCAATGCATACAACATCAATTAGTGGAATTTATTATTTATTGAAATTCATAGATAATTATACAAGGAAGACATCAGTCTACTTCTTAAAATAAAAGAGTGAAGTGTTTGAGTGCTTATGTCAATATAAATAATTTTATGAGAAGCAATGTGGACACTACATCAAATTTTTAGGACTGACAAAGTTGGAGAATACATCTCAAATGAATTCCTACGTTTTTGCACGGAGCATGGTATTCGCAAAAAAATTACAAAAATGCATGTACCTCAGAAAAATGGTGTTGAAAAAAGGAAAAATAGGACCATTATAGAAATGGAAAGGAATGTGTTGAAGGAAAGCCATTTTGCCAATGATTATTGGGATGAAGTTGTCACTTGTGCAACATAAATTATAAATAGGTGTCCAACAAAAATTGTCAAGAATATGATTCGTGAAGAAGCATGAAGTAGAAGAAATCATAGTGTCACTCACATGAGAGTGTTTGGATGTGTGCCTTATGCACATATCCTACATGAATTAAGGAATAAGTTGGCCAACAAGTGGGAGAAATGCATATTTGGTGGATATAGTGATGAATCCAATGCTTACAAGATCTACAATCCATTAACCAAAAAGGTCATAATCGACATATATGTGCAGTTCATGGAAGATGAGACAGGAGATGGAAGTTTGGAGAAGGAAATCCATGTAACAACAAGCATACCACAAGAAGGCAGAGAGGAATTAGTAGAAACAATTAATTCCTCATTGGTGACTCCTCGAGCACCTATTCAACCTCAACAAAGTGATCATCAAGTGACACCATCAATAAGAAATAGAATAATGTCACGCAGTCAAACAAATGCTACTCGAAGTGCACCGCAAAGACTCACAACATCATCTTCTCCAAACACAACATCGAGTGACATGTCAAGTCCATATTCTACAAGCACGATAAGAAAAAAATTCAAAAATTTTAGCGAAATTTATGAGAAAATGAAGCTGGCAGTAATGCAGGTATGAATTATTTTTTTGCATTATTTTGTCATGTAGATGAGCACATTCTTTTGAAGATCTCATTACAGAAGTAAAATAGGTTGTAGCCACAAATGAAGAAATGGAAGCAATATAAAGGAATGACACATGGGAGTTAGCGTACCTTCCGAAAGGTAAAGGAGTCATAGCTATCATGTGGGTCTATAAGACC
Organism: Pinus albicaulis; assembly: GCA_034641835.2. NCBI lineage: Eukaryota > Viridiplantae > Streptophyta > Pinopsida > Pinales > Pinaceae > Pinus > Pinus albicaulis. The sequence continues at coordinate 1,641,166,717 of CM076580.1, forward strand.
AAAAAAAATGTTGCGGGAATGAGAGAAATGCATAAAGCAAGGATGGTTGTCAGAGGATACACGTAGAAACACAAAAGCGATTATGTAAAGACATTTTCACCAGCTGCAATAATGGACATAATGCCCACATTGTTGTCAATAGTTGCGACATATATCAAATGTATCTGAAATCAACATTGTTCAATGGAGTGCCGAAAGAGGAACAATATGTGGAGCAACCATTATGTTATGAAAACAATTCAAATAAAAAAAATTGACCATAGCCTTATAACCAATAAAATTGGGGAGAATGTTGGTAACCTCTCTACGAGTATAGTAAGTATAAATCCCCTCAATAAATTGTATATTGTTGGATGCTTTAGGCTATTTGAACACACACATGCTTTCATGTACATGTTGCCCTAACAGACGATGAACGCGAGCCAAACCATAGAGGCTTAGTAGTGTTTATTTTAGCTGTTGTATATGAAGATTTCCCATTTTCATTAAGCCTCTCCTTTCATTTTTCAAGAAAGAATTTTATAGAATGCCTCCTATTGGAATATTTATGCACACCTTGCAATTGCCAAGCTGGTGGTGGATCCCTGTTCCATCCAATAACTTTTACCTCATAACTTCTTGCTTCGAATTATGGATGCAATGAACCTAAAATTCATGACAAAACAAGAACCATCATCCCAATCATCATATAATGACATGTTGTCCTTGAATGATTTCCATGTGTGCTTTCTTCAAGCAGAAACAATTGTGGCTTTCTTATAAAAAAAGCAATGAATACAGATGAAAATAGCCACAAAAATAAAGGAATGAGAACTGATATCAATTGAATCATTCTTATATGTTAACCTACTTATTTACATATGATCAAATATCATGGCTCTCCTATCTTCCTAACCCTCCCATCAGAGAGTTAAGCCATAAATTTATAAATTTTGAATCAGATCTAACTAATCCAAAATTTGAAGATTGTGGTTAAGAAAATCTCCAACAAACTAAGCATACCAAATATTCCAATGAAAATATTAATCCTAACAATTAAATTATGAATAGAGACACTTGTTGTGCAAACATGAAAGAATTGGTGCATAATTGGTACACATTTATGATAATATTTAATAAGTTACTTATTATAATTATTTTATATTTTAAGTAGAATTAACTTATTAATTTTAGACCACCCACCCACACATACACATGTTCAACTGATATAGGGATAGATACAACCAACACACATTATCTCCCTATAATACATGAATGAGAGCAACATGGTATTTAAAAAAAATAGATATTACATTGTTTAATATTGAGCTTTGAGATTAACAACAATATCCAAGCACATATGTTGCAGAATATGGGGACCATTTGACAACAATGACAATTCCAAATGGTTACAAAATATTCTAGAACTACAAAAAAGGAAAACAAAACTCATAGATATGTATATTTAAAAAATCAATTAACCTGATAAATATGGTAATATATCCAACATTGTAGACCGTTAAAAAAAAAACAAAAAAATGCAAAAATATATATATTTAAAAAATCAAATACCTTATAAACATTATAATATTTCTTCAAGATATGATTTGAACATCCATACAATCTACACAATACAACTTAGACTAACATGTACCTGTATATCATTCAAAATAATTTACTTTTTTACTTACAAAATGCAATTTTCATGGAAATTTTCATATAATACATATAATATATTGATTATAACATGTGGGATTTTACAACCTCTTATATTAAACTTATTCACAAAGTTTTTATAGATAATACTTATCGTCATACAGTGAGGTAACACTTTTAGCCTTCCCTCAATCACTCATACACGTGGTAATTCAAAAGTGCCTCATAATGGACTCTACCAAATATCATGAGAGCCATAAATGGTAAGTGTATGAGTGATTTTATAGATGAACCCAATTTTTACATGATTTACACCAATGTGCCAAGTTGTTTCTTGGAAAGAGCATGTGGACAATTGTTTGTTGACATTTTTTTAACAATTACAAATATTTATAGAACCTTAAATCATGGACCCTACGAGCCCAAATCGCGAAATTGGTAATTTTTACTTTTTTATCACATTAATTCATCAGGACCTCACTAGCTAGTCGTTCTTCCTCGTTGCTCTGTTGTTTCCATCACTTAAGGTCCAATACTCTGTAAATTCAAGAAAGTTATTCCTTCTTGAGGTTGCATCCAGCCTTTCGATAAGTGAGGGAGTTGTTATTTCCACTGAATAAGGGGAGGCTGTTGGAAAAAGTAATTCCTACTTGTCTCAGTTGTGATTATTTCTATCTAGAGGAGTATGTTCCTATTATGTTTCCTAGATTGGTGTGTGGTTGAGAGATTCTATCAACCAAGTGATTGTGTGTCCAAGATAGTTTCCCTATCTTGAGGAAAGACTTCCTGTACTTATGTAATATTATTTTATCAATAAAATATTTTGTGCACAATGAAATTTTATCTTGGTGTGAGAGCCCATATGGGCCTGGGCCTTGAACCCTCCTAGCTTGAGGGGAATAATAAAATATATTATTTTTTAGTTTTTATTTTTTCCATTGAACATGGTTGTGAGATTCAAGGGAGTGTGATTTTATCTGATGTTGTTGCCAAATATCGAGAGAAATCTATGGTCATGGCAGAGAAATCATGAAGAAAGTTGTTGGCAATGATTGAGAGATGTGAACTGGTGCAGAGAGAGATTACAATGCCAAGATATATCCTTTGAATATGGAGCTTCAAGTGTGTAAAGATGAGGACTTTTTGTGCCAATGTTTGTGTCTCTCTAATTATGACAATGTAGAGGAAGTGTTTGTCTAAGGTCTGAAGATTGATCGTCTTTTCCAGGAACTAAATATTTTAGAAGAGAAGTTAGAATACTCTAATTCATTGATGGCGACGAGTCAAGGAAAATGGGAAGTTTGCCTTCGTTCAGAGATTTTCACTCATGAATTCCTTAATGTGATTGATAGATCTCAACTTGACCTCCATGCACCTAGTAGAGAGTCTCAATGTCAACTTGAGTTTTACGTTATTGAATTTATAAATATTAGAGTACTGAAGATGGTTGATAATCCAATCTACAGGATTCTGCGTGCAAAGGTTAGTGGGCAGGTCCCCTGAGAATATTGATAAGGATGTTGCGAGGAGTTTGGACAAGCAGAGATCAATTAGAAGGTTGTTGAGTAGGATAATTGTGCCAAAGGAAGGTCATCCTCATTTGAGCACTCAAGTGGTCTTGCAGGATCGACTCAGTGAAGGTGCTCCTCCAGAATGGGCTTTTCTGTTGATGGGTTTCATGCTTCAATTGCTGACTGGGTTATGCATCGTTGCATTTAATAATGGTGTAAAAATAATACATGAGTGAGCATGGGAAGGAACACCACACAAAGGTGCTACTTGGCCTCCTTTGAAAATAATTGATCATACTTGGCACTGTATAATGCTAATTTTCCTATAACTGCTGGAGTTATTGTTGGTGTGCATACATCATGTGGCTTGAGCTTGCCATGTCAACGAGCCAAAAATAGAGAAGAATAAATTTGGCAAAGATTTTGCATGGCTTGTGACCGTGGGAGGAGAATTGTTGGAAAATTTTATGTGCATTTTGGAAATATATCACTCTTCCTTGTCTTTTCTTTTGTAATCAGTGACTTTGTTTAGTGAAGATACAAATTTAGTTGTTTTTTTTAGAGCATGATTGTTAGTGCATGCTTGGGTAAATGGAAGTTTTAATAATGAAAGTGTTTTGAATTAAAATCAATATACATATTGAGATTAGCCACCTCAATATGAAGTTATTTTGTTAGAATTGACTACTTTAACAAATGACACATTAAGCATGGAGTTCCAAGGTTGAATTTACAAAGATGAAGATGCCCAGGATGTGAACAATTTCAAAAGTTGAGGTAAAGGAGTAGCATCAAAGAATGGAGGATGATGGAAAATCGAGTTTGTGTGTGTGTGTTTTTTTGAGTTTGTGGAATAGAAACTTGATGATGGTCACATACATTTATTAGTAAGCAAGTCTAGGATGGTTTTGTAGTGGTATTTGTAGAGTATGTACCTGGTAACTCCAAGAGTTGGAGTGTGTAATGTAAGCATGATGAGGCATCTGTATCCCGACGAAGTTCGTGGTAATCTGAAAACCACTTTGTAATTGCAAGTTTGTGGTTAGATGGAAACCACTTTGCAGTGTTTGTTTGTGGAAAGCCATAAACCATGTGTAAGAGTGAAGTGAGCAGGGTTTCCTGTAAGCATGGTTTAGGGTCAGCTAAAAAAAACCTTGGCATGGTTGAGGGTGAGCCGAGAAAACCCTGAGCATGGTTGAGTCGGGTCTCTAGTGAGCCTTAGTGGCTCGAATGACGTAGTGGCATATTTGTGGCCCATGGTGGTCGGAGTGCCTTAGTGGCAGATTTGTGGCTAATGGTGGCTGTAGTGCCTTAGGGGCAAATTTTGAGGCCTTTGGTAGCTGAGTTGAGCCTTTTTGGCTATGATGAGCCTTCATGGATGAGTTGAGCTTTTGTGGTTGTGTTGAGGCTTCATGGCTAAGTTGAGCCTTTGTGGTTGAATTGAGTGCCTTACTGGAAATGTTGAGCCTTAGTGGTTGTGCTGAGCCTTGGTGGTTGAGTTGAGCCTTGGTGGATGAGAGCCCTTGTTGTCATGGTTGAGGGTAATTCGATAAAACCCAGATCATGGTTATGGGAATCCGATAAAATTGACGATGATGATGTTGAAGGGGGGTTTATAGGTACAGGTACATGTATGCCATTATAATGGTTGACAGAACCATGTATGTGAAGGACATCCTACGAGACTCGCGGTTGCAATGGTCAACACCCATGCATTACGATTGATGGTTACTCCTTTATATGGATGTCTACATATCATTTTTTTATGTTTGACCACAACTATACTTTGTAGATTAATATTGAAACAAGTAGTCATTAAGGGGGTGTGTTGGAAAACGTAATTCCTAATTGTCTCAATTGTGATTCTTTCTATCTAGAGGAGTATGTTCCGATTATTTTTCATATATTAGTGTGTGGTTGAGAGATTCTGTCAACCAATTGATTGTGTGCCCAAGATATTTTCCCTATCTTGACACAACACTTCCTGTATATATGCGATATTATTTGATTAATAGAATATTGTGTGCACTATCAAATTTTATCTAAGGCACCTACAGGTGGATACCAATTATATGCTTTAATATGAATGAGATAATATTTTCACAAATTTCTAGTTTTGGCCTGTTTGGGCACGTGCAAGGTGAGGAATGCACCCGATCGATGGATAGGAAAATAAGGTGACAATTATTTTAGCCAACCCCTAATACCAAGCTAGGATCATTGATGTGTGACTTATTAGGTATACAACACATAGGTCAAGCTAAGTCAAACTAAGGAATCTAAAGGCCCCTAGCAACTAATGCCCCTAAGAAATGGAATGGATGCTACAAGGGAAGGATCTAGTATGGACATATATGCTCTTAATTTCATTTTACGTTCCAATAAAGAATTATTTTTATTCTAAATTAAAAAATCACAATTACATTTTGTATGAACAATTTCTATTTATAAAATGAATGTTCACGTGGAAGTATTTGTATACATTGCCATTTTACAATCAGCTTGTGGAAGAACCTATATGCATGAATCTATATCCATTATTATTTTACAATGAAATTATTTTCTTCAAAATTTATATCTCAACCTTGTCTATAAATTTTTAGTTATTTATATGTATTTTTAATTAAAAAATAATGTTTTAATAAAAATCAAATTAAATGAGCTATAGGGCCATTTTGAGCATCAAACTTGGGGCCTGTCATGAAAAGAAAATCCCAAAAAAAAATTAGTTAAATTTGTTTTTCTCATTTGTAGATTAGACATAAAAAATTTCATAATCTTCAAGAAGTGCAAGGTTATATCCTCCATTTAAAGTATTTCCAAAGAGTTGATCATCAAACTCATTCACTCCACCCAAACACAAAGATCACAAAGTAACTTTCTACTTGACCCCTCATTTTTCTACCTCACCTACTTGTTTATAAATTTATATGACTACAAACTAAAAAAATGAAAGAAAATATAGAATGTGGTAATTAAAAACTTATATCAAATAAGGAAAATTGCTAATCTAGATATGTGTACTTATCTGTAATGGTATAACCTTCTAAATAAACCATTTCCTCTTAGGTCTAGATAACATAATTTATATTAATTAACAAAAAATTTATTGTATGAAATTCTTCAACCAATTAATTTTTTTTTCATTTAAAAACATCAACTAATACCAACCCAAAAAAGTGTAAATAAATTAATAAAAATTTATTATAAAAACTTCCTCAAATCCATCCCAAAAATGGAAATCATTATGTAAGAAAATGTCATAGTATTTTTTAAGGTGAATGGGAAGAAATTCAAATTGAATTATTTATGAAATTTAATAAAATTAAGGAAAATAATGTAACGGTTGAAACTCTCAAATCTATTTCTGAAAATGTAATTAAAAATATATCTTTCTTTCTGAAAATATAATTAAAAAAACATATTTTTTGAATTGAAAATGTAATAAAAATACTTTGTAACTTAAGGTAATAAAAACAATGTCAAAATTAAAATTTGAACACATTCTCAAGGGAGGACGGGAACTTTACTTTAGTGCCTTAATCCTTAGACCACTGAGCGTGCATCTTGAAGAAACAAGAACGTTGAAATAGATAATTTAGTGATTATAGTAAAACCCAAAAAAAATTGAATAGGTTTTTTTTTATGATAAAGCATGATGGAGAAATTCGTTATTGCTTATTTATTTTTCATAAAAATAAAAATAGATTAAGGTGTGTATAGAAATGAAAGAGTGCAAAACAAATTATCATTATAATATCAATCATGAAAATAAAATAAAATGAAAAGGTATTTATTTGTCAAATCATAATATGAATGACTTGCTTGTGAGTGTATGTCTTGATTAAGAAATTTATCTATTGTTGAAGAAATTCATATAAAATTTATGTAAAGATACACCGTTGTAATATTAGTTGGTGGAATTCATATAAAACTTGTGCATAGATATATCTATCTAATATTTGTAGTTGTCATTACTTTGTCACTACTTTTTACATGTAGTGGTAACCAATTGAGAAAGTATAGCAGAGAGGATAGATTAGAGAATATATTTAACAGACTGAAATAAGGAGAAGGCCTAGATTGTAAAGTCATGTAGCTCACGTTATCCTCTCCTAATAGAGAAAATTTTGAGTCTCCCATATTGATGGTAAATGGTGGGTAAGCATACTCCAAACTCTTGATAATGTGTGTTTTGAAACCATCTCCCAAAATAGAAGAAAAGATATAGCAATGACTTAGAAATCAGCCTCTTCGAGAGGGCAACCTCCTTTACATTACATAAAAGAAAAATTATTGGATGATGCAAATGAAAAAACCTCCTTTCTATATATAAGAGTCCATGGAGTCACAGTACAATCCTAGCCGACCTAACAATAACAATGTAAGGGCGCAAAAATAACAATATGGGATTTTATGGGGCACACTAATAATAATATGGGGGTTACAGGGGTACAAAAATAACAATAAGGGGGCTACACTAACAACAGAAAGGGACTACACTAGTAATATAGGCACCTAACATGCCCCTCTCCTTCAAAAAAGTGTTGTCCTCAACGCTTGTGTACTTTTTCATGCTTCTGTATAAAATTCTCATCCTCCCATGTGGAATCTTTAGTGGGAAAGTTCTTCCACTTGATGAGATACTATGAAATTGATCGATTTCATAGCTGTCAAGTTATTCTTTCTATGACTACTTCATGTTCCAATATGATTTTTCCTTTCTCATCAAATTCTGACAATATTGTTTGAACTAGAAGTTTTTCACCTATAACCTTCTTTAAGCATTAAACATGGAAAACTAGGTGAACTCAGGAAGATGCAGGAAGCTCCAAATTCTATGCCATAGTACCAATATTTTGCAAAACCTTGTAAGGACCATAGTACCTTGGCAATAATTTATTATCCATCTAAGATTTCTTGAGGGATATTTGTTTGTATGGTTGTAGCCAGAAAAACACACAATCGCCTACACCAAAAATTCTCTCACTACGATGTTGATATGCCTATGGTTTCATTCAATTCTGTGAAAAAAATAGGTTATCCTTTAAGAGTTGGAGAACTTGTTGTTCATGCTCGATGTGATCTTTCACTGCTTGAAGCTTATAATTTTCTCTTAATGATGATGTGATGGGCGGTGGATGTTATTTGTAAAGTGCCATAAATGGGGTCATTTTTGCTGCAGTATGGAAGGAAGTTGTATACCACCATTCAAATAGAGGTAATTACTTGACCCATTATGTTTTTTTATCAGATACCAAGAAACAAAGATATCCTTCAAAACATTTATTCACTGTCTTAGTTTTCCCATCAGATTGAGGATGATAAGATGAGCTATGAGCTAGTTGAGTACCCAAAGAAGAAAATAATTCCGTCTAAAAATTTCCAGTCAAAATGGGATGTCTGTTGCTTGCAATAATCTTTGGGTTTCCATGTAGCTTTTGAATTGTTTCCATAAATGCAGTATCAACTATACTTACTTTAAATGGATGAGATAATGCACAAAATTGTGCATACTTAGTAAGTCTACCAACAACCACCTATTGGAATCATGATTTTAGTTAGACCAAAACCCACAGGCATTAGTCTCCACTACAATTTCCAGAGTTAGGATCCATGAGAGGCAGTTAATCCATGTCACGAAACACACGAGGAGCGTTGAACCAATATCCAACAATCCCCCCCCCCCCCCCGACGTGATTCGTGTGAGTTTTGAACTCGAGACCTGTCCCTATGATACCAATTGTTGGAATCACGATTATTGTTGGACCAAAACCCACAGGCATTAGTCTCCGTTACAATCGCCAGACTTAGGATCCACGAGAGGCAGTTAGTCCATCTCACGAAACACACAGGGAGCATTGAACCAATGTCCAACATCACCATGATTACACTCTTTCCTTTAGACTTAGGTAAACCTGTCGTAAAATCCACTCCTCCCAACATTGACTTGGAATGGATAAAGGTTGTAGCAAATCCGAGGTCTTAATTGTCTCAACTTTATTTTTTTGGCAAACCAAACATTCCACCAAAAAGTTTTGAATATAAGATTTAAGGTCATCCCAAAAAAATTATTTCTTCACCCTATGGTAAGTTTTTATAAATCCAAAGTGTCCTCCTAAGGGAGAGGCGTGCAATTCCAAAATAATATTTTGTTTTAGTTGGGAATTCTTACAAAGATATAAGCCATATTTTTACCATAAGGAATCATTTTTCCAACTAAATGTATCAAATTTATTGGCATCTTACTGCAACTTTTGAATGAGTTTCCACACTTCTTTGTCATTCTTCCATTCCTCCCTTGCTTTGGTTATCCAATCTAGTTGGATAAAAAAAATGACACAAATAAATGCTTCCACATCCCCATCCTTTCTTGAGAGTGCATCTGCAACAACATTTAGCTTCCCTTTTTTGTTGATGATTTCAAATTTATAACCCAACATCTATGTGCTCATTTTTCCTACTCTTCTAAAGATATTCTTTGTTCCAAAAAGTATTTAAGACTATCATGATCAGTTTTTTCTTTGAAGTGTCTTCCCCTTAGGTAAGGTCGTCATTTATTGAGTACATGTAGCATTTCCAATATTTCCTTCTCATCAATAGCTTTCTGCAAATAATTTTCTTTGATTAGATGACTTTCAAAAGAAATGGGTCTTCCTTCCTGCATTAAAATGGCACAAATTCCATTTCCTGAGGCATCATATTCCATAACAAAGGTTTTTTTGAAGTTTGGCATAGCTAATACCAGTGCTTGGAACATTGTTTCTTTAAGATGTTCAAAGGTCCTAGTTGCTTCATGAGTCCACGAAAATGCATCTATCTTCAACAATTTTGTTAGAAGTGGTGCTATTATCCCATAATTCTTAACAAACTTGCGATAATACCATGTTAACCCGAGAAATCCTCACAACTAGTTTATGGTTGTGGGGACTTTATATTCCTTAATGGCTTTAATTTTGTTAGAGTCTACCTTAACACCGTCCTGAGATACAATATGACCCAGATATTCCACATCTTGTACTCTAAATAAACATTTGGAGTTTTTTACATATAATGTTTCCTCCTCGACTAGTTTGAGCATCTTTTAAACATGTTGAACATGATCCTTCGAAGACCTGTTGCAGATTAATATATCATCAAAAAATACTAACACAAATTTTCTAAGGAAGGGTATGAAAATGGAATTCATCAACCATTGAAATGTAGAAGGTGCATTGGTAAGGGCAAAAGGCATGACCAAAAATTCATAATGACCTTCATGAGTTCAAAATGATGTTTTCAGAATACCTTCAGTCTTCATTCTAATTTGATGATATCCTGAACGAAGATCCAAGTTTGTGAAATAAATTGCTTCATGTAATTCATCTAATAAGTCATCAATCACAGGAATGGGAAATTTATCTTTAATAGTGAGCTTATTGAGCTCCCTATAATCTGAACATACGCCCCTTGATCCATTCTTATTGTACACCAATACTACTGGAGTAGAGAAAGAACTTTGACTAGGTCTAATTATACCATCCTCTAGCATATCTACAATCATACATTCAATTTTTGTCTTTTGGACATAAGGATATCTGTAAGGCCTGATTTTTGGAGGAAAAAATTCATGGAATCAAATGAATAACATGATCATGATCACGAAAAGGTGGGAATCCTTTGGGAGTTTCCAAGACCTTGGAATGATTTTCCAAGAATTTTTTAAGATCTCGATAAGTAGATGATTTTGATGTTGGAACTTCTAGTGAGCGTAATTGTGCAATTATGTCTCATTATTATTTCTTTAGAAGCTTTGTCATGACATTAGAGCTTATTATCTTTCTCGGATTCCCTACGATACCCTGTAATTAAAATTCCTTTCGTTCTGAAAAAAAATTCAAGAAAAGTTCTTGAAAATTAAAAGCTACCGTCCCCATATATTGTAACCATTGTACTCCTAGTACAAAATAAACAACACCCATTTGAATGGAAATAATTTGACTATTCAATACATACTCCCCCATAGTTAGCTTGATATCATGGCCCTTTCTAGAGAAATTTATAGTTCCTCCATTCACAACCATCACCTGACAGTCTAGTTGTGGGTATAGGAAGAAATTCAATTCCTTGGCTACCTTACAATGAATACCATTAAGAGTACTACCTGACTCAATCAACACAATTAATTTTTTTCTTCTTGATATGTGCTTCTATCATGTGATTTTGAGTGGTAATTCCTACCAATTCATTACATGATATGGTTGGATTCATTTCTTCTTTCTCTAGGATTGGTTCCTAGTGTATATCCTCCTCTTTTGAAGTTTTTTATTCACATTCTTCCTCCTCTTCACAATCTATGTAAAATAATTTCTTCTCAGCACACTTATGACCTTTAGTGTATCTGCTGTCACAATTGTAGCAAAGCTCTTTTGCTCTTTTTTCTTCCAATTTTTGTGGTGTCAACATTGTAGGTTGTGGAAGTGTAAGAGTAGCAACACTTCCATATTTACATTTTTGAGTAGTAGGCTTACTTGTCACCATAATTTTTCTTTCAATTTTTCTTGCCAACCTGAATGCCTTCACCAATGAATCAGGTTCCCAAAGGCGAACCTCATGTTGGATGTTATCCTTTAAATTCCCTATGAAGACATCAATCTTGTGTTCCTCTGGAATATCAATTACCCTTGTATTAAATTTTTTGAAGTCCTCAATGTGCTCCAGCATTGAATCCTTTTGTTTCAAATTTATTAATTGGCTAAATAATGTGTTGCTCTTTGTATCCTCATAATGTGCTATCATTTCCTCCATAAAAATTGACCAAATGAAAAAAACATTATGAGAGAAAATCCATCTATACCATAGAAATGTAATGTGTTATATATATAAAGTTGCAATGTGTACCTCTTGCGTGTTTTTCACATTATGGAGATCAAATTATTTCTCCATCTGTAGTATCCATGTTACGGTATCCTTGCCATCAAGCTTCCTTATATCGATATTTGGAATATGGTGGGTCTTCAATCCAATATTGGAGTCTATGAAATCAGGATTAACATTTATTTTTTTATTATCACGAGTTTCCTCTACTACCTTTACGCCATTAGGAAGTTTTTCTTGTAGAAACTTTTCCAAGCTTCCTTCAAACCTTCCATGTCTTTCTTCAAATATTCCATGTTTCCTTCTATACCATCAATCTTATCTTCCATTCCATTCTTCAAACCATCTATCTTTGCTTCCACACCATTCATATTAGCTTCCATTCCTTTCTTCAAACCTTCCATTTTAGCTTCCATTTCATTTTTGGTTACTTTATGCGAGAGTGACATTTGTTGCACGTGGTCTCATAATTTTGATATATCATGTTGCACTTCTTCCTCTTCATGCATCATAGTAGAGTTTTCTAAGGGCTTAACAGGTGTGGGATTATTTCTGGGAGGAATTATATAACCCTACACTAATATATATTCTTCATTATGCCCTAGGGATCACTTCAAACTGATTTTTCAAATTGAAGTTATGCAATTTATAAAACAACGATACACAACTTTTCCCTTTCTTTTCAGAAGCTTGATATTGGAATTGAAGTATGTCTGTGATTTCATATCCCTAATATTTGATCTTTGGTCCTATAGTATCCCTCTGAGTCTTCTTTCTAATGCCAGAGGTCAAAGTTTATTTGGATTCTTCAAGAAAAAGTTATTCCCAATCTCCCACAATCACCTAATTTATGGATTGGTCGAGTAGATCGAACATGTACGATGTGCCATCTGTCATTTTTTCATCTCTCAGCTCTGAATTCAATGCACAAGAAACTACTATCTGTTAAATTTTGGCCACTTTTTACAAAATTTGAATTCAATGTTGAGAGAGAAAAGTTATGACAATTTTCCCAAGGTCACCTTTTTGAGATGAAATTCGGGAGCCTACAAAAACCCTCACTTCCTCAGATCATATCTCTGAAAATATAGTAAAAAAAATATTTGAAATTTTTGCATGATGTTCCTCAAGATTTTGGCTCAAATGGGTTTGTTTTTTCAGCATATGAAACTTCAGAGAAAAATGTTTATAGCAAAAATGTCACGATGGCCTGTTTGCAGAAGTGAAACCCTAGAATCCAAAGCTCTGATACCAAATTTTATGAAACCAACTCACAAAATAGAAGAAAAGATAGATCAACTACTTATAGATCAGCCTCTTTGAGGGGGTAACCTCATTTACATTACATACATGAAAAAACCTCCTTTCTATATATAGAAGTCCATGGGGTCATAATATAATCCTAGCTAGCCTAACAATAATAATGTAAGGGCACAGCAATAACAATATGGGATTTTATGAGGCCCAATAATAACAATATGGGGGCTACAGGGGCACAACTATAAAAATAAGGGGGCTACACTAACAGCAATAAGGGACTACACTACTAATATAGGGACCTAAAAAATTGTCACTAGAGTAGACCAAACCATAGTGTGGGTAAGTATACTATAAATGGTGGGTAAATTGTTACTAGAGTAAACCAAACAAAAGGGTGAGGTTTTGAATAGTTGATGCAAGAAACATTAACTAAGCCATTTTCTTGACTAATATTTCCTCAATTGCACCATTCTTAAATTTCACCACCATAGTTGGAGTGAGCGTCATAAATTCTAACCCAAATAACCAATCATAAATATGTTTTTTAAAATTGGTTTACTATATCTAACAAATATAAAAAATAAATGGAATCCACATAGAAATATAATCAAACCATAATGCTTTGAACATGTTAGTGTCATTTTGTACAATCTGTCACCATTGATCAAATGGGCTCTTATCATTTCTTGTTAGGTTTTCATAGTCAAATTTTGTCATTTCATTAGGTTTTGAAGTAAAAATTTGGTCACTGGGTATTAGGTCTAGGACTATTTTCCACTGCTTCCATAAGTTTTATGTGTTGTTCCATGTGAGCACTCAGCTGATTATATCATCATTTAGAGATTATCATCATCATTTTAGTCATAACCATTATGATTTCATTCATTTCATTGTCTCCATTAGGTCATTAGGGTTTCAAGTTCACCAAAACTATTGTTGAGGAGGTAAATCCCCTCTGCGGATAGAGGCGATCCCTACTAGCCCAGATCGGGTCTAGAAATAATCAAACACGCTACAGTGAAGGTTCCTAATCGTAAATAAACCGACTTGCGAGGAAGGCTTACCTGGAATCCAACGTTGTCGTTTGTAGAAGAGGTGGTGCTCCCATTCCTTTGCTTTGGCAGATCACAATCCTCACGATTTCCGTGATCGGACACCTGCACATGCAAGAAACAACACAAACGTAAGCATAAAACCCTGTACATACAACTATATGTCAGTCGAAGAGTACATAACTCATGAACATGATCAAGAACAAGAGTGGAACCATAACCGATAGTCGCTTATCATTAAAGAGTCAAAAGAAGAATACAACCATAGCTTCGACGCAGCATCCTCCTTTGGCGGGTCATCAGCAAAACATGTCTCGATAAAGCCTGTCAAGGATGGGACAAACCTCTCTCTCTGGATATTTGTCAATAGTCTCCTTGCTTGGATTTGGCCTTAGGGAATAAAGAAGGCTCTTGCAGCATAAGGATATGAAAGCTCTTGGGAATTTGGAGATTCTGGAACTAGCTTGCAATGGAAATGGGCAAGCTTTTATAGAAGGAGGAAGGGGAGTTGGGATCCCTATAATTATGGGATTGGCCCTATCATCAAGGAAGCTTCCATGAGAGGTGGAAAACCACTTCCTCTCTATGGAAATCCGTAGCCAAACCTCCCAACTCAAGATAGAAATCAGTCCAGGAATTTGTTAGGACGCAACTTCTGCCTTTTATTTTTAAAAAACACCTCTTAATATGGTTGGTGTGGGTGTGGCTCTATGACAGAGCGCCAATTGGCGCGCCCTGTTTGGAGGATTTGCCCCCTTGGTGCGAGGGCTGAACTGTGGAACCGCGCCAATGGAAAAAGAGCTATTTTTAGGGTTTTTTGCAAGGAGATGTCTTCAGGGAAATTAAAGCTCATCTTTAGAGGGATGTAATGAAAGTATTTTCAAGTCTTGTCTCTGCTCACAGGTCATGGAATGAGCCCTCCAATGTTAGGGACGGGGATTGTAGGGACGGTGACAAATTGCTGTGTAACAGATGCCCCCTAAAGCATGAGGCCCGAGAGAGAGAGAGGGGTGAAATGCTTTACGAGAACATGCCGACTGAAAACACTGCCATCGGAAAACACAACGGAGCGAGTACAGAAATGATGTCTGGAATACATGATATATACGGTATGGGCACGGCCATCCATCACGAGAGTATACAATAATCTAGATCCAAGGCATGGACGCAGCCATCCAATGAAGATCGATAAATAGACTCAAGTATGGTCGCATCCATCCAATCAGTGAGTCATGTAAATAATAATCCACAATATCGCAGCCTGGATTACAACAGACACAATCCAAGGTCTTGCGCTCCATCTCGACCCAAACAAAGTACAAGTTCAAGCATGTGAATATGTGAGCTGAAGTCGAACATGCAAGAACATCGTCTGATTACCAGCCAATGATGAAAGTTGTGAACAGACGCGAGAGGAACCACCAATAATGACAATGGCTCTCAAGGTACTATAGGTACAATCTACAGTGTGCGAATAAATGAGCTGGTGTCGAACACCCGTAGAATCACTCGATCGCAGGACAATGATGAAAACCTCACGTCGAATGCGACAAACCTGCCATTGAGGCATGTAGGCTCCAAGGTACCATAAGGGAGTCTCTAGATCAACTTCCTAGATAATGAGCTGAAGTTGACAGGAAGTGACCTTGATCGAAGGTGGGCCATAGTGTTTCCCACATCATCGACACGAGACAGAGGAACATAATGTCTTTTTTGAATCAGAATAAAATGAGAATTAGAGGGAGGTTGATACTTTGCAGAGGTCAACTTCTCTTGAACATATTGACGGCACGACAGTGGATTTGGTAGTATTTGACATCAAAAGATCGAAGGTCATGGTGACGAGGCAACGAGCAGATGAGAGGTCAAAAGGGATTATCCAAACCCATGGAGGCAAGTGAAGAATGAGATGAGATGTCCCCAACCCGACACGAATGCAGACAAGTGCCATGTTCAAGATCGACATACTGCCGACATGACAATGATGTTAGTTCCATTTTCCCCACCATTTTGGTGAGTACCTCTTTATTTTTACACAAGCTTGAAGAGGATACTGTATGCTTGTCATATAAATTCGTCCTTCCGACGAATCCATCCTAGTACATTTAATGAGCCCTAGGAAGGAGAAACTCGAATAATGTCATTACGACTGAATCCGATGTCATCAATGTTTAACGAGTCTGACAAAGGAAGAACTCGGCGTCTTTTTATGTTTAGAGAGTTTGAAAAGATAGCGGAAAAGTAAACTCCAATAGTCCCTTTTCGTAAATAGTTCCTCATATCCGAAAAGGTAGAAAACTATGTCTAAGAAAACCTCATAGTCGCAATAGGCTAGCGTATTCCTTTTTCTTAAACAATCTATCCCAGCCCGAAAAAGGGGTAAACGTATACTGGTTAGATGTCGTTTCGTGACCACTTTAACGAGATCAAAATGAAAAGGGCCTCGGCAATCTTTTCATGTTTAGAGAGTCAGAAAAGAGCTGAAAGATGACTCCTCCTGAACGAACGAGTGGTGTTAAGGGTAGCAACTAGTTCCGGTAATGGTGGAACTGCTCAAAACAAATAAAAGTCAAGAGGCTGGCTAACAAAGACCACTCATCACAGCGGTTCCTCAGGAACGGGTAAAAGAACCAAGTGAAGGCGTATGATCGGCCAAGCAGATAGTGACGATGGAGTGAAAAAAACCAAGGCTCATATGGAAAAAATAGGCTGATAAAATGGCAATCACAAGAGGTAAAATGGGAAAGGTTTCATTTTTACACAAGCTTGAAATCAAAAAACTTTGCTTGAAGTTGGTTTCATTTTTACATAAGCTTGAAACAAAGATAAACTATGCTTGAAACCGGTTTCATTTTTACACAAGCTTGAAACGGAAACAAACTTTTCTTGAAAACGTTAAGCATGCCCCGAGCATGGTGACTCAATTTGAGGTACATGCCCCCCAAGCTTCAGTCCATATGAAAGGAAGATGGAGTGAAGGTTCAAATTACAAGATCTAAGAAAGACTCGACTGGGATTTTACGAGAACTTATCAAAGACTTGAATTGAACAAGAACGTGTTTCATTGTTTTAGCAAGGTTGACACATTAAAAGAACTATCCTCAAACACCCTTGTTTAATTTTTTAAGGAGCTTGACACAAGAAAAGGAACTCTGCTATGACAACCTTGTTTCGTTTTTTAAGGAGCTTGACACAAGCAGAATGAACTGTGCTCCGACTAGACCCGGTTTCATTTTTTAAGGAGCTTGACACAGGAAAAGAACCATGCTCTGATCGACCTCATCATAATGAATATGAAGTCATAGCTTCCAAGGATTTCCCATCCGATGGAAGGAAAACATCCTGGAAGTCAGGACCTAATGCCCCCAGCACACTATGCACAACGGCATCATCACTGAGTACAGGCACGGGGTAGGTAGCCACATAGTTGACTTGTGGTGGGGCAGATACAACGGGTGGATAAAAACCAGGAAGGGATGATGACGGGCCAGTTGCCACATTAGGACCAAAGAACGAACGCTGATCAATGGTCATGATCCGTCCTTCATGTGGAAAACAGACCACACGAAAAAGGGAGGAGACAAGTGCTCCCATGGCATAGGTGTAATCGCGCCCCAAGAGCAGATTGAAATCCAAGGGGCCTAGAACAACCATAACGTCCATATGGACGGTTTTACCTCCCAAAGTAACAGGTAACCTTGGAAGGATCCCCAAAGGTTGACTCGTCCTTCTGTTAAAATTCAACAGATTCTGCGTAACAGGTGCAAGCGGCGGCGAACCGAAAGCTTGCTAGGTAGTTGAGGATAGAATAATAATAGAGGTGCCTTCGTCTATAATGGTATTGGGTACAACTAGACCAAAATCCTGTACCGTTATCTCGAAAGGCACATAAGACGGAAGGCGGTATCCTGAAAATTGATTCCAATCAAAGGAAGCGACCAAACTACTTGGAGGGGCTACCATAGAACTGAGATGGTCTTCCCCTGGTGTTACGAAAGAAGAAGGAGCATCCTCCATGACCTCCATCTCGAAGGTGGGAGGGGTATCCTCTAGGACCTCCATCACAGGAGGCGGAGGAGCGGCTTCTGAAGGTATAGGGACAGGAGAATCTTTCTCGAAGTCCAAAGAATCTGAAGAAACCAGAAGGACATGGGGGGTGCGAGGTCCACTCTCAACGGAAAAGACCTGGTGCACCGTAGAAGGGACCAGTTCAACCGATCCCACGACCAATGGTTGGTCGGGATGGATTCCTGAATTTGAATTTCCGGGGGAGCGGGATCGACCAAGGATGACTCTTGACCAATCATAGGATCAACTAGTGGAGGACTCAAAGAAAGCCATTTATAACTAGCTAGGAGGCATGGTGTAGAAACGGTTGAGTTGTCCAAGAATCTCTTGGCTTCATCCATATATGGACAAAGGTGAATGGCATGGTGCCCTTCACACAACTTACAGGGATTAGTAATCTTACCCTGCTTCTTAGGAGCCTTACTAACACTAGCTGAAGACGTGTCCCCAACTTGACTCCCAGAAGCCAAAGGCAACGGTGGACGACCGTTGGACCATTCTTCAAGCACCTTGGGAATGCCAGGGCAGTCTCGAAGAAGATGGTCTCCCATGCACAACATACAAGGGAATTTGACTTTCCATGGAGGGTTGGGAGGTTTATCAAGAGGATACTTCTTAGGCGCAATAGCCGCAGATCTAGCCTCTCCCTTATCAGACTTCTTCTTCTTTGTCTTCTTCTTCTTCTTCTTAGCCACCTGGTTACTCGAATCTAGACTTTCACGAGGCGAACTAGAAGATGAGGACGCATAAACAAGCGAAGAAGGGGAGAGGTCCACCTTAGAATCAACATGATGTTGTTCAGGCAGAAAAACTGATTGACCAGTAGCCGAGACATTCGGGACCACAGAGGTTGAGAACAACCAAACAGGCAACCCAATAGTTAACCCAGGAAGGGACAACGTTGCCATATAAGGAGAACCAACATTCCCAAAAGGAGGAAAAGGACCTGGATTCCCATCGGAGGGGATTCCTTGGTTGGTGAACTCTGGAAAATTTGCCATCAACAACTCAAAACCGCACATGGGCTAAAAACCAAGGCACACAATCAAACAGCCAACAAGCAAACTCTACAAGGGTGTGTGATCGCAGGTGATTAATTTTTACCACATTGAAAAATAAGAAACTTCACCATTTCATGTTTTAAGAGTCGAGAAACGGTCAAAAAGGTGACTCTATCTCTTTCAAATTTGACACAAGCGTGAAAGGACAAGCGCTTGGTGATCCTTTCAAATTTAGGGAGTCAGATAGAATCAAAATGACTACTCAGGAATACTAGGCAAAACGGTGTACCAAATAACCGTGAACTACAATATACACCTTGGTTTCAATAATGAAAGAGAAATCAACCAAGGACTTTCCGTACGTGCAGGCAATCTCCCCGAATGCTGTGTTCGGTGTATCACGGGTATAGGGCGGTAGAATCGGCTTCCTATGGATAAAGGTTTGAAACCTAGTGGGGTCTCCCTTTATATACACGACGGTACGGGGAGCACAAGTCCGTACTAGCGCTGTCTAAAGCCAAGAGGCGAACGACAACTACTAGGTTTTAAGACGCCAGAAGACGTCTCTAGCCTAGACCTCTAAATGTGTTTCGTTAGATTTCAATGCTGCCTTAGTGTAAATTGAGTAGATTTTAAAGTTGATCTTCAATTACGTTTCAGTTTTCAAGCCCTAACGAATGTGCTGTCTCAAAAATCTCCTAAATGCAAAACTACATGCCACAGTATATCATTTCATTTAATGAAAGCTAGTTACAGAAGATTTGAGAGCTTTTTACACAAACAAAATGATCAGAAGACAATCAATGATATCTCTAATGCAACTACTGAAACTAAAAACTTTTCTTTCAAATTCACTAATTACTAGTAAAATCGAAAAGATTTCAATTTGCACTAATCAACCAAAAGCAAAAGAGATTTTTTTATTTTCAATGTTTGATAGCTAGATGCACTAAACAAACTAAAAACAAATGAGAAGCAATTCGAGAAATGATATTAAGAGAGCAAAACAAATAGATTTCACTCAATGACATGAGCAATCAGATCTCAAATCGACCAAAAGTCTCTCAAAACCAAGAAAAGTCCCAAAGACACCAATGAGCCGTGTGATCTAGGCCCAGAATGAAGCAAAGCGAAATTCAAATGAAAACGAAATTAGTCACTCAAAAACGCAATAAGATGATAGACAACTGTCAAAAGAATGCAAGGAAGCAATCCCAAAGTCGACTGAACGAATGAAAACCAAAAACTCCCGAGGGAGGCTCGACTCACAAAGGCACCTAGATGCCTTAGGGCTCGTATGCAAAATCGAAAGAAATAGGCAAACAACCAAAGGAAGGAGGTTCCGACCAGTCAAACTAGGCTCCAGTGCACTCGAACAGCCGAAAAAACAAGATCAAAATCACAACTCAGCCTCAGAAAGCATGAAACACAGTAAACCTTAATAGCTCATAGGATTGGCGCGACTGTGAACTTGAAATTAGTGCCAGAAACACAATGGCGCAGGCTATAGACAGGCAACCTGCGCCAATGGGCGCAACTGTCACGCTAAAAAGCGCGCCAGCCGAGTTTACTATGGAAAAAATAAAAACAAGCAATCTCAGACACAGAGAAGTGATGACAAGGCTAAAACAAAGCCAAACAAACAGGAAAATCCAGCCCAAAGAGCTAACCAAGCAAGCAAGACCAAGAAATTGACCGGAAAGAGAAGACAAAACTCCAAGTTGTTCAGTCCGTAAACCAAACCGGAGATTGAATGAAGCAGCGTTGATCTACTCTGCTAATGCAGAGCAAAAGCGTTTCGAAGGCTATCTGGCTGTGCTTCAGGCTCTGTCTATGGTTTACAAATCAAACAACAAGCTGAGTCCCCAGCGGAGTCGCCAAATTGTTGAGGACGTAAATCTCCTCTGCGGACAGAGGCGATCCCTACTAGCCCAGATCGGGTCTAGCAACAATCAAACACGCTACAGTGTAGGTTCCTAATCGTAAATAAACCGACTTACGAGGAAGGCTTACATGGAATCCAACGTTGTCGTTTGTAGAAGAGGTGGTGCTCCCGTTCCTTTGCTTTGGCAGATCACAATCCTCACGATCTCCGTGATCGGACACCTGCACATGCAAGAAACAGCACAAACGCAAGCATAAAACCCAGTACATACAACTATATGTCAGTCGAAGAGGACATAACTCATGAACATGATCAAGAACAAGAGTGGAACCATAACCGATAGTCGCTTATCATTAAAGAGTCAAAAGAAGAATACAACCATAGCTTCGACGCAGCATCCTCCTTTGGTGGGTCCTCAGCAAAACATGTCTCGATAAAGCCTGTCAAGGATGGGACAAACCTCTCTCTCCGGATATTTGGCAATAGTCTCCTTGCTTGGATTTGGCCTTAGGGAATCAAGAAGGCTCTTGCAGCATAAGGATATGAAAGCTCTTAGGAATTTGGAGATTCTGGAACTAGCTTGCAATGGAAATGGGCAATCTTTTATAGAAGGAGGAAGGGGAGTTGGGATCCCTATAATTATGGGATTGGCCCTATCATCAAGGAAGCTTCCATGAGAGGTGGCAAACCACTTCCTCTCTATGGAAATCCGTAGCCAAACCTCCCAACTCAAGATAGAAATCAGTCCAGGAATTTGTTAGGACGCAACTTCCGCCTTTTATTTTTAAAAAACACCTCTTAATATGGTTGGCACGGGTGCGGCTCTATGACAGAGTGCTAATTGGCGTGCCCTCTTTGGAGGATTTTCCCCCTTGGCACGAGGGCTGAACTGTGGAACCGCGCAAATGGAAAAAGAGCTATTTTTAGGGTTTTTTGCAGGGAGATGTCTTCAGGGCAATTAAAGCTCATCTTCAAAGGGATGTAATGAAAGTATTTTCAAGTCTTATCTCTGCTCACAGGTCACGGAATCAGCTCTCCAATGTGCGGGACAGGGATTGTAGGGACGGTGACAAATTGCTGTGTAACAACTGTCATTTCATGCATAAAATCCAGTAATTGGAGGAGTGGTGATAGAAAAGTTTCTTCAATAAATTTTGATTTCAAAAATGCAATTTTATGTTTTAATATGTAATAAGTACTTCATGTTCCTAAATATGTAGTTCATGTTTTGAAAAAGTTCAAGGTTCCAAAAGATAATGTTCCAAAGAAGCCATAACAATCCAAGGTTACAAAGTTTAAAAAATGAAATTCATGCTACAAAAATGATATGTGGGGCCCATCCTCACTAAAATGTAGTCATTTCATGTTTATAAAAATCCCAAAAACGCAAATATGAAACTCATTTTCCCTCTTATTTTCTCCTCGCGTCGAGCTCTCCTCTCACAGCGGTACGAAATTTGCATTTTTTTACCTCACATTAGAAAAAACCTTAGCTCGTTGCATATACAGATACTGCATTGCGCACATGCACTACGCACTAGTGGCCTTCACTGCCCACGGGGCAGAGTTTTCCAAAATTCAATTTTATCACTCAAATTTGGTTTTCGAAGGTTTCACATCAGTTTTTTTAGTCTCCAAGCTTCTTTCAAAGGTAAACTCAACCCTTTCATACCTCTCTAGCATTGATTTATCAAAATAAATTAATGAAAAAAATTTCCTCCTAGGGTTTGCTAGGAAATTGTTGTTTTTCTTCCCAAGTGTCAAATTGTTGCATCAAAACCCTATTTCTCTTTCTCCTATACCTTTTTTTTCACTTTATACATTGCTTCCATCCACTCTATATCTATCTCCATTCATCTTCATCACCCCCCTACAAACCCTAGCTCTATTCTGCCAATTTGGCCAGTTTTCCCTAGCTAGGATTGTGTTTGAATTTCCTAGCCCATTCCCTCACTCACTTCACTTGATTTCACTCCCTTCTGATCCCTGAGACCCCTCCCCATCTCCCTATATTTTTTGAATCCCATCCCCCTTCCCTAACTCCCTCATTTTATCCCTTTGCTGCCCTCCTATCATCTAGGGTTTCATCGTGGAAGCTTATTCATCACCATTAGAGAAGAGAGAATATAAAAAAGGGGGAAATATACTTATGTTTGATCCCTCCAAATTTAATGAAATCACCTCCTCACCATTCATCGGAAAATGCTTTGAATATGTTAGTTGTTTAAAGTCTGTCAAAAACTGGAGGAGGTAGGTTTTCATGAGAAGTTCACAGTTATGTTTGCTACCAATTTGAAAGGAGAGAAGGTCAACATAGCAAGAGTTGATTTCATATTCTCAGTAGATGCCATATCTCATGCTACAGGGATACCAAACCATGGTGAGTATTGGTTCAAAGGCATGAATCTAGACCTTGAGCAGTACAAACCCTACTTGAAATCATAGTATAAAGGAGTTCATACACACATTTTCCCATTAAAATATTTGTTGGAGAGATATGCACAATTGATGAAGGCTGTCATAAATTTTTTCACATGTCAGGGTATGTTTTCATGATCGTATCAATATCAAATTAGACTACTCATGCACTTCACAACTATGAAGTCCCTCAATTTGTGTAATTTCTTTTATAGGAGTGTGATCAAGATGCCTGAAAAGGTGCAGGTGAAAAAAAAAGGATTATGATAGTCTCTTCCATCATATTTTGGTGAAGGTCATAGTTCTCCATCAGTTGGAAGAAAAGAACATGACATGGGATTCCTTCAATGAGGTAGCTCTACAAACTACTTCACCTAACTAGCAGCAAAACATGCCACCTACTATGCAGGAGGTTGGTTCATTAAGCAATGAAGCACAAGTGAGAAAGAAACCTAGGCCTGAGGTCACTCATACATATCATAGAGACAGAAGGCTTGTGTTTTCTCCTCGAAATGAGGAAGGGCCCGAGCCTACATTGATAGAGCGTGGAACATCAACACAGCATGAGACATCCATGCATGATGAGGAGGAGCATTATTTTGACCTAGTAGACTTGGAGGCCATCATGAGCATGAAAACCTAGAGAGGGTTATCAAAGACAAGGATGCAGAGATCAAATAGCTCCAAGACAAATTGGAAAGGACACACTTCATCATCTCATTTCTAGAGCAAGAAAACCAGCAGCTGAAGTCAAAACAATTGTCCTTGGAGAGAATTTAGTTTGAGGAAAGCAAACATGATGTGAAAGGAAAAGCAGTGGCTAACATAGATGAGAATGATAAACATGATGAGCATGATGAACATGAGCATCAGGCGAGAAGAAAAAAGCCAAGAACCATGGGTCTCAAAAGAGCTTTGCAGAAGGAAAGAGAACAATACCCTACAGATGAAGAGCTCAGTTTGAATATAGGATAGCCAATGAGATCAATGAGAATAGGGAGTTTTGGTTGAAACGGTCAACACCCACTTGGATAAGCTCCTTGACAAGGCAAATAGGAACAACAAGATTCATAGGCACATGGCTGACCATTATTATCCCCTAAATCAGCTTTGTCATGTCAAGGTCAAATAACTACAAGATAAGCTAAAGGAAACCCTAATTATCCATGAGGAGAAGGGTAAGTTGGAATTACTTGTAGATGCCTCCATGATTGAATGACACACCTCATTTGACACTGCTGGACCAATTTTGGGAAAATTTTGAGCATTTTTTGTATTTTGGTGCAATTTTGCAAAATTCAAAAAATTACACTACGCCGAAAAGCGCAACGAGCTCACGATGTGCTTCTTCCTCAGAGCTCCAAATGAAAAATGGTTGAAATTTCTAGAAATATCTTGGCCTCCTTTGAAACCCCATTTCCTCAGAATTTTTATTGAGGCCTTCAATTTTGAGAAAATTGGGAAAAAGGTGTCAAAAATCAACACTCTGCCCCTCTTTTTTAATTTCCTTGTGCTTTTGGAGACACCTTGGGAAAAAGGGCTATAACTCAGTAAAAATTGGGTCATTTTGCGTGCACCAATAGTCAAAAGACATATACAGGCTCCCGTATTTCCAAAACAGGTCTCAGATTCGGATTTGGACTTCAGAAAGACACTCAAACATGGCCTCCAACATCTCACTATGCTTCTGCAATTTTCTGCAATTTTCAAGAAATTTTCACTGTGTAATTTTTGGCAATTACTAGTTTCACTTTTGTAAAAGTCAAAAGGGAAAAGTAGATGAATGTAAATGGTCAAATGTAGATCTAAATGGAAAATATAGGGTTTATTAGGTGTCTTATCCTCCATTTAATGCTTTGAGGATATTTCTCATGATGTTTAGGAAAAGGAGGAATTGGTTGAGTAACCTCCCTAGTGTGCAGTAGCCTTTGGATAGATGCATGTATTTGACTTTTTTTTGTTGGAAATTCGACCTCCAAGGGAGGATTTTGACCTCAGTGACTATATGAGGTGCTTTGTAATTAGTTTCAAAGGTTGGATGTTGTGGAATTGAGCCTTGGACACTAGTTTATTTGTGAAATTGGCAGGAAATAATAGAGAGAGTTTGTAGCTATTGTGGTGGGATTCATGCGGTATGTGATTTAGTAGTGTTTCTTCTTCTTTGATCATATTTTACTGTCCATTTCCATTTCCATGCCTTATGTGTTTTGATTTCTAATATGATAAACAAAATTCATTCATTTTGATGCTTTTTTTTGGAGAAGATTTCACGTTTATGTTCATTTTCTTCTGATATAAACGAATTCATGTTATTCATGCTCATTTTTAAACCCCATCAATCTACCCTATAAAAAAAGATACCTCAAAAGTGCTAAAATGTGTGCCTACTTTGCCCCATTACAACTCTGCAAATCTGATTTTCACAGCCCTAAACTACTCCTCCTAGACCTAATTCACCATCCATCACAAAAATCAAATCAACAAAACCCTAATGTACATACCTAGCCTAATATCTTTCACGATCCATTCATTTGGTTGTGATTTCTTTGAGAGAGCCCTCTGAGCCTAGTTGGGCTAGATACTAGGTGAAAGTGGTTTGTGGCTACCTTTATTGGTCTCCTTTTGAGCCTTCGGAGAACTAGTTAAGTGCTAACACAACCCACACGAAATTAGACTTATAATATATATATATATATATATATATATATATATATATATATATATATATATATATACACAATTAAAAAAAAAATTCTTTATACTTTAAATATTAACATAAATATCTAACCAATTAATATAATATCAATGCATTGTAACCACTTATAAAAAAACTATGGTACTTGTTAGTCTCGATTATAGTACAGTAGTTAGCATATTATCTCTCTCTCTCTCTCTCTCTCTCTATATATATATATATATAATTTAGTGATGTGTAATCTAGTGTAAGACAAAGTAGGTATACGTATAGTGGAATAAAGAAAACCCTTATATTAAGTAGTTGATTTTTGTGTTGATGGATAACTATTGAAATTGTAGCTACAAGTATCTACAATTTTCACAACGGATACATATTGATATTTTTTTATGAGTATAATTTTTTTTAAGTGTAAAAGCTTAATTATTTTAATTTTTCTTTAAAACTCAGTTGTTTCTATGTTTATAAATCACTAGTTGGCATATTATCTATCTATATATATATATATATATATATATAATTATATATATAATTTCATGATGTGTAATCTAGTGTAAGACAAAGTAGGTATACGTATAATATAGTGGAATATACTTTCAATATTCGAATTTGTGAAAATAAAGAAAACCTTTTTGTGTTGATGGATAACTATTGAAATTGTAGCTACAGGTATCTACAATTTTCACAACGGATACATATTGATATTTTTTTATGAGTATAATTTTTTTTTAAGTGTAAAAGCTTAATTATTTTAATTTTTCTTTAAAACTCAGTTGTTTCTATGTTTATAAATCTCCTCTTCTATCAATGTGTGCCATATTGATTTTCTACTATAATATAAAAGTTCAACATGGTATGAAGTTTAATCCAACAAATTTAGTTTTATAAAGGTTGTGGCATCTCATACTAGTATGGTATTATATTTCTTTCAGAATGGGATAAAATTTATATTAACATATTATTGATATTAACATATTATGCTCTTTTTTCTTGACCTTCTCCTTTCCTAATAACTTATTGCTTTATATCTTCATCTCCCACTTCCTCTTTGTGTTATGTGTTGTGTGCAATGTGTATATGAATGACATGTTAGATATGCATATAGTTTTGTTCTTAGAATTATTTTTAAATAAGACTTATTGCTCCATTGGATTACAATATAGGTCTATATGTGTGAATAAAATGGTATATTTATGGGGTGCTCTTAGAATTATTTTTAAATAAGACTTATTGCTCCATTGGATTACAATATAGGTCTATATGTGTGAATAAAATGGTATATTTATGGGGTGCCTCTTGGAATTTTCTTTAGGATTATGGCATGTCGTTAGCCCAATTGAAAGAAAGATAAGAATTATGTGTGTAAAAAAAATAAAAATAAAAATCTAGTATACCTATGATGTGCATCTTAGAATTGTTGGTATATTTAATGTGTTTCAATGGTATAGTGATCATAGGCATCTCTAGCTTCTCCACTAGTCCCTTTTATGTGAGTTGTTTGGTTTGGTCCCTTATTACCATATTTTATAATGACAATTACATACTCTCATTTCTATTAGCATATTGTTAATGTCAATCTTTAAATATGTACACATTACAGAATTAATTTAATTGTTAAATATATATTTTTTTAAATAATGTATTTTATCTTAAATACTGTTTTCTTCTGAATAACCTTCCTTTTTTAAACATATAAATAATATTAAAATATCTTATTAATATCAACGTAGCTTACAAATAATAAATTTACATACTAATAAAATAAAATAAAAAAACAGCTCCAACTTTCAATAAATCATCATCCACATGATACATATTAAAATCTCAGCCATTATAATCTACGCCATCCCATCTAAGTTAGTTTATAGATAGATATCTATATATATAGATATCAGACGCACAACAACAACAAAAAGTCATCATCAAAATAATAAATATTAAAATCTACCGCATCACATCTATCTCATATATAACATTCAGACACCATCAACATCCGCCTTTGGTTTATCGTCCATATTGCTGACACAATCGATAAATACCAACCAACACAATGTTAAAATATACATCAATTGGATCCAAAGGACCTAAAACACTATTCGACGACGCTATATAAACCATGACGCGTTTAATAATCGCAGTGCCTAATGATGATGCAACGTGGAAGGGTTTGTAATAAAAATGTTGCCTAAAGTTAGTGATCAAACAATTTAACAAATGTTGTACTCCCCTATCATCATATTAGTCACTGGCTTGTACGTAACTTCCACCGATCACGTCTAAGGGCTCTGGTTTGCCGCGTTGCAAAAGCTTTAGAAAAGCTAATTTCAAGAGTAATAGCTGGCAAACGCGCGTACGTACCGTGAGAGACAAACGAACTTGATTGGTTCAATGATAGGTTGACAGCGACCTCCATGTGCTTCAGTACCTGGCCGAATCTTTCCATAAACTACAAGGAAATGGAAAACCCACTCCAACCAGTCGCGAATATATTTTGATGTTCAAACAACGATACCACGATCGGCGATGGCGATGAGGAATTCTCAAAGCTAGTCTAGCTAGACGGCTTTTTTTGCTATGAAAATCACGGAAATTCTGTTCAGATTTTAAGAAAATTTTGTAGTCATTTTTGTAAATACAAGTTTTAGTATCAAACTTTAATATTTTGGTGGTCTTAGAAGTTTTTGATGATGCTGAATCTATTTACATCAAAACATGATTCAAACACTGTTACTAAAAAATTTCTAAATTCTTTTTACCTGAATTCCACTTTTTGTCGTTGTCAAACTATTGTGGATGAAAAGAATCAGATAAAATGACCCCATTGGAAGTCTGTATATCTAATCATTGCTGCCAATGATCATGATGGGTCGCAGAGTTCAGCTTCTAAATCTGATGAGGCACAGGAATTTAATGTAAAAGCAACTGCTGAAGAAAAAAATGTTCGGCGTATCAAAATCTTGGTTTCAGTGAAGGACTATAACGAATTGGTTTCTCAAGGCCACGGCCAGGAGACTATAAGTTCGTTTCTAGTCCAAAAAATGGAGTTCCAGGAAACCAATAGCAGCAGCAGCCGCCGCCGCTTTTAGGGATGGTAAATTCTAGGTTAGTAACTCTTATATTGGAAATGAGGAAAACTAGAGATGAAGATTTGGTTTGGTTAGGAAGATAGTTATATAGAGGTAAAGTTGGTAGTTAATATCATTTATAATTATATAGATACCATTTGTACTCTAATTATAGTACAAGAAAATGATTTGATTTGATAGATTTCAACTTCAAAGATTTCTCTATGCCTTTGTTCTTGCCTCATAGGATTCTGGATATCTATGTTTTTTGTTTATATTTCTTTGTATATGTTACCTCTTTTAAAGTTAACAATTTGTAACAATTTCATCTGCATTAGGTGATTTTCATCATCTTTATCAACCTCTTCCCTTTTCACTCTTTTAGAGCCTACAAGCACCAAAATCAATTATCTTATCTTATCTCTTCAAAAAAATATAATTCCCAAGTTATGGAAACCTGAAATCCCTAATCTCATATTCTCAAAGTTTTAAATTCCTATTCTCCCAAATCATCAAAGAATAAATCATATCGAGCAAATTCTCTCCAATTTCGCTGTAACATCATAGACTTCTCCTTGAAATTAAAATTAAAACATTTCCTATCCTACTGTCATCATCTTTATCAACCGACAACAATTCTAACATATTTGCAAAAATTCAAAATCACCTGCTACAATTTAAAACTCTGGAATGAAATTAATTTAACTACCTTTTATAAAGTTGCTTCTCCTATTTTGAAAACGCTTATCTAAGAATTATTTGTTTTTAAAACAGTATATCTATTTGGAATATTATTCTCCAGCCCATATATTCATATGAAAGAAATACTGAATCTTGATATAAAAAATACATTCCAAAATTTTACCCCTTCATGACTGGTAATTTTATGATGGATTATCTTTGTTTTTTAAACAAAATTATTTACTAACATCCTCTCTTGTTCCGAAATCAAATGCTCAAAAGATGCTGATTCAATACTTATAATGAAGAATAGAAAATACTAATACATTTATTTATTGTCTTTTAATTTGTATCTGACAGACGGTTAAGGAAAAAACTACTACAGTAGTTAAATACACAAAATAATACTACATAATAGAGCTGTTTCTTGGGAATTTGAATTGCAATTGTTTAAGTTGATTGAGAATAAGGAATAAATAGACCTAGAATCTTATGGAGAGCTCATATAAGGATTTTGGTATGTTAAAAATAATACTTATACTCAATTTTCCTATATGTATGCCAATGTATTTTTGGCATGTTAGTATAAATTTCCACAAGCAAACTGCATAAAATTGGGGAATAATTAACACATCCTACCACTGCACCTAATTAATATCACTACTGAATACTGGTCTGCATGATCATTGAAAAGTAAATAGCGATCATGAAAGACCGGATCTGGGTCTAGTCTACATGTTGGTTGAAAATGAAAGACCTAATCTGGGTCTAACTTCTGATCTATACAAGAAGTTTTTTCTAAATTTAGAAATGTTTTTGCATTTATAGTTAGCAGCTACCTCTCGTTGAGATTTAATCTCATTGTTTGCTAGGTGTATTAAAGTTATGATATTTAAATTTATTGTCTTTTAGGTATGATTAGGTTTCATAATCAGTTCCAATTTAATTGAGTTAGTTTGGATTTTCTATAGTTATTTATTGCTGTTTGTTTCCTTATCTCTTATATATACTTAAATTTCATTGCATTTCTAAACTCAATTATTGTTGGAAATTTTGATAACGGTCTATATTTGAGATTAGATTGTCAAGCGTCTCAGCAGGTCTAAACATATATGGATTATAACATATAACATCAGCCTTGTGATGTTTGTTTGTTTGTTAAATTGTCCAGAGTCATAAATGGGTTGTAACATATAACATCAGCCTTGTGATATTTTTTTGTTTGTTTTATTTTTATGGAATATTTCTATGGGAAAGACTTATTTACTGGTTGATTAATAGCCAAGTCTAACTTTAAAAGTGTTAAGAGAATTGAACCCATAATCTCTCAATAACAAAGGTCATTTAAGAATAAGACTAGAATAAGACTTAACTAACCCTCAAGACTGTGATGTTTGTTACTTGTACTAATAGTGAGATCAAAAGTTTATTTGCGCTTTCTTAATCAGTGTGTTTCATATTTAGATAAAAATTCAGAAAACCGTGTGCTTGCATTTTACCTTAAGTTAGGCTAAACTATATTAGATCATAAAAGAAACTTTACATAGGCATTGGGCTGAGATGGCAGGCAGTGCTTAGTCAATCCCAGCCTTGGTAGTTTTCAAAATAAAGTAGGTTTGGGGTTGCATCCAAAGAGGAAACCAACCTATTAATATAGTCAAACAGTCATGTTTTACAAAATGTTTCGTAACACATATAAAAAAAAATAGCCATAGTATGTCATGAGTTGACAAAAAAACAGAAATGAATCGAGCTACCGCAGAGTCATGGTGTTCCTTTGGTGTTCCTTCATATTCCTTTGTTGCAGGGTCCTCCTCCTCGATGAGGCATCCATATTCATGCGCAATGGCTTCCTCCTCGGCTGTAGGCTCGCGCATGGGCTTGGGGGCGGGGGGGTAGGCGCTGCGCGGATGAGACGAGCAACATGATACTTTGCATATAAAATTCTGGTCCAGCCTCCATCTGAATCCATGATCCAAACATCTCTCTCCTCCTCTGCTCGCTCGTGAATAGGGAGCAGCTGGACTATCCAAGGAGTGGACAACTCAGAGTGCGCTATCTTAGATTTTTAGAGGTCTTTTCTTCCCCTAGGTTTCTCTAGAGTTAACACAATCACTCCCTGGGTGCGGTCAGGCATTTGAGTAGCCTCCCTTTCATGGATTCTTGAAGAGGAACCTTCAATAGATTCCAGACGTTGATCTTGACCAAAGTGATAGGGCCCCAAGAATGCACCACTTTGGCTGCCCCTGATAGGATTTCCACGTGGTCGAGGGGCCATGGGGAGGCTATCGATCATAGGTAGGGATGTTAGGCCAATAGCAGTGAGATGTGCAGCAGGAGTAGACGCATCAGAGGTTCGCAACATGGGGGTGTGCAACAGGGGGTCACGCAACAGGGGGCGCGCAGCAAGGGAGCTTGTCATGAATGCACGCAACAAGGAGAGGTAGAGGAGGGGCTTTCAACAGGGAGGCACACAATCGAGGGGATCACATCAGGGGATGTGTAGCAAGGAGGATCTCAAAGGGAGGAGCACACTGCTGGAGAGTGCGCGACAGGGGGTTCATAGCAGGGGGCGTGTAGCAAGGGGATAGCGTAGTGGAGATGCTCGAGGAAAGCTGGAGTAGTAGCATGATGGCGAGGGAAATAACAACGATGGATCTTGAGACTAGTTGGAGGAGCAATGAGATAGTTGAATGGGGAGCTTTAGTGCCTTTTGAAGGCCTGTGGCACGAGTGAAAATGTGGTGAGGGGTTGTGGCACGGGCGTAGATGTGATGAGGGACAGTCCAAGTGTGACTGCATGTGATACAAAGTATGGCAAGATGTTAGGTGCGGCAGAGCACCCTTATGAATGGTTGATGAATTGAGATTCTGCAACATGTTAGAGCTAGCATTGCAAGGCGGTGTGAGCTTGAGCATGGGAGGATCTGTCCTCGCATGATTTGGACATGTCACCCACATCCAGGAAAATTTGATCCTTTTGGAGGAGAGTGTGGCATCTCTCGCGCAAGATTTCATCCTGAATCTGAGGAAAATTAGAGTTGTAGAACGTTGAGTGGCTCTCCACTCCTTTGTTGGCCAGGAGGTCTGCTATGGTGTTTGCCTTTCTGTGCACAAGGTGGAATGTAATTGCCTTGTGATGTTGGAGTATTTGTTCCAGGTGATTGATACGATTGGATAGCTGCTAGCTGGTAGAGACCTTTGTGGAAGAAGAGCTAAGGAGGCTATGCATGGCCGCTTGGATGAAAAGTTGCCAATCTCCTTCCATTTCCAGTGGGAAAAAATTAAGCTCAATGGCTATTGAGATACCCTGTATAAGTCCCTCCAGTTCCGTGGGGTTGTTTCTACCCCACCCCAAGTTTCCATAGTAGGCATGTAGTGGGTTTCCACTAGAATCTCTAAAGATACCCCCAAATTTAGCTTCCGCTTGGTTTCCTTTGGAGGCTCCATCGAAGTTGCATTTGAAAAATCCGGCCCGGGGGGTTTTCAGTGTTCAGGTGTGCTGATCTTGCCTATGATTAGGGGGGGAGTTCTCCATGTGGAATTCAATACTCATATGCTAATTTTTCCAGATGGTACATTCAGTAGTGGTTGTTGGGAAGTCATCCTTTCCCTAGTGAGCCATGGCAAGAGTTTCTTCTAAGTTGATGTGTAGCTTAGCCTAGATATTCTCTTGATTTAAAGTTGTATCTTTAAATATCCTATTATTTCATTATTTCCAGAGGTTCCATATGAGTAGGCCCGTTATGAGCTACAAGAGACGATTTAGGAGATTGCTAGAATAGGGGTTGTCCTGCCACCTGCTAATGGTTTTGGTGATTTTGGCCCGACCTCGATTAGATATTCTACATAGGATCTCAATCCTGTACCATAAAGTGTTAGATATGGGGCAAAGGTCCAGCACGTGATCAATGGTTTTGATGTCATTCTCATATAGAGGACAACTCAAAGTACCCAAAAAGCCTCTCTTCATATGATTTTTCCATGTGAGGATGTGTCTTTTACTTAGCAGCCATAAAATTCTAGCTACTTTGGGCCAGAGTTTAGTTGTCCATCTCTTCTTCCATAGCTTATTTGTGGGGCCAGGGTTCAGAGGTTGAATGAGATGGCAGGCTTCCTTAGTTTAGTATTTTCTACTTGGATTATGGCCCCAACAAAGTAGGTCTGGCCCTTGCTAAGTTCTAATTCTCCTTTTTGTTAATTCCTCCCAAATATCTTTGTGTTGTTCATTGTTCCAGTTTTCCTACCATCCATCTGTGTGGAGCCAATTCCTATAACCTTGAGTTGTTTCATTAGTGCAAAATCCATGGACACAGTTTTGTTCTCTTTCCTGTAATACCATAAGCTAGATAGGGCAAGGAAAGATTGAGGATAGGCTAGGGATTTGCTTCCATGAATCCTCCCAGAACTAGGCTTGAGTTCCATCGCGCAGTTCCTAGAAGTTGTGGGTTTGGATCAAATGTTTTTGTTGACTGGATGCATTCCAAATTTGGGATCCTCCAAGAGAAATGTTGAATCTGATTAGTTCCTACTTGGGCTAATTTCTGGCATACTTGGCTGCCCACAAGGTCGCCCATTTCCACCTTATATTGGCGCCCATGATGTTGTTGTTGTGCTCTAGGTATCTTAGACCAAGTCCTCCCTGAGTTTTTGGCATGCATACCTCTTTCCATTTCACTAGCACCCATTTGTGCATATCTTTGGATCCCCCCCAAGGGAAAGTTCGTTGAAGGTTGCGGATGGCTTTGAGGGCCCATTATGGTGTAGCCATAAAGGAAAAGTCGTATATGGGTAGAGATTGAAGAACATATTTGATGAGGACAAGGCGTCCAAAAATGTTGAGAGCAAGGTGGGTTCAGTTGGAAAGTTTAGTCTCCATTCTGTCCAACATCTCTCTCCAGGATGAATGTTTGATAGTTGAATCTTTGAGAGGATCTTCTAAGTATTTCGATGGAAGAAAGGCTGTGGTGAAGCCAAGGATGTGAGCTACGTTGCATTAGGTAACATGGGGTGTGTTGAAAAAGAATATTTGATATTTTTCACAGTTAATGGTGGTTCCAGAGGCTTCAGAGAAACAATCAAGAAGGGTTCTAAGGGTACGAGCTTCCTCCATAAGGGGGTGATCCATGATCATGTTGTCATCTAAAAATTGTCGATGGGAAATGGGGGAAAGATTGTTTAAGGGGATAACTTGAAGTTCATGAGATCAGATCAAGCTCTTGATCAGGTAGCCTAGACCCTCGGCCATAAGAAAAAAGAGAAAAGGCGAGAGAGGATCTCATTGCCATACACCTTTGGAGGGTTTGAGTGTTGCTGAGGTGATTCCATTGATTATGATAGAGATGAAGGGAAAGGATATTAGGCTCATGATACAGCAAACCAAAGTTTGACTAAAGCCAAAGGCTAGAATAACTTGCTTTATGTAGTTCCAGCTGAGCTTGTCAAAGGCCTTGGAAAGGTCAATTTTTTTTAGGTTTTTAAGGAGTGGATGAATTCATGGATTAGAATGATTCCATCAAGTATCTCTCTGCCCTCAACATAGTCCATTTTCTCTCAAGAGAGGAGCATGGGAAGAAGCTGCTTCAATCTATTGGCTATAACTTTGGAAATAATTTTGTAAATAACATTGCGGAGTGCTATTGGTCTGCACTTAATTTGGGAAGCAACATTATCTTCCTTTGGGATTAGAGTGAGGAAATTTGCATTGAGAGCTGGAAGAATCTAGTGACTGTTGCATGATTCCTCCACTATGCCACATACTTCCTCTTTGATAGTATCCTAGAAGAAATGGAATAAGTTGGTGGTAAATCCATCCAATCCTGGGGCATTCTGTTATTTTAATTGGAAAATCACTTGTTCGACCTCCATCAGTGTTGTGTCTTTAGGAAACATCCTGTTGTAAACCTCATTGACCAATTTTGGAATATGCTATGTGATTTTCTTAATGGCCTTCTGTTGTTGGGTATTGGATTCCTTGAGCATGTCCTTGAAGTGATTGAGTGGTACCTCAGTGATGTCCTCATGGTTTTACATACACTCGCCACTTTTATTCTCAAGGAATATGATTCTATTATGCATCCTATGTTGGATTGTGGAGCGGTGAAAGAATTTTTTGTTCCGTTCTCCTTTGTGGAGCCATCAAATCCATGGTTTATGTTTCCATAGGATTTATTCTTGACTTCTTCTTTCTTAAATTTGGGCTGTTAGTGTCTTTTCCTTGGCCTCTGAGTCAGTTGATCTGCCTTCTAAGATTATTTTTTGTTGGAGCTACTACATTTGCGTTTCCAGATCTCTTTGGTCTTTGAAGATGTTTTCGAAGATGTTCTTGTTCCACAGTTTCGGTTTCCCTTTGAGCATATTTAGTTTCTATAGGAACTAATACATTTTTGTACCCAAGGGCGAATTGAGGGAAGCCCACCAATCCGAGATCAGGTCTTTGAACCCTAGATGTTGGAGCCAAAATTTTTCAAAGTGAAAAGGTTTGGGTGTGGCAATACCAGGTTTGAGCCATTGAAGCTGGATCAGCCAATGATCTGAACTAGAGGCCTGGATGATGGTGGCTACAAGCCCTCCTCCCAGGCGGATGAAGTCTTCTGTGATGATGAAGTGGTCCAATCTAGATGCAATTTGATGGGATCCTCCCCTCTAATTATTCCAAGTGAAGATGCCATTGGATGTTTGTATATCTATTAGATGATTGCCTTTGATGAAATCCTTGAACTTGGTGTTGTCCATGTCAAGATGGGTTCTTCCTACTTTTTTATCCTAAAGGGTTGTGATCATGTTGAAGTCTCCTCCAATCATGCAGAGAGGGTGACTTTGCTGGTTTTTGAGATCCGCTATGTTATTTAAAAGCTCTATTTTTTGTTGTAATGACTGTGGTAAGTAGACATTCGTGAGATGTCCATGAATGATGGTTCCAAATAGGTGGAAATAAGCTTGAATGATGTGTTGATGTGCCTTAATGTTCTCTAGGGTAATCAAGTGGGGATTCTAGATAATCACTAGGCCTGCCGAAGCTCCACTTGTGTGAATATCTAGGGTGTTGCAACTTTTCCAGAGTCTTTTGAAGATTGTATCTAGAGTTGAGTTGGAGCAATTGGTTTCTTGCATAAAGAAAATCGTGGGATTTTCCTCAGTAATTGTTTTCTTGATTAAACTGTGTGTGGAGGGACTATTAATCCCTCTAATATTCCATGAGATGATATTCATTGAGGGGTGTTAGGAACTATAGAGTATAAGCTTGTAAACTTGGGCTAGCACCCTAATTCTACTAGCTCTTTGCCCATGATGACCAATCGCTGCAGATCCATTATTCTTCGTCGTTTTGGGGATTCTTTCAATATGAGTTTTGTTTTCATGAGTGTGCCACCTTGAATGTAGAGGGAGGGTATATGTTGAGCTCTAAGGAGGACTTCCTCCGATTTCTGGATCTGTTGATGTGGAATTGAGAGAAAGTCTTTTTGCTTGCATGCACCATCCAGCCCCGTGATATCTAGGTCCCCGTAGTCAATGCTCTCGAGTTCTTCTTCCATTGCTTCAGGGATTTATTCTAGGATAGTTCCTTTGCCTTTTTTTGAGTTTCCCATCGTGTGCGATGAGGACTGGAGTTGCAGAAATTCTTCCAGTTGGATTTTTGTTTTTTGGGTCTCGAAAGTCTAGGGATTCTCCTATGGCGGTCGATCTGAGTCTCTTGGGATTTCATTCTCATTCTCATTCATTTTAGCTAGGGAATCAAATTTGTTGCTTGATTCCGGGGATTTTTTTTTCTTGTTCATATTTGGATTCATGGTATGCCTTTTCCTTCGAAAGACTTTCATGAAACCTTCGGTGTCTTTGTCTATGGAGTCGATAGTCGGAGTAGATCTTTGATTTAGGGGGAAGTCTCTGAATAGGCACCCATGCTAGTGGAATATCCTGCATCTAAATGGTACATGTTCATAATATACTATTTGGATCCATTCATAGTCATCATGAAGCAGGCTTACCTCATCAGGGAGAGACTTTACGATGTCCATGTATACACATATCCTTACATAGGCTGCATGCCTGTTGATCTTTTCCTCTTCCACTATTTTTATGAATTCACCCAGAGAGTTTCCAATGTGTTGAAGTGTTAGCTCACTGCAATAGTCCCGTGGTAGGGTGTAGAGCCTGACCCAAACTAGAGCCCAACTGAAATCTTTTTTCTTTTTTCTTTTTTTCTTTTTTTGCATTGAAGCATTCAACCCAGTTGCGTAGATATAGACATGTTGAGTTAATGAAATATGGACCTCCATATAGGATTCATTTTTTGTCTTTGATGCAAGTGAATATAATGTTGAAGAAGCCCTTGGAACATAGCTATATATCGATATGGCCCTTGGGCTTCCATTTGGGGGCGATCCAACCCAGAAGAGCTTTTTTTGCAGGCCAGAAACACATTAACTTGCCTATCAGTGCATGGTCCTTCATGTATTGGATTCTTCCATTGATTCGATGAGCCTATAACTAGATCTTGGTTCTTTTAGTGGAATTGGGTATGCATGTGGACGATGTCACTATTGTTGCTTCTTCAGCGGCTTCTGTTGGTGATTTTGTTGTGGGTGACGTCCTAGATGGGTCGGGGAACATGCCAGATTTTTGTTGACGGTCGCTATCAGCCCTTGTCATCGTTCCATTAGAGGGAAAACCAGAGAAGGGGGGATCCACAGCCCCCCCACTGTTGTCCATCATGTGTGAACCTGTTTTCACTCCAGAAGAAGAGAAGGGCCCCAAGGCTGGGGTAGAGGGTCTTCCAGGGGCAACCTGCTCAAAACCACCAAACCCTAGTTCATGGCAGCGATGTTCAACACCGTTAGGAGGCTGGAAAAATGGTCTTTTGTTCAACTAATCACTGAGCTATTTAACTATATGTATATGTAAAATCATTGTGGTGACAAATCACAAGACTATTTCTGTTTGAGTTACAGTTCTATTAGAAATGAGGAAAACTAGGGATGAACATTACATTGACAAGATAATTATAGTGGCAAAGTTAGTAGTTATGGTCATTTATAATTATATATGTTGGTGCTTTAAAAATAACACATTTATACTTTAAATATAGTACAAGAAAATGATTTGATTTAATATATTTTAGCATCAAAGATTTCTCTATACTTGTGTTCAAGCTTCATGTATTTCTGGATGTCTATGTTCTTGGTTTATATTTCTTTTTATCTATTACATGTTATTAAAGTTAACAATTTTTAACAATTTTATCTTATCTGCATCAAGTAATTTTCATTTGTATCAACCTCTTCCCTTTTTACTATTTTAGAGTCAGATTAGTCTACAGGAACCAAAATCAATTATGTTATTTTATCTCTTCACAAAAATATAATTCCCAAGTCCCTTATTGATGGAAACTTGGAATTCCCGATCTCAAATTCTTAAATTCCAACCCTCCCAAATCATCAAACAATAAACAATATCGAGAAAACTCTCTCTAATTTCCCTATAACATCATAGATTTAATATCTTTAAAATAAAAATTAAAAACATTTCTTATCCTACTGTCATCATATTTATTAACGAACAATAACATATTTTCAAAGATTCAAATCACTTAATACAATTGAAAAAAGCTCCAAAACAATCTTTGATCGAGGTGCGAACCCGCAAATGTCAGTTTCTAAAGATGAAGGTTGAAAGGGGGAAATCTACCACCCTCCATGAGCACGAGGCACATGGAGCTCTGACCTCAAGCATGCAACAATTTTTTAATAAGGAAGATGGTAGGGCGATAACACTGGCAAGGTTCTTTGGTTTTTTTGTTGTTTTGGTAACTAATTTTCCTGTCTGCAAAGATAATTCGGAATTGTTTTGGTTTGCTACAATTTGTGGCTCTAGGGTGGCGCTCCTCATGGTCCTTGAACGATTGTTGGTTGACTTACAGTATGCTATGGTCAATTTTCTCGGATATGTTCTTCATCTTGGTTCTTATTATCCTGCTCCCATAGATAGCTTCCTAATGCTAATTGCTTCTCGGAGGATCGACTATGTTTTGAAGTTGAAGTTGAAGGTTTTGTGCAAGCACCACCGAGAGTTTTACATGGAAATTGAAGACTTTTATGAGGGATTATTTGTGTTTTATACTCCTATATCTATGTACACTACAAGGAAAGGACCCTCTGGCAAATGTTTTTGAGGAACCCCACAGAAAAATACCCCATACATCCGTTTCTAGCAGAGGTTACTAGAGGATGTTGGCGGGCGGAGGGTTTTGTGGATGGTTTCCTCTCGGTGCACTTATCATTACACGTTACCCCGGTGCTCTCGAACTGAGAAAGCACCGGTGCGGACCAAGACCTTGGCACACTGGACACCGTGCACGCCATCCACACCAGCCCAATGCGTCTTATTATTCTATAGCACTGGTGCGTCGTAGATATTGCACGTCGGTGCATTATAAAACATCGCGCCAAAACCGAAACCACCCGGTGCAGTAGAAAGAAACTGCACTGGTGCATCATAACACATCGCACCAAAACAAAAACTGACTGGTGCATTTGTAAGAAATAGAACCGGTGCACCTATAAACAATGCACACTGGTAAAGGGTTAAATTAAAAAAAATTACGGC
Source organism: Pinus albicaulis (assembly GCA_034641835.2). Lineage (NCBI taxonomy): Eukaryota > Viridiplantae > Streptophyta > Pinopsida > Pinales > Pinaceae > Pinus > Pinus albicaulis. Next base: position 1,641,207,448 of record CM076580.1, read on the forward strand.
AAAATAACCCGAATTTTTTAGTTTTCCAGTGCTTCTGAGCTCTCAATTAACGGTGCATGTCCTACCATAGAACGCACCAATGTGCATGAGACATAGGCATAATAAACAGCTTGCGCAATGTACACACACATCCGGGGCTTCCTATTACTGTAACGCACCGGTGCTTCACCACTCTTCTACACCGGTGCATCATAAAACACCGCGCCAAAACCGAAACGCATTGGTGCATTCTTATCGAAGAGCACCGGTGTGTCGATAAACTGAATGCACCAAAATAGCGTTACATAAAAAAAAAATTAAAGCCTAAAAATCAGTGCTGTATGACTATTCCGCACCAGTGCTTTACGGATATTCCACCCCAGTGCATCATCAAATTTCATGCCGAAACTGAAACATCCTGGTGTCGTGTTAGGGAACCACCCTAGTGCATTATAAAGAATGCGCCAAATCTGACATAGCCTGGTGCAGTTGTAGTTAAGTGTACCGGTGCGCCTATAAAACCCCGCACACCAGAACAAAGTTAAATAAAAAAATCTTTACAGCCAAAAAACTTCATTTTTCACTTTCCTCAGTGCTCTAGAGCTCTCCAACACCGGTGCCATTTCCTCTTATCTGAGCCTCCCTGACATCGGTGCTCTCATTGCACCCATTGCATGCACTACTGCTATGAATTGGCCACCAATCTCCAGCTTGCATTTTGAAAAATAGTGGGCAATTTTTCTTTTGCAAATTTTACAGCCAATATGCCTCCTCGATGGTGAAATGTACATGCATTTTTCTATATTTTCCATAATTAAACCTTTTAGCAGATTATAAATTGAAATAACCTTAAAAATAGACATTTAAAAAAAAAAATTTGTCACGCGGTGTGCCGGAGTTGTTCGACTCGCATCGGGTAGCAGTGTTGCTTGTAAAATTTACAAGCCGCACCGCCACCAGTGCTAATGGTATCCGCACCATTTCTGGGGCAGTACCGAAATGCGCCCCGAATAATTTTTAAATAAAAAAAATAAAATAAAAGGAAGTGCGCTCATTTATCCAGGCGAACCATTGACCACGGGAATCATAGTGCGGTGCGTTGACAGATTTATCCACCCCAGTGTATGTCATCACACCACATTCTGGATTCTGAGAGGGTCAACGGTGCAGCCAGGTAAATACTGCACTGTCGGCTATGTGATTGTCATGAAGTTGGTCTGCTAACACTACTATACAGGTGAGGGCATATATTTCAGTCAGTGCACTGCTATTATGAACTTTGATGAAGCTAATGGTGCTTGACAAATAGACCGATGCTCCAAGGCCGGTGCATTGTATTTCATTAGGGGCACCGGGACTAGTGCTCTACATTCTTAAGACGCACCATGACCGGTGCATGACTGTTTTTATGGTGCACCGACTTGTCTCTTTGTTTTTTTTCAAAAATATATATATGTATATTCCTAAATACATGTCTTTTTAATAAAAAAAATTATTTAATATGGTAATGATTTAGAGGGAAGAGGAGGAACAATAGCAACAAGAAGCTGAACAATATGACATGATTCGCCAATGGGAGGCCCAAGAGAGAGAGAGAGAGAGAGATGCATACCCTTTCCCTATTATTGCAAATACCCAGGAGATCCTTAGGCAGGTAGGCCTCCTCAAGTTCTATGAGGAGGCTACTTCCCTAAAGGCGCATAGTGTGTTTTTGAGATATCTTATCTGCAGGTGGAATGCCCACCGATAGTCTTTCGAGGTTGGTCCTGACCAGTGGTACAGACCCACTGAGGAGGATATTTATTTTTTACAGGACTATCGAGGAGAGGGGTGGATTCCCTCATTCCCAGACATGCCAGCTAGTTGTGTAGCAGGGAGTTAGTTAGTTTACTCCCAGAGATACATTAGAGCACATGTACTATCTCCTTCAAAGTTTCAGGTACCTAGAGGTCAGTTACGTATATGTGCTTTTGGTAGACAGGACATGCAGTGCCTCTCCATTATCATTTCAACCATTTCTCACAACACCAATGATAGGCAACACATTAGTTGCTCACTTTTATATTATGTTGATTCTTTGGTACAGCAGCCATGACTTGTTAGGTGTTCTGCCATTTTTTTGTTGCAGTTTTGTGTGGCCTTAGATAGATGTCATGCTCATGCACAAGGGAGGGTCAACTTCCCTTTTGCTTCAGAGATATTTTGTTTATTTTTTGAGAGGTTTCCAGAGATCATACCTAGTTTTTTTTAACAACCTCGTAGGCCGATGTTTGAGGACTGTATGCACATGTGGGGGCAGATGATGCCCAAGAGGGGAGACACTTTGTTTCTAGCCAGGATATCACATGATTCACTGATCCAGGTGTATATTGGTTGTCACCCGTCTATTTCACTTGGGGCCCCACCATTTTCTCTTTCAGTTTTTCAATTTCGGCACAACTTATTATCTTTAGTAGTTTTTTGGGTCCTGAACTTCTGGAGCCGTTTTGAGGCCCTAAATGACGTTTTTTGGGAAAACCGGGAGCAACATAGGTCCATCGAATGATGTTGTTCACTTGAATTTTCTAGTCCTTAGATAGATATTTCTAACAAGGTATGGTTTGTGTCAAACAGAGATCGTAAATGTGAAGCTGGGTTACACTTTTTGCCCTTTTTTGAGAAAAAAGTTTCATTTTTTTCGGTTCTTCAATTTTCTGCAAACTATAACAATTTTTCTGTGTAGAATTTCATTTTACGATAAAAATAAAAGTTGTGAGAAATTTTGTTATCTTTCTATTACTTCTTTTTTGAAACTTTTTTATGCAGATTTGATATGTCAACTTAGCGTTTCTTTGAGTGTGTGTTTCTTAACAATCAAAGGATTCATAAGAATTCATGTTATGATGTAATGTTGTATTCATTGAAAATATGTGTTTTTGAGAAAACAAAATGTGTTACAACAATCTAGAGAGAGTCTACTTTGGTTTTGTCATATTTACAAAGCCAATGGATGCATATCATAATTACTAGAATTTTTTGAACTGGTCTAATACGAAAAACTGCATATTTTGGATATGTTTCGCGACGCAACAAATTTCTTAACATATAAGCTATAAACTAAAATATAAAAGCTACCCATTAGAGACGACGGACCAATGTAATGCCCCATAATTTTTTCAATTTTTTTTACAATGAATTTTGGGAGATACAAAATTTTGATTTCACTGAATCACAATGACCCTCAGAAATTGTTTGCACCCATTTTATTAGAAAAATAATTAAAATTAGTAAATGTTTATGAAATTCCATAAAAGCTATATTTCCTGAAAGTAGATTCAATTTTTAAAATTCTTGTCTTGGTTCCGATAGTTACTTAACAACCTTTCATGGAGTTTAGTCAGTCCAAAGTTTCAGAAACGTATTCAGAGCATGGTTTTTGCGTAACTGGTGATGCGTTAGTTCGGCCGAACTTTGATTAAAAGTTTGGCCGAACTATGTTTTGCGCCGATGGCTTGTTAAGTCTAATGACTTAATAGTTCGGCTGAACTTTTAATCAAAAGTTCCGCCGAACTTTTGTATAACTTTCCGTAGGGCGGAAAATTTTGCGGAGGCCCTACTAAAACAAATTTCGCGGCAATATAAATTTCCGCGAAATCATTCACAATTTTCACACATTTTGCACATTTCATCTGATTTTACAAAGATCTTGGTTTGGGTTTAAAAAATTTTCTTCAAAGTTTGGATTGAAGAGCATTTCTTGGAAGCAAACTAATTTTTCAAAGAATTGTTTTGGGTTTAAAGAATTTTTTTGGAAGACATTTCTTGGAGGCGGCCTGATTTTGCAAAAAAATGTTTTCGACTTAAAAACATTTATTGGACGTACATTCAAAAGACATTTCTTGGAGGTATGTACGTTTTTTGAGTTGAAGTAAATCTTTTGAGCTTCGTTTCATTTTTATAAGACATTTTTCTCTCGAATTTTTTAAAGTAAGTGTTTTTGATTGGAGTATGTATTTTTTGCAAAAAATTTAAACTGAATTTTTTTAAATTAAATCTTTTGTGATATTTTTTGTAATCAAGTTATTGTCTAATTTTTTGAAGGAATTTTTTTGAACTTCATACCCTATTATCATGGGAAATCTAAGAACTTGTGCGAGAAAATATGATCGAAAAAGAGACCCTGAGGAATGTAAAGAAGAAACGAGACAATCTCGTAAAAGAAAGTTAGAAGCCCTCTCAAATATTGAAGAGGAAAATCAACCTCAAGTAGAAATTGAAGCAAGTATGTAAATGTAAATATTATGATCTATTGATATATTTAAAATTTTCCTAATGTAAAATGTGAAGCTTAATTTTTATTTGATGAACTAATTTGAAAAATATTTTGTTTAATGTAAACAAACAGAGATATTCCTCAAAATATTGAAGAAGAAAATCAACCTCAAGCATAAATTGAAGCAGGTATGTAAATGTAAATATTATGATCTATTGATATATTTAAAATTTTCCTAATGTAAAATGTGAAGCTTAATTTTTATTTGATGAACTAATTTGAAAAATATTTTGTTTAATGTAAACAGACAGAGATATTCCTCAAAACATTGATGATGAGATACGAAATTTTGAAAGAGAAAGTGAAAGAGATATTGAACCAATGATTGAAGATGGTGAAAATATTGAAAGAAATCCAAATAAAGAAATTGAATCACAAGGTATGTACACACACACACACACACACACACACACACATATATATATATATATTAAACACATGCACATATCATTGAAATTATAGATATATTTATTAATTTAGTTATTTATTGAATATGTACTATTTTTTCGAATATGTACAGATGAAATCACTATCGATAACGAGATGTTAGAAAATGTTGACACTCACACATATGGAGATAAAAAACTTGACCATGTTATACGATATCGTGTTAACTGCATTTTTGAAAAGTATTTCTTAAATGAGCGAGTGACAGTTCAAGCTCAAATGTTGAAAGGTCTCCTATCATTAATGAAATTAAAAGAAGCTACGACACTATTGGGTATTCGAAAATCAACCAAAGATAAAAAAATGAAGGAAGATGTGATAAAAAATATGAGTAGTGCTATAAAGTCAATTAAGAGATCTAGAGAGAAATATGTTTCAATTGTACGTAGAGGAATACAGATGGCAATGGTTTCATCAAGTACTCAAGAGAATCGTTTGGTAACATCTATGGCAGGAGCACTGGGAACCTCACGAAAAAAGTTGCACAAACATCGGAAATTTCAGCTGCAAATAGATGTAAACGATGAACTCGCTGGTTGGAGAGCTATTTGTAGGAAACCATACAAAGATGGACTTGGAGAAAATGTTAAAAAAAAAATATATGAATATTGGAAGAATAAATCACGTGTTTCTCCAACTACAAGGGATGTGATGCGAAGAAGAATAGCATGAAAACAGTACGAAGAACATGAAAAATATTTCTTGGAAACCACTCAGATAGAATTATTCAACAAGTTCAAAGAAGAGAATCGTCAAATTCATGTTTCACTCAGTGCTTTTGTTCAACAAAAACCATGGTATGTAAAACCTATCACCGTACGCGACACTTGTTGTTGCCGTTATCATGTGGAATGTGAGTTATATTATGACACATTCCTTGATTTCGGTAGAACATTATGGAAGGATTCACCTCCTCCTTCCACTATCCGTGAATTCATATCTCAAATTCTATGTGAAAGAGAAAGCGATGAACTATTTTATAAAAAAAAATGTGTTGGTGGTAAAAAATGCGATGATTGTGGAAATTTGACTAAATTTCAAAAAAAATATCGTATTGATATAAATGATCAATCATTGTCCAACATGAAAGTGAAATGGAAGAGATATGAATATATCGATACATCGATTCAAGGTGCAAATAGTGTTAAAATAATTGAATTACTAGAAGACGAAATTTTTCTGATAGACTTCTTGAGAAAGTTTGAGGCAGAAATTTACAAATACACCAAGCATTCCCATAGAGCTCGATGGCAAGACTTGCAATTCAAAAAATCTCGTGAATTTTTTCCAACAGGGACCATTTTGTCAGTGATTGATTTTGCAGAAAACTACACATTTGTTCCACAAAAATAAATTGAGAGTGAATACTATCATTGTGACCAAGTCTCCATGCTTGTCCATATTCTATATAGACATGCTGAAAAAAATGTCGATCATATAAAAAGCACGAGTGAAAATAGACATATCATTAAAGAATATCACTTTTATATCAGTGACGATCGTACACATGATACATGTTTTGTACAACATTTTTTGGAAAAATTTATGATTCATTGAAAAATTATGGAATAACATTCAATGAACATTGGATATGGTCAGACGAATGTGCAGGTCAATTCAAATCTACACGATCATTCTTTTGGTTGTGCTATCTTCATAAGAAAACCTGCATTAAACATTGTTGGAATTTCTTTGGGACTGGCCATGGAAAAGGAGAACATGACAGTGCAGGAGCATGCATAAAACAAGTACTTCGAAGATATCAAATGAACCACTCTGCAAGCCGACTTGTGAATGTTGAAGAAGTTGTTCAATGGTGCATCGCTGCTCTAAGCCATAAAACTAACCCATTAAGGGAAGTGCGAAGGTATGTTCAATTTAATTTATATCGGAAATCTAATTTTAAACATTGTACATTTATCATGCAATGATTATCTTTGATTGTATTTTGATATCATATTTACAAATTCTTCTTCTAATTTTCCATATAAAGGTTTTTCTGGCATATTGGAATCGAAGACATAGATAGATCAATTGGAAGTGATGTTGAAACAATAAAATGGACTCTAAAATTGCATTCAATTCAAACAAAGTCGTCCAGAAATGTGTTTGCATTGGATAAAAGAAAATAGTCTTGTTTTTGTGATGTTTTCATAGACAACACAAAATCCAATGACGTTTGTGAAAACAAAATGTATGTGAACGATTGGAAACATACAGAGCTAAATACAAAGGGAAACATGTCTGTTGCAATGTTTGAAGAAATGCAATCAGAGGAAACTATAATATCATCCGATGGTGATCGAGTTTCTGATCTTGTTTGAGAAGGTAACATTTGAATTACTTTCTAATGATTTAAAGATCTAGAAATAAATTTAAATATGTATAATTTTGTTAATTTTGTTTTATTGTGCAAGAGATGTTTTTGCTGTAATTGCACCTATTGACAACGATGAAAATTTGAAGTATTATTTGATGCGTTGCACTGAACGAAAAATGAAATTGTTACAAAACTATAATGATCATGTATTTCAATATGAAAGACGGTCTATTATACTGAAAGGTTATTTTGTCAGACAAACTCATCAAAGTGGAGACTTTGTTTAATTTGAAGACTATGAACTTGATTCCATAAGTTGTCAATATAGTCACTTGGTGTGTGCAGCACACATAAAGTTGAGAGAAGTTCAATCAAAGAAAAAATCGAAAATTAAGAGATGGAAAATGTCAAAATGCGATCATGAACGGATTATTGAAGATGGAATTCCATTAGAATTTTTTTGAGTGAATTGTCCAACAATTTATTCTCTTTGGATTAAAGATGTTTTAGAACTTCCAGTACTCAACTAAAAATTGAGCTTCTTATGTTATTTGTGCAAGTGTTTGCACATGTACAAATTGTTTGGGTACAAGCATGTGCTCTAGTATCAACTGAAGGTAGCTTTTCTAGACATGTGCATTGATGAAAAATTATTTACGTACTCAATATATATGTTCTAGAATGCAATTAACTGGAACTAGTTTTTCTATGTGCATTGATGAAAAACTAGTTGGGTTTTCTGGTAAAAATTATGGAAACAATGTAAATAAATCATCTTCAGTATATTTTTGTACGAAAATTGCTTTCAGACAAGAGACTCGGAGCACTTCTCTGACTTTTGGTGGGATTTGACCCACATCTCTATTCCTGATTGAAAATCTAATACAAAATTTGTTTGTCCAATGGTCGGATATGTTCAATGTGCATTGATGAAAAATTTTACTTGTATTGGATCTAGATATTTTCTAGAATGCAATTAATTGTTCCAAGTAGTTTTTCTATGTGCATTGATGAAAAACTAGTTGGATTTTCTGGTAAAAAGTTTCCACAATGTAAATAAATCGACAAGGCTACCTATTTGAGTGCATTAATGACATTGACCCAAATTCAACAAACATATTTATGTGCTAGACTTATATTTCCAATCAAAATTAAAGGGATAATTTGTACATATATCTACTTCTTTAAAATATTTTTTCAATTAGAGCTCAATTGATACATGGTTAGTTGCATTGAAAAGCTATGTTCTTCCTATTGGAATTTTTTTCATTCAAACAAGACTACATGTAGAGATCAAAAGCAATCTTAAAACTCCAAATGTACTTCAACCATCCAAAATGGATTTGTGCAACATTACTTGACATACCATTCCAATTATAGTGAAAAACTATCCAATAGAAACATTTAACATTATATACCACATGTGCCAAATGTAGATTGAAACCATCCAAAACTTTAAAATTTTAAAAAATTTTGATAATATATCGTGCAACATTAAAACATTAAACATCACATGTGAAATGTAGATTGAAACCATTCAAAACTTGATTTTAAAAAACTTTTTGATTATATATATCATTACTTCACATGCTATGCCAATTATAGTTCAACTAGATCCAATAGAAACATTTAACAAATTATATACCACATGTGCCAAATGTAGATTGAAACCATCCAAAACTTTAAGTTTTAAAAGCCTTTTGATTATATATCGTGCAACATTAAAACATTAAACATTTAAAGTTCATTAAATATCACATGAAAAATGTAGATTGAAACCATCCAAAACTTGAGTTTTAAAAACTTCACATGCCATGCCAATTATAATTCAACTATCCAATAAAAAACATTTAACATTAAATATCACATGCCAAATGTAGTTCAGATGACAACATTATTTCACATTCACATGCCAAAAGTACTAAAACCATCCAAAAATTAAAGTAAACAAATTATATTAACAATGTAATAAAATACGTCCAAAAAATGTAGATCTCACAAGTATCAAACTGTATCAGGTTTAACAAATTTTAAGACCATCTAAATCTTGAAATCAAATCTACAAATCATGTCCATCAAATAGAGACGGATCTAGCGTCTTTCCTATCCGGGTCTCAATCCACGCCCTATCATGTGAAGCATCATCGGAAACCTACATACACAATGCACATGTACTTGAACATTAAAATTTGATGTTTTAAAAATGAATGAGAATATATATATATCTAGAAATTCATGTAAAAAACAAAATATAACAAAAAAATCATGCAATACCTCATGAGGTTCCCTCTCCATTTGATGAACAAGTTCTCCCATAGGAACATCTGCAGCGGTAAATTGTACAATATACATGTACAGTTATATATATATATATATAGATATATTAAAAACTTTCAAATGAAAATGCACGTGTAGATATATAAACTTATTTTCAATAATATTAAAAAATGAACTAAGGACAACTTGTTCAAATGTTGTGGATGTTCCTATCTCCATCGCTAGAGTCCCCGGATTAAAGAAATCTTCTATAGGAACCTAAATTCAAAAGAATTTATATAACTCAAAATATAGATCTCTCTCTCTCTCTCTCTCTCTCTCTCTCTCTCTCTCTCTCTATATATATATATATATATCTCAAATTTTAATGGAAATTTTTGAGGTAGAATATATATATATATATATAACTTTTAAACATAAATTTTAAACTTGTGAAAAATTGTCCATACTTGTGGCTCATCTCCCAAGGAAGTAGAAGGTACATCTCCCAAGGAAGAAGAAGGTACCGCCATCCCAAAAACATCAGACCGAATCGGTACCTGTTAAAACATTTTATCAAATTATATATATACATACATGTACATGTGTGGCAACAATTATTTATTTTAAAGTCACTTAAAAAACACTAACATTTTCCAACATATCTTGATGGTCAGACCCATCTGCATTGTTTGAACCAGAGGTCCCGAACGTGATATTAACATTTTCGTCACACATCATGTGTGAGAACTGCAAATGGTGTTTTAACATATAATCATACATTTTTGTTAGATTAATGTACATACAAATAAATGTATACATGTACATACACATGTATTTATTACAAATTGTACACATGTATATGTATGTTAAAATAATTTCAAACCCTAAGGTCACTAACACATATCGTTCCAGTGCCCTCTTCCTCATGAAAAATTAGGTCTTGCAAACCATTGCGACAATTTTTTGCATATATTCGGAGATCTTCAACATTCATGTTGTCAATCTCCTCATCTGTACAATACACAAAATTGGCACGTGCATTTTCACGTGCTCTTTGTCGATTTAAAAAAAGATCGACTCCACCCAATCCGCTATGAATGTTGTCGATCATAACATCCCTTGCTTCTCCACTTATTTGAGAAGTCGCATCCATCTTTGACCGTAGAGTTTCGACCCGAAACGGTCGACTCACCAATGGCGGCTCAGGGCGAGGCAACTCCACATCTCACTTAGCGCCCTTACGGTCATATAATCAACCTTTCGTCGAGCCAAAAAATTCTGACGGAAGGTCATTGTAGTTGGGTTTCATACCCGAAAAAAATTCTGAATAAAACATTTGTGCAAAATAAACAGGAACCTCATAGTTCCATGGGAGCCTTCCATAGGCTGCAAGGTGCCTATCATACAAATAACGAGCTATGTCAGGGTTCTTGAAATACTACACCTTCAACATTTTTCTCTTTGGCCCTTTCTTGTAATTAAACATTGACTTGGTTACTTCTTTTGTAACTTTTTTTTTTACGTCCTCCCATTTATCTGCACCCATTACTGTTTCTTTTCTCTTTCTCATCATTTCGACAAATGAATCAGTCGTTGGCCCAAGATTTCTGTACACATTTACCGTTTCACCCAATGAATGTGTAACTATTTCAAGGCTTTGTCGATTCTCACCAGGTAGAGACAAAGCCACGAGATCTCTTTGCAATTTTGCATGAAGTCTTTCACACCTTTGTAAGGTGCATTCTACCATGTTGGTTTCCCATGGTATATTAGTAATCTCGGCTGGATAAGTTGTGCTGGGTTGACAACCTTCTTCTTGAATGTAGCGGGCTGCCCTGCGTCTATTTTGACCACTAGTTCGAACATTTTTTGGCCTCTGCATCAATATACATATAATTTCGTATATTAGAAAAAACACGTGTAAAAAAAGTTGTACAAATTTAATGAAAAAATATTGAAATTGATGGCAACCTTGACGTTGTTGGTTAGCATCTTCTCCAACATGACCCTGCTGAGAACCAGACCCAAAATGACCCTGCTGAGAACCAGAAGCCGTTGATTGGCCTTCGGGAGAATAAATATCACCCCCTTCACGCAACCTAATAACACTCATTGATGGCCCTCTAGGTGGATTTAAACCGCCACCAACCTCTCGAGATGAGAGAGAAGATTCATAAACAAACATGAATTTATAGTCAATTGAAAAATACATTTATGTGTATATATAAATACATATACATATTCATTGATTAAATTGTGTGAACCATACCTCGACCTGTTGAACCATGGGCACGCTCCATGGATGGAGTAGAAACCCTTCTCCTCTTACCTCCTAAAAATTAAAATATGAAACTTATTAGCAACTAATTTAACTCACAAAGTTAATAAAAAATCAATTCCATATGTACACACATGTATGCAGATTTAAGATTGTATTTAAATACCGTGAACATCCCCCGATACCTGAACCTCCATATGGGATTCGGATGATCTTCGTCATTCATCCTCCATGATATATATATCTATTGGTCAACATTTACACAAAATATATTTCAGAAAATCAATTTATAATTTAGTGTACACAAATTATGTAGAACACAACTTTCAAAGCAATAATTGATGTGTGAAACTAAATTTAATCGAAAAAGAAATTATAAAAATGATAAGTTGACCAAATTGCGCTTTACATGGTGGGAGCACACTTGGTATAAAATTTACCACTTATACACTTTAGTTTGTGGGAGAAATGACACATGTACATAGTTTACCTTAAAATTGTTGTGTTTTATGTATATTAAAATGAAGAACTTCTATTTAGATCCATTCCAGAGATTGACTGTAGGGGAATTTACTAGATATGTCACCTTTCATAAAAGATGAGATCCAGAGGCTACTTGGCCCTTTACGGACTCTGCCTATAGAACTTGTAGAAGTAAAAACTAGAGGCATTAACAATATCAAAGAACGTTTTCATGCTTAGACATGGGAATGTGTCTCTTTCCCTACGCAAAACAATAGTTCAAGGTAGTTCATCTTCATAGACACGTCATCAAGCAGGTCAATGTGATCATCCCCAACTTAATTTTCATGAAATTAGGCTTGGAATCCTCTACAACCTGGTGGATGGAGTTGAATGGGAACTAGGTCAAGGCCTTTACAAAATACATGTTACTGAATAACACTTGCTAGGTTATGCCAACAAATAAAGTGGGAGAAATGTTTTCTCCTCGAGGTTATCCAATTGGGTGTGTAATACCAACTTCACCCATTTCCTAACAGGTTTCTCTCTTAGGTTACAAAGTGTCTTCACCTTATTAGTTATATATTTTTCAATTTCCCGTGGATTCCTTGAATTTTTTCTCCTACCATCTCCCTCTCTCACTCCCCAAATTATTGTCATCAAACATGCCCCATTGAGGATTTGGAGCAATGTTTTCACCATACTTAGAACTGTCATTGCTGCTAATTGAAATTGGAGAGTCATGTATACTAGATTTCTTGCTTAAGTGGCTCTTACTTGGACAATATCCTGAGATGAGTTTGACATGATGGTCATATGAGACTGGAAGCTACTTGGTGTAATTTTCCTTAAATCTTGAAAAAACAGAGCAGAAATGTCATTTTCGATCATTTTTTATTAGCTTCTGGATATAGCAGATGTTATCACAATTGCAACACAATCATGTTCCATGAGCATGAATTATGAATGTTGCAAGCCAAATTGCAAGGAAATTTGCATTCATTTTAGGCAAAAGAAGGCTATGACATTAAGGTCCATGCTAGAAAAAATTATGCAAATAAGGTTGCTAAGTCTTGATACTTACCATGTGTTTCAAAGCCATAACAAAGGTTGGCTTTGAGAGTGTCCTCCCAAAGCCTTGTCTTGAGATGAAATTTAATTCAATGTCTCTTAGAGTTGCAAGGTGGAATTGATAGAACTATTTGATTTCTTTACCATAGATGGATATCTCCTTTCATCTATACCTTTCTCTACCATCTTATTTCCAAGTGAAATGGGAATTTTCACTTTTTGAATGCCATTACCATCTAGTTTGGTAGTCTGCTAGCTAGACCTATCACAAGTAAGGATGTCATACCAAACTGTTTCTCTTGCTCAACTCAGTGACCATGACTCTCTTCTCACACTGCTTACCATAACATATTCAATTGTAAATGTCACGCAAATTTGGGGGTTCTAGGTCTACACCTATTAGGTAAAGTTGTATTGTATGGCATTGTGCTCCTTAAATTTGGAGGTGTTTCACTTGAAAAGGTAGGCATTAAATATGGATGAAAAGGATTTGTTTTCACTTTGATAGAATTTCCTTGTGGAATTACTGAATTTCTCGATAACATCATGCTAGCTTTGCTCAGAGAAGAAGGTTTTGGAGGAGAAATTTAATTCTTTTGACTTATTTTTGGCATTGAAGTTTGAAATAGTAGTTTTGATGACTCCATTGATGACCTTGCTGAGGAATTTTATGCACACAATATTGACTCTGAAGATGGTTTAGGAGAAGTTGAAGAAGTTGTAGATTTTTGTGTTGTCACTTAATGTTTCTTTGTTGTTGGACTTGACCAAGACACAATTTAACTTTACGAACAGATTGAAGACCTTGAAGAGGTTTTAGATTTTGTTGTTCTCACTGAAGTTTTTTGTCTGGTTTTGTTTCTTAAACCATCATTTCCATAGGACATTTTTGGTGAATAGATTCTTGACCTTGATGAGAGGATATGATACCTTAAAGAGGCTACATCTTTTGGTGACGTCACTAATTGTTTCTCTATTATTATGTTTGTTAAACTTTTTTATCCCAGAGGAGGGTCTTATCCAATGTGAATTTGAAACCCCCCTCACATTTTTCAATGAAGGTTCTATCTGAATGTTAGGGAGCTACACAAATTATAGAAATTCAATATGATGTGCCAAAAACTTTACAGACATCCCAAAAATATAAACCACCTATTATATGTCAATTAAATCTACATGGAACCAGCAACAAATATGGTAAAATATAGAATTACGAATCCCTTAAATTAGTAAAAAAAAAAAAAAAAAAAATGAAGAAAGCACCCAGAGGACTAGAAATAACAATATAGTAGAGAAAAATAATAGTATCTCAGTAGCTATAATTGAAAGTCATAAATTAATATCATATATTCCAATTTCAGCACTAAAAGCAAACTCAAAATAACATAAAAGCAGAGACAACATTGTTTTACATGTACAAGTAAACATTTTTAATGGAAATATGCAACATGAATTGGAATAATCATGCCTTTATCAATGAAATTTCATCAGACCATTGAAAAATTGTGCGCTAAGAATATTTAAATAAGTTAAAGGAAAAAATTGACCTATATTGTACAGTTTATGGGACATAAATTAATATGTAGAAATATTCACTTTGTTTTTATAATTGGATAGAGGAATGACTTAAAATGACCTTGTATGTCTTCTCGTTTTAGAGCTCAAATTTTTAGGAAGGATTTAAGTATCCACGTTTCAAGAATCACTAGAAGAGGTTGATAAAGAATATAGGAAGACAAATAACTAACCAGTGGTGTAATAAATGGATTTCTTGGGAGGTAGATTGGCATATGGACTTTTGGTAGCTCTAGAACTTTTCCAAATAAGTGAATGTATTTGAAAACCGAACCTGTAGTTTATTTTTGTTTAGACAAGGTCTAGAATTTCAAAAGTGAATTCCCTCTTTCTTCCTCTTACATGTCCAATGATCGGAATATGGATTGAGGGAAAAAAATTTCCAAAATAAAAATTTTGCATTTTATTTTTTGTATACATGAGTTTTTAAAATCTAATTAACTCATAAATTTCTCACAAAATACACTTACAGCTTGACACATAAACCCCTTCCCAATTGGCTAAATTTTGAGGGAGATAGCCCAACAAAACTAGTTTTTCCATATTCAAACCAAGTTGGTATCAAAGTACAATTTAGCTCATTTTAGTCAAGGTTAGTTAGAAGAATTAGCTATTGGTTTCTGTCTTCAATTTCCTCTCAAAATGAATGTGTATGTTATTTTGAGAGACACACTAGAGGAATAAGGTCCAAATTTTTGATGAAAATGTGCTATGAAAGTAAAGAGTTAAAGGCAAACATGTACAAGGCATAGTTGAGCCAAATGTTGTTGAGGAAGGGCCTAATTATTTGGGTCTTGGTTATGGAAAAAATGATGGAGAATGCTCCAAAGCCAAGGATGCACATGAAGTTCTTCCAAGAAGGAATTTCATTTCATGTTCATTACCTAAAGCTTGTGAAGTTTATGTTCATGATGAATGGAAAAGTTTGACACCCACTTTGCAAGAAGATGTTAATAATCATGCAGCTAATGAGAATGTAAAATAAGAGGATGTTAAAAGCTCTAGAGTCATTGAATTCATTGCTAGTATTCAGAGGAGAGCCACTACCTCATCAAATTCACCTCCTCAAGAAGGAAACAAAAGTGAATGTTCAAGGTATAAATTTTCCTTTAATCAAATTGCTTTTGATTATGATAAACATGGTAAATATTCACATAAGATTTGGAAAAGAACTTGCATGTTCCTTTTGTGGTTTGAATAATCATAATGTTTATCGATGTTGGAAGAAGATATCCATGCACATGAAACTTTCTAAATAAATGAGGAAAAAAGTCAAAGGCCCATTGGAAAAGGAAAATGATGTTGAAAATAAGATGAAACTGTTTTGCACTCATTGCCATAAGAAAGGTCACCTTGTAGACAAGTGTTGGACTTTGTATCCAACAAGTCATCCAAAACATTTGAAGAAGGTGGAAAGAGATATTGACAAGAATGGAAAAGAGGATTCCATAATCAATGAGGGTCAGGATGATTCACATGATGATGAAGTGCATCTGAAAGAAGTGCCATTGAAATGGTTTGGTAAGGGATGGTTAGATTTCTTATCCAATTAAGGCCTTGCATGTATTTTGATGTTTCATGAATTTCTTTGCAAATTCAAAGTATGGTTGCATGAAGCAAGATGTTGAAAGTAGAGTTACGTTGACACACTTAAATGCAACAAATATGGAAATTTGTACATGAGCTATTATTTGACTTGAGAGTCAGTTGTTTGAAGAGGCATGTTTTGTTAACTTGTGTTTGGTTGATGGTTTTGTACACCAATATGTAAGAGTACATGGAGATATTCACATGATGTGAATTTTTCTTCTTGGAAGGAGAAAAATGATATGTCAGCGAGCTATGTTTCTTGCATGATGTGTTTTTCAGTTTGATGGTTTTGTTTGTGACAAGATGTCACAAGATTTTAGGAAGGTCCACTCTTGAGCGAGAGCCTCATGATTACAACCTAATCATGAGAATCAAATGGGAGTGCATCCTTATTTTGAAAAAAAACCTCTAGATAGGATTCTAAGCTACCTAGGACTCAAACCATTATTTTTAAATTTGAAATATCATGGTGTGTTGTTTCAATGACTAAATCCACAACCCTAACATAAATTGTTTTATTCTTTTTTTGCAGGATTTAGTTGGTTATATATTAAAATTCAATTGAATTTAAAATTCTTGGCTTAGTGGCATGAGCCAAACATATTGTGTATTAAATGAGGAATTTCGCTCTCCCAATCATTTCTAAATCACTCATATCACCAAGAAAACATGTTTTAAAAGAACATACTTTGGTATGGGAAAGACCTTAGGTCATTTGACTGTGCACATGTGGTGTGAAAAATTGAAATTGACAAATTGAAAAAGGTGAAATTATGAATGAAACCACGAAAACGAAAAACCCAAAAGTGGTAAATGATTTAAATAGACCTATTTAATTATTTACCAACATAAATTCTTCAACTTTTAGCAACTAAATGATAAGTAAAAAAATAAATAAATTTTTAATTATGGTTCGAAAGTTACATAATCTTAAGAAGCATATTAAATTAATTCTATCCCATAAAAAGTATCCCTCCTAACTTAACAAATACTATCTCTTCTCCTAAGCTTCATGACCTCCCTTCCTTAGCACACAAGACATAAATACAATTAATATTTCAATATGTTAATTCCTATCGAAACAAATGAAAAGTCGTATATAGATGGTTTCAAATATTATAAGAAGGTTTTTGATATGGTTGAGAATGTGGAAAATAGAATCCATAAACAAATTATTTTTCATAACGTATTACTTTCAAAGTATCAACAAGGAATGTAAAAGGGTGTTCAATGAATTAACACTATTTATTTAAATTCCATGATGTATATCTTACTCATAATTTTAACAAATTATTAAATAATGATCTAGATTGGATAATTATAT
Source organism: Pinus albicaulis (assembly GCA_034641835.2). Classification (NCBI taxonomy): domain Eukaryota; kingdom Viridiplantae; phylum Streptophyta; class Pinopsida; order Pinales; family Pinaceae; genus Pinus; species Pinus albicaulis. Next base: position 1,641,225,065 of record CM076580.1, read on the forward strand.
TATTTGTCATATATTTTGATGCTTATAGAGTGAAAAATATGAAAGAATCTTGACTTGTAGGGTCATTTTAATGGTGGGTGGAGAATTGGGGTCTAAAACCTTTTGGAGTCATTTTAAGGTATTAAATGACATTTCTGGGGGTCAAACGATTATCCCTTGTGCCGAAATCTTGAACATTATTCTACACTTAAAGGCATATCCAATGGTGCAAGAAAAACATCAAATGAAGTTCATTCAAAATTTATTCGTTTAATAAGTTGACCTATCATGTTGACGACCATGGTACGAGAGAATGTCATTTTAGCCCCATTACTCATGCATAGCAAGCTAGCTACATGTGGAATTTTAACAAGACTCTAAAAGGTCTAAAATTACAAACCTCGTTAATGGTTGACGGAGTTAAATCTTACACCTAGTTGGCTATCACGCTATGTTAAATACTTGGCCACTAGGAGGAATAAGAGTTCCATTTTGTGTTATTGTATTTTGTTCCATAGTTGAAAATAAAACTAGGAGTGTGAAGTTAGAGAGAAAAATGTATGAAGTTAAGTTTTTATAGCAACCTTACAAACCAAAAGTCTTAGCTAACTCTAGAGAGATTACCTCTTTCTTTGTACTTACATATTTTCCATACCAGAAAAGAGAGAGTACAACATGTTTACATTTTAGTGTTGTTTTTCTCCCATAAGGATTTCCTAGGGAAAAAGGAGTAGAGCATCATTACTTTTTAGGGTTGCTTGTCTCCCATAAGGATTTCCTAGGAAAATAATTGTGTTATTGTCTAGATATGTATGTGTGTGTTTCATTATGTTCTCTATTTCTTACATTTTGTTTCATTATGTTTTATATTTCTTACACTTCCGCTCTCCTATTTTTCTTTCCAATCAAGGTTTATAAAGTAACATGAGAAGCAACATGAGACCTGGAACAATCATTTTCATTATCTATATGGAAGGCAAGAAGGATTATATCCCCTTAAGCTTAAGCTTATGTAGTTTGTCAATTTTTATCATATATATTTTTTTGGTAAGGGTAAATGTTTTTTATCTATAGTAAGTCATGAACCCCAATTTTACCTTATGTAAAGCATGATTCTAGGATTACTATAATTTGTACTTGGTTTTTTATTGTGATGATGCCCTGTCTCAATCACTTGGCCATCCCTCGATGGGTAGTTAAATATTTATAACAATACTTAAGTAATATTTATCTATTTGTATTATGTCAAATGTAAAAAATGGTATACTATTTTTCATAAAATTGTGTTGAGTTTATCATATATTTCGATGAAAGTTGATTATATGACACGTTTTCTTTAAAAGGAGAACAATTTTTTTAAGGTATGAATTTGCAATTTTGTGTGGCTCTTTATCAACCTTCACTTCCTCATTCCTAGAAAAAATCTACTTGCTCATTCGTATACCCACTTTGTATTCAAATGCATGAGTTTTGAACTCTCGGTAACTATGTTTTTACACGTAGGAAAATTATATGTGACATTTTATACTAACTCTAAATATTATTTTGAAGTTTGGATTACTGTTAAATTCTTTTATATAATTTAACATTAGATATAAGTTTAAATTGAAAGATACTTAGATGAAATATAGCTTAGATATGGCATTTGCATTATTATCTATTTATTGAACTATCATGGACATAATTATTACACATGTTTAATTTACATTTTTGTTATCTGATGGTTCTTTGATTTATCTCGTATAGCTTAATGTAATGCTAGTTATATCATTTAAGTTGAAGGCCCATGAGATAAATATGACTTCTATGTGACATTTGTATTGAATCATCTATTTGTTGTGTTATATTTACGTAATTGGTATGCATATCTAATTTGCATTACTAATATGTCATGCTTCTTTAATTTACTTTTATAGATGACCGGAGAAACCCTTTTTAATCTATCCCTTTTGACTTCGGATATGTGGGCAACACTCATCCCCATATTTTTCTATCATAAAGCAGTGAGTAAAATTGTATTCCATTTGTGTCAATGTTAAGGTTAATCACATGGATTAAATTTTTATATAAGATACATTGCCACGGTGTACATTTATATCTAAAGAGTCCAAAATCTCATTCAAGACCATATGTTTTGTTGATGTAGGTTGATTGGTTATATTACATTTCTTTTGCAGTTGTTGTTGTGGGCCTTACCATCTATTCGTTCTAGTAATTGTTGAAACTAATCTTTCACCTTTTTATTTTAAATAGAAATAACTTTTCAAAGACATTTTAATATGTAAAATTAAGGAAAACCCTTTTTTTCCTATGTGAATATGATAATGTCTAACATGTGCTTTTTATTTCTGTAGTAGTGACAAAGAGAACACTATTGTGGTTGAAAATGATCTAAATGAAACCATACCATACACACAACTCAGTGAAGAGAGAGAGCCTAATATAGCAGGCATAATTGTAACTCCCTCGTGATTAGAAAATCATGCTCTATAGCATTATGCTTCTCTCCTCCATCGTTATTTTTTTAAGCATTCATTCTTTTAAGAAATGTATTAAAAGAATATTAGAATGAAATTTTCATTTCAATTTTTTATATGCTACATTACGATTGTAAAATAATAAGCTACAACTCAAACTAAAAGGAAAAAGGTTTGTTTTTTTTTTAATATTTTTAAAATTTAACAATTATTTAAATAATTTTTTTCCTTTAGAAGTCATATATATGTTGTGTAGCTGATGGAGATTTAAGTTATGATTACCACTATGGATGGGAAAATTGGGGGATGCAACATAATGAGAAAGAGGCAATAGCAGGATGGGATATAAATATTGGACAATCATTGCAAACAATGGATGAGGATGCAGCTGATCTCTGGGTAGAAGAAATGATAAATCACCTCAAGAAGAGCTCTCCTAACGTACCAGTCTACCAGATTCTTAAATACTTGCATAGCAGTATTTATTGTTGCAGTAACCCTTTTATAAAATCTGCAGTTGAACCAGACTTCTCTACTTCACACAATTTAGTGTTCTTCCAAATCATAACACACAAATAATTGAAAAAAATAATAGATTAATAACTCAATCTAAAACTAGAGTTCCATTGAAGCACAACTTTGAGAATAACTATAAGGAAAAGGAACACTCAACAGAAGAACAGAGACCAAATATTTCATCATTTCCATTGCATCATCAATTTAGCAAAATGCAAGAAACTCTGGTAATAAGGGAGGATGAGAGATTCAATGAATCAAATGTAGTAGGGAAGGATGTTCAAGAACATTAAGGAATATTAATAGCCCAACTAAAACTTCCTATTCTAAAGGAGAAGGATTTCATCTCCTAGCTCTTCTTCTATAGTATGCAGAAGTTGTTTCAGAGGAAAATCATGAAGAGGCGAACAATATCCTGCCCTATATTTATGAGCTTTCTTCACCTTATGGGAGTTCAGTTCACCGTGTGGCTGCATACTTTGCTGAGGCCGTGTCATGTCAGTTGATCAACTCATACTCAGGAATCTACTCTCCTATCATGAATGAATCACGAAACCAAAGTATTGTATCAGCATTCCAAGTATATAATGGTATCATCCCATTTATGAAGTTTTCTTATTTCACTGCAAATTAGGAAATCCAACAAGTATTCCAAGGTCAAAATAATGTGCACATCACTGACCTTAACATAATGCAAGGTCTACAATGGTCGGGATTGTTTCACATATTGGCCTCCAAACCGGGCATTCCTCCCTATGTGAGAATTACAGGCTTGGGAACCTCCATGAAAGCATGGGAGGCAACTGGAAAGAGGCTCTCAAACTTTGCTGAGACATTGGATATTCCTTTTGAATTTCATGCTGTTTCAGACAAGGCTAGGAATATTAATGAAAATTTAGAGAGGCTTAAGGTCAAAAAAGGGGATGCATTGGCTGTGAATTGGTTACAACATTCTGTATATGATGTCACAGGCTCTGATATTAGCACATTATGTCTTCTGAGGAGGCTTTGTCCAAAGGTTATCACCATGTTGGGTCATTTCTAGACAGATTTGTGGATGGAAAGATATTTTCTTATTAACTGCTTCGGTCTGGAGACCTACTCATCATACCCTCTAAACCTAAAATTATAATTTTCCACAATTAAATCTGAAGTACATTATGAATATCATCATGGATGTGAACTTGGAGAAAGTTATAGTTACAGAGAGAACAAGTAAATTATGAATATCATCATGGATATGAACTTGGAGAAAGTTATAATTACAGAGAGAACATACCTTACACCGACGAAATGAGAAACAACGCTGACGAAAGGAGCAACAGCGCGTACGGGAGGAGAAACAGTGCGGACAAGACGATCAACAGTGCAGAAAAACAGACCAACAATGCGGACGAGAGGAGCGAAAACGCGCACAAAGACCAGTAGTTTTCCACAATTAAATCTGAAGTACATTATGAATATAATCATGGATATGAACTTGGAGAAAGTTATAGTTACAGAGAGAACAAGTACATTATGAATATCATCATGGATATGAACTTGGAGAAAGTTATAGTTACAGAGAGAACATACCTTGCGCCGACGAAAGGAGCAACAGCGCCGACGAAAGGAGCAACAACGTGGACGGGAGGAGCAACAGCGTGGACAAACATACCAACATCTCGGACAGGAGGAGCGAAAACGCGTGAAAAGACTAGCAGTAACAGTGAAAAATACGCGCGAATAATCGGACGGGTAAACAAATCAACTTCGCAGGCGATTTATTTATAGAAACTAGTTCGGCTGAACTATTTTAAGAGTAAAATCTCGGCAGAACTCACAGTTCGGCCGAACTTTTGTTGGAAGTTTGGCCGAACTTTTGTTACTGGTTTTCCTACCTTCGGCAAAAATTCTGTTTGCCTGCGCCGTCAGTGTGTCGTCAATCTAAACAGAATCACAAGTTCGGCCGAACTATTGCCGAAAAAAGTTTTCAGCCCCCGATTCTCACAAAAGTGTAACCCAGCTTCACGTTTCCGCCCATGTCAAAGTTACGTCCCCAGGAATTTGAAACACCAAATTGCCCAAACGGGGCCCATAGTTTTGGCGCTTCATCTCCTAGGGTTAGGGTTTTGTATTTTTATGGTTTTCCATTGTTTCTAAATAATAAATAGGCCCTTGAGCCTCATTGTAACTCAGTTTAGAGGCCTGTAGCTGCCACATCTCTTCTCAAAGATAGCTACCAATGCCCTAGCCAGTTTATTTTCATTCTGTCTGTAAGAAAATTTCAGTTCTTTGATATTAATGAAATGAAGTGTTATTTCTAATGCATCTTTGTATTTATGGTTATATGTTTATTCTATTGTGTTCCTGCATAAATCCGAATCAGTGGTATCAGAGTAGTTTTCTTTTTCTCGATCCTTCTTTGCATGTCCCCAACGAGGTCGGGGTATAAGGAGTTAGGGCTCGATCTGGTGTAACCTTTGCAAGATTAGCCTTGCAAACCCCGACGGATGCCCATGGGGGACGAAAAGAAAGATGAAGGAACAGGGAATCCTATCAAAATATTGCTCGAGGAGGCCCTCGAAAAACAAGGGAACACGATGATGGATAACTTTGTCTAGATCCTTCAACGGCTGCCCACCGACAGTGCATCTACATCCAGCAACCACTCTGGAGGTGCAACTCCCTTTAAGGTACAAGTAAATTTTGACATTCCCATATTTGAGAGTTAGATATCTACAGATGTCGTAGATAGATGGTTGAATCTATTAGAAGCATATTTCTCAGTTCATGACTTTTCTGACCGAGAGAAGATTATTTTTTCATTCCTCAAAGCTACCCCCCATGTCATGGACTGGTGGGAAACCTACTGTGAGAAAAAGGACGAGATAGAACCCTCTCTATTCTCAGCCGTACCCACATGGAATTCTTTCTGAGATGCCATCAAGGAAAAATATTATCCCGTGGGGAGCCATGAGGACAAGTACATATAATGGAAAAAACTGCAACAACAAAGGGATAAAGATGTGCATGAGCTGACAAATCTGTTCCATACCCTGTGCACAAATTTGGGTATCAAATATTCAGAGAAACATCTGGTGCTCAAGTATCATAGTTTTCTACACAGATACATTTAGGAGGAATTGGAGTTCCTTGACATCTCCTGGCTTGGTACAGCATACCGGTATGCTGCCAAGATTGAGCAAAAATTCAAATGGAAGAAGCGAGACTTTGGATTTGCGAATCAAAAGAAAGGGAAAGGTGCTTCCAAACCATAGAACAAAGGATAGGGCCAAGGCATGGCAGCTCAAGACAACCTGTCAAAGCCACAAGAAAAAAACAACACCGCAAAGCCAAAGAAGGACAACAGAAAGTGGTGTGAGTTTCATAAGAGCTCCACTGACAACACAAGTGAGTGTCAGGCCAAGCAATCACTGGTTGCCGAGATGAGGGCTTCTGAGTCAGATGTATGCTCTGAATCCGAATCATAACCTGACAAGGGGAATGAAAAAGGGAAACAGATTATTGATGTGGAGCCCAATGCCACTGTTGCCACTACGAAGATCCAGAAGGAGGAACCTGAAGATCTAGAGGAGGAGGAATGTCTCTTCCACTCCCAAATTTTGTTAAAGGGCTCCCCAGTACAGGTCATTGTCGACAATGGGAGCCAAGAGAACTTCATTTCAGTAGACGCCGTGAAGCGGTTGGGCTTGCCAACCACAGCTCACCCACATTTTTACACCATCGGGTGGCTTCACCAAGGACGAGCTCTCCGCGTCAGCTAACAGTGTCGCCTTCCCTATAGCATCAAGCCCTTCATGGATGAGGTATTATGTGACATTGCTCCTATTGATATTTCTGATGTATTATTAAGAAAACCATACTTGTGGAAGCATCATGTTGTGTATGAGTCTCGAACTCACGCTGTTATTGTTTCTTTGGGAAATAAGTTGTACAGGATACCATAGGTACCACATCCTGCAACTATCTCTTTGGTTACTGCAAAAAAATGCAGTAAGCTCATTTCCCAAACTAGAAAATTCATTTTCCAGAAGATCCACCCCTAGGGCAAGAAGAAGACTATGGCCACGACCTCTAGACATGGCTCCTTTCCATGACAACAACAAATGGAAAACATTGTGGAGGAGGATGGGGACACCTTCACCTCACCCACAGGGGTTCCTTTGCACTGCTAGGTCAAGCACCCGATTGATCTGACCCCAAGTGCACCACTACCCAATGGAATGATCTATCGGTGCTCTATTCTCAAGAACGATGAAATCAAGAGGCGGATTCAGGAGCTACTACAGAAAGGTCACATCTGACCAAGTTCATTGTCCTATGGGAGCCTGATCATGTTGGTACAAAATAAGGATGGGATGTGGAGACTTTGTATTGACTATCGGGCACTGAACAAGATCATTGTCTAGAATAGGTACCCGATCCCACGGATTGATGACCTTATAGACCAACTCAAAGGGGAAAAATATTTCAGCAAGATCGAATTGAAGTCTGGGTATCACCAGGTACTAATCGAACCCTCTGATGTGTGGAAGACTTCCTTCAAAGCGAAGGAAACCCTTTTCAAATGGCTGGTCATGCCTTTTGTGTTGACGAATGCTCTTGCAACCTTCATGAGGTTGATGGAATACATCTTGCATCCATTCACCAACTCATTTTTAGTGGTGTAATTGGATCACATTCTGACCTTCAGCCAGACTTGGGAAGAGCACCTCCACCACATCCGAAAAGTCCTCCAAACACTGCGGCAACACAAGTTGTGTGTCAATTTGGAGAAGGGAACTTTTGGCATGACTCAGGTTCAATATCTGGGATACATTATTGATGAAAGGGGGGTGCATGTGGATCCAACCAAGATGCAACTCATTTGGGATTGGCCAGCCCCAACCACTATAATAGACCTTCAGAACTTTCTGGGTCTTGCTAATTTCTACCGTAGGTTCATGTTGGGATTCTCTCATATCACTTGGCCCTTGAGTCAATTCACCAAGGGAGGAGCGAGAGAAAAATAATTTTGGTAGGAATCTCAATAGAAGACATTCATAGAATTGAAAAATTGCCTTTGTTCTGCCCCAGTGCTCACATTACCAAACTTGCAACAACCATTTCATATCAAGACAGATGCACTAAATATGCTATTGGGGTAGTTCTTAATCAACAGGGACATCTAGTGGCATATCACAGTGAGACATTATCTGGCATAGTTCAAAAGTATCCCGCTTATGACAAAGAAGTGTATTCCATTGTGGAAGCTTGTCGACAATGGAAGAATTACATTTCGGGGAAGGAAACAATCATCCACATAGACCACCGGCCCCTACAGTTCATATAGACACAAGGAAAGTTGTAGAATGATCGCCATCAGATGTCGTCCCAATATCTACAATAGTTTCATTTGAACATCAAGTACAATAAGGGTAGCACCAATAATTTTTCAGACTACCTTAGCCAACCACCAATCGCGTTGCTCACCACCATTCTCAACTCTTGTGGGCATGAGATGTCTGATTGGCTGCTTGTCTACGAGAGTGACCCAGAACTCGGCCACAGTACATACAAGGCACTCTTGGGGAGTACGCAAGTTCCAAATTTTCACCTCCAAGATGCACTTTTATGTCACCTAGGACACCTTTGTGTTCCTTCAAGAGAGCATGCCAAAATGATATGGGAAGCACACTACAGTCGAGACACTGGGAATTTCAGGGTCGAGAAAATACTAGCAGTACTGTCGAAGTATTTCTATTGGACGAACCTTCGAAAGGATGTCAGGAATCACATCAAATCCTGCACTTCGTGTGCCATTGCCAAACCGACCATCAAGAATCAAGGATTATATACACCGCTACCTACCCCTAGTCGACCTTACGAATCCATCTCCATGGATTACATGTCGGGCCTTCCTTCTACTAAGCATGGAAATGATTATGTTTTCGTGGTCGTCAACAGATTCTCGAAGATGGCCATTATGGCGGCCTGCAAGAAGAATATCACAGCAGAAGCCACTGCTAAACTCTTCTTTGAATGAGTGTGGGTGAATTTTGGGATCCCAGAGTCTATCATATTAGATTGGGATATCACGTTCCTCAACACATTTTGGTCCAGCCTTTGGTCAATGCTAGACACCTAGCTCACCAAGTCCATAGCTTTCCATCCCCAAACAGGTGGCCAGACAGAGGTCGTCAACATAATGATTGTACATATTCTACGCATGTAAAATTCAAAGCAGCCATGCACATGGGAGGAGAGCATACCCTATGTAAAACATAGTTATAATCGAGCTCTCCATAGCTCAATCAACCACAGTCCCTTTCAAGTGGGCTTGAGATTCCAGCCACTATGTCCCATTGACATAGCCATGCCATTTGTAGCTACTCATGCCGATTCGGTTCACGTCCAGTCTGAGGTTGACAAAGCAAATAGCTTCATCGAACTCATTCAGCACATCCACCAACAGGTTCATGACATATTGGAATGAGCCAATGCTAAGTAAAATAAATGCCATGATCAACATTGGGTGCCACACAACTTCCAGGTGGGCGACAAAGTGTAGCTACATTTGCAGAAGGAGCGCTTCACTGGACCCCATCGAAATATTTTCCCGCTTCGATACGGGTCATACACCATCACCAAGGCTGTAGGGAAAAATTCCTTCGAGCTCAGTATTCCACCATTCCTTTGTCTGCACCCAGTATTCAATGTGGATTGCCTTGGTCCTTACTTCCCACCTCTACTGGACACCTCTGACATTGTAGAACAACTCAGACCAACAGAGTTAAACCCAGGCTGCATGGAATAGGCCACCACAGATTATATCATGGACATTCAAATCAAGAACACTCACCAACAGAAGATCCAACTGTATCGAGTTGTCAATGCTGTCCCACTCTTGCACCAAGGAAAGTGGTTCACCGGGGACCAAGTTCAGCAAAAGTTTCCTCATCTCATGGAGGAACGTAATGCAATGGGGACGATTGCTTCCTAAGGGGGGAGGAATGATCCAGGTGGATATTGGTGGTCACCCTCCTATTCCACTTGGGGCCCCACCATTGTCTCTTTCATTTTTTCAGTTTCAGCACAACTTACTATTTTAAGCAGTTTTTTGGGCCCTGAACTTCCGCAGCCATTTTGAGGCCCTAAACAATGTTTTTTGGGAAAACCGAGAGGAAAATGTGTCGATGGACTGATGTTTCTCACTCAAAATTTGTATTCCTCGAATAGATCTTTCTAACGAGGTATGGTTCGCATCAAACAGAGATCGTATGCCAAACTTACGTCCCCGGGAAGTTGAAAGACCAATTTACCCGAACGGGGCCCATAGTTTTGGCGCTTCATCTCCTAGGGTTAGGGTTTTGGATTTTTATGGTTTTCCATTATTTATAAATAATAAATAGGCCCTCGAGCCTCATTGTAACTCAGTTCATAGGCCTGTAGTCACCACATCTTTTCTTAGAGATAGCTACCAGCGCCCTAGCTAGTTTATTTCCATTCTGTCTGTAAGAAAATTTTAGTTCTTTGATATTAATGAAATGAAGTGTTATTTCCATTGCATATTTGTATTTATGGTTATATTTTTATTCTATTGCATTCCTGCATAAATACAGATCATTCAATGGACTTACTAGCCAGTGTTGATGGGCTGCATCCCTTCATTTTGGTCCCATGTCCTTATGCTAGCTTAGATGGGTGAGGGTGTCCCAACATCCTCTTCACAACTGATGAGCCGCTAGATGATAGAGGTAATATTACTGTTTTATTTATATTTATTCTAACATGTTCTTAATTAACTTGTTTTTATTAAATTGTATAATGAAATTATCTAATTATTTTTGTGTACTTGTATATATTATGTAGACATTGGCTCTTTCGATGGCGAGGAGATGTCGGGTCCACCACATGATCCAGGTGTGGATCGTGATGATGACGATCATGATATAGATGATGTCAAGCATGATCATGATGAGGATAAGGCCGGTGCAGCAGAGAGACATGTTCCTGCTCATCATGGTGCACCGATGCTGCCGTTTGCTAAGCGTGGTCGACCTGAGACCAGATATAGAATGGAGTTGGCCAACCAAATCTGTGCATTTACTTTTTATGTGGGAATTAGTCCCGCTCATTACAGAGACATACAGGCCAATGATAGGCTATTATAGATGTGGAGAGGCATGCCGGGTGACATCTACAGCCTTATGCAACATGTCGTAGGAGCTACGATAGATTTTACGCGACTCAAGAGGACTTTCCATACCTATAGGCATCATCGAGCCATGACACGTTATGGACATGAGTCCGTGAGAAGTGACTCACATGCATCTCATGATTGTTCACCTCGCGGCACGCCTGATGAGCATGACGCTCCACTGGAAGCATCTAACAGTCATCATGGAGATGAGGCTAGACCATCGACCATGCCCAGTCAGCAGCCTGCAGCTACATCCATCAGTACTATTCATGATGATCATGAGCAGGCTCGACCATCGACTGCCGAGGCTGCACTATTGACTGAGTGGGCCTCCACTACTACTGCTCATATTGATGTTGTACTACCACCAACGGATGCGTCCATCAGTACTAGTGATCACAATCATGAGCAGGTTCGACCATCGACTGTCGAGGTTGCACTCGGCTTTTCTGAGCAGGCATCCACTTGTAGTACTACTATTGATGTTGTTATACTACCACCAGCGCCTAATCCATGACATTTACATTATAGTTGTATATATTTAACATTATTCAGTTATATATATATATATATATATATATATATATATATATATATATATATATATATATATATATATATATATATATATGGTCCATGTATTTTATGTTCATGTTGCAGTTGTACTTAATTTTCATGTTGGTGATCATCACGATGTGGCACATATTGTTAGGTCATGTTAGATATGTTCATTTAATGTTTAGCTCGTAGATAGATATGTATATGTGATAGCATGAGTTATTTGACATATTGAGATGTATATTTGATGTTTGTGTTGTGATGATCTTAATATATAATGTTAATTTGATGTTTGAATGTGTCTATTAGTCGAATATGATGTTTGTACGATGGTTATCATGATCGTGAAGATGTTTATTAATTAATTTAATATTAAATGACCATGATATTTATTAAATATTATGTCGTGATTGTAATTGTAATTTAAATTTTAATTGTATGTAAAATTGTAAAATTGTATTTGTATTTGTACTTATTGTAATTTAAACTATAATTGTATGTAAAATATTTATTAATGTAAAATTTTAATTGTAATTGTAATATTTAATTTATTTTGAAATGATTGTAATTGTATATATGAAAAATTGTAAATGTAATTGTGTGTAAAATTCTAAAATTGTAATTTTATTTGTAATTGTAATTTTTATTGAATTGTATGTAAAATATTTATAAAATTTTAATTGTAATTGTAAATGTAATTCTATGTAAAATTGTAAATGTAATTGTATATAAAATTCTAAAATTGTAATTGTATTTGTAATTGTAATTTTAATTGAATTGTATGTAAAATATTTGTAAAATTGTAATTGTAATTGTAAATGTAATTCTATGTAAAATTGTAAATGTAATTGTATGTCAAATTCTAAAATTGTAACTGCATTTGTAATTGTAATTTTAATTGAATTGTATGTAAAATATTTGTAAAATTGTAATTGTAATTGTAAATGTAATTATATGTAAAATTGTAAATGTAATTGTATGTAAAATTAAATTTATAATTGTAATTCTAATCGTAATTCATGTATGTGAAATTAATGTAAAATTGTAATTGTAATTTTAATTCTAATTCTAATTATTTTACTTTTAATTGTAATTGTATGTAAAATATTTGTAAAATTTTAATTCTATTAATGTGAAAATTTTAATTGTATTAGTGTCAAATTATTTTATTAAAATATTTAAATTTGTAAATTTGCAAATAATTGTAAAATAACAAATCTAGAATAATACAAATTTTTGTAACATAATAAAGTTTAGAAAATAATGAAAATAAATTCATGTACTTTATAATTATCATTATTTTATTATGGTCTTACATACAAAAAAAAATAAGAACTTTATATAGTCCAGTGTGCTTATCATCTGGACATGAACTTGTGTGTCATATAAATAAGATGCACTGGTGCATCACAACTCTTTCACACCGGTAACGAATAAACGTAAATAAAAGAAATGCAACTCTATTTTCTTTAAGTGAAAAAAAACGGAAATTTGGAAAATGGGCGAAAAAATATTTTCGAAAGTCTAATTTCATAAAATAATTCTTTAAATACTAAACACTTTTCATTATTTCACTATTTTTGCTAAAATTTTCAGCCAAATATTTGTAGGAGATAACCTGGAGCAAGAGAGTAGGAGGGCACTATGGAGCAGCGAAATATGTTTGAACAAAAGTATTCAAACAATCAGAAACCAAACCTCTTGTGATTCAAACCCTGTATCATAGAATTTGAATCCATCTCGTGATTAAATTTGATTATTTTTTTCCTTTTCCTGCAGTTTTTTACTTTTTTCTACAGTTTTATCCATTTTTACCCTAAACCCTTCATTTTTTTTTTTCCCTTTCTTCTCCATGTTTCTGTGATTTCAGAATTAGGGTTTTTCATGTTGGATTGACATCCAACCTACGGGACGACTTGCATAGTTGGATACGAATCCATTCGGCCATTGCGTGAATTTTTGAAAAAATGGATTTTTCTTTATCGGTGCGCCCTACGTACTATACCGCACTTGTGCTCTGTATTATACAGCACACCGCGAAAGTACTGTAGTAGAAAAAATGAAGACATCTTTTCTAAATCCGTGCGCCAAATCTGAAATAGGGCACTAGTGCTCCATTTAATGAGGAAAGCACTGTACGGTGTATTACACCATTTTCGTGGTGCATTTATAATACCCCACGCATTGTTAGGTCTATTACACTATTTTTTGCGGCGCGTTTACAATACCCAACACACCGTATAGTGTATTATAATGTTTTGCGGTGCGTTGTTAATATCCCCACGCATCGACGGCAGTGCTGACCTCATGAAAGGTGCACCAGTACCTTGAGATTTATTTTCTACCTGAAAATTTGAAAATTTATTTATAAATATATTAATCAATGATATGGTACAAGTTTCAGATTTATAAAGAAATGTCTGAGAAGAGATCAAGTAACAAAAATACTATTAACACATTAAGAAAAGAAAAAAAGACTAGTTCTTTGTAAATTCTTTATAAAAAATATTATTTTTGAACTATATGTAAGTTTAACTAATATGTATTTCTCACTATGTGTCATGCAGAGCCAAAAAATGACAAAGCTCGATATGATTATTTCTGATCTAGGACCAAAAGAGCGTAAAAGTTTAATGGAAAAATTGCGAAAGGATGAATCATGTGAATGAAAAAAATACATCGATCCAATATCAGTTTCTTTTTTTAATTATCATTAATAATATACTTAAAATTATTAGATAACATGTGTTAAACGGTCTACTAATCCACATCTGTTTAATGTTGTACAGGGACCAACAACTCAGAAAAGGAATGTTGTTCTGAGAAAAGAAAAAAAATAGAACATGCAAATGAAAATCAATTGCTCCTTAGCTCATATGGAGTAGTGCTGGAAGATAACGAAAGGGGAAAAACTTTTACAAATGTTTGAGGGATCTAGTGGAATGAATGTATAGACGTTATTTCCAACAACAACAACGTGCTTCAAATGTAATATGTAATCATTGAATATTTCGATCATTAGGTACAATAAATAAACAATTTAGCATTAAATATTAATTTTCAATAAGTTTCTTGGAGAAAAGAAAAGAAAATGGAACCCATTCAGCACATAAAATAGGACAACAAGGAAGAAAATGGTTGATCTCTAAGGTTGTGAGTAATTGTTACTTCCTTATAAAAACTCAACTAGATTTATTTTTTTTATTTTTTAAGTTGTTTTACAAAAATCATCATTCAATGTCTTCAAACAAGTGCTAACATACAAAGAAGAACCATCAGACGAATTGATTGAAATTGGGTTAAATATGGGTTGTGAGTATATGTTGGCATATCAGAATTTAATTGTGGAATTTGTAAGCATCTATCGATCTTAATTTACTGAGCTCCATCTATAATTAATAGAACAAAATCATCTTTTATATTAAATATATGATTTTTTATGGGATATAAAACTTGCAGGAAACAAATTATGGAATTGCGCCAACAGATTAAATTTTGAAAGATGGCATGGTACATGGTTTTGAAAGAATGTGTATAATTTATGAGTCAATTGCTGCTATGGTACGTCATTTTTATTTTCGATTTACATTGATGTATATTATTTAATATTGCAATTTTCATTATTTTCACCCATGTATATATACTCATTTCAGTTTATTTGTATGTTTGTAGATGGAAGGTGAAGAAGAAGAAAACAATCAATGCCATGAACAAAATATTCCTGAAAATAACCCAAGTCATGGAAGTAGCTCTAGCAGTGACAACAGTTCAAGTGAAGAATGATGATCACTATGTTTGGATATCAAAGCAAGTCGTTTTATTTTTTGAAATATATATGTCTATGAAATCAGACATTTTTTTTTAATGTAATGGGCATAGTGTCCCAATTGAAAGACAAAGGGATACGAATAACTGTCCCACTTTGTATGATAAAGATTTTCTTATATATATATATATATATATATATATATATATATATATATATATATATATATATATATATATATATATATATATATATATTGCGTTCTCCATTGTCATTCTCCATTGTCGTTCTCAAATGCACTAATAAAAATTTAATTCATATGAATATTGTTATAAGATATATATGTGTCGACTTTTGATGAATACTGAATTTTTAAAAACCACAATAATTATGATATGACATAACAAATTAATCCAAACATCATTCAAATGCATTAATAAAAATGTAATTAATATAAATATTGTTATAAGATGTGTCGACTTTTGATGAATAATGAGTTTAAAACAACCACAATAATTGGACTGACATAGGTCGAGGTTTCTAAAAAATACAACATGAAAACCGGTGTGTGTCAGTAACTGTACACCGGTGCATTTATGTGTCTATACGCACCAGGTCCGTTATATGATCTATGGGCACCACACAAATACCGATACGAGTCATCAATATCGATGTGTTTGTGTGATATTGCACACCGGGGCATTTACGTATCTATAAGCACCGATGCATTTTTACGATCTATGGGCAACGCACAAATACCGATACCAATTATAAATCTCGGTGCCTTTCTGTGATATGGTGCACCGGTGCGTTGGACTGGCGCAGCCTTGGGGTGCCATCGGCATGTACACACCAGTGCATTAAAGGTAGAGTAGCGCACCGATGAAAAAACATCCATAGTAACCTCTGGTAGCCCATTTTTTTTTAGTTGTGTTGAATTTTCGTTGAAAGCTCCGCCAAAACCTCCGTAACCATAAACAGATGTTGTAGCAAATGTTTTTTTGGCAATTTTGACCAAGTTTATAACACTAAAAACCTCCTTTATAACCTCTCCTAGAAGGTCTTTTCCTTGTAGTGATACTATGGTACTTTTCTATCTCGCATGGGCACTATCTGGGAATGGATGATATGCTATTCTTGGCCTTATTTCTGCTTCTATCTTTGTCGCAATGGGCTTGGTTCTTGTTTGAATATATATTTTTATGGCTCTCAGCTTACATGGTTCTAGAATGTGTGTGTCTTATTTCAAAATCCTGCCCTCAACCACTCATGGCAAGCTTGGGAATATGTTTTAGGATTTTGGGAATGGCTTCATTTCAAGTTCCTTGTCTGTAACATGGTAATACAATGGTCTATTTATAGGTTTTGGCCCTCATGCATTGATAATTTAGTAGGTCCTTTAGTCTAGTGCGGTCTTGGGAATCATACACCTCTTAGGTGTAGGCTCAACTTGGGTTTTCTATTGGGGTCTGTGTCAGTTACTACTAGCATTTTCAGTCATTCTTGAGCCATGTATTGTGCTACCTTTGGGAAGGGAAACCTCGCCCGGGGTTCCTACAGCCATGGTAAGCAACATATGGCATCCAAGGAAAATTTTAGGGGCTAGTATTCGCAGGTGGGCTAATTTTCCATGGTTTTTCCAAAAAAAATATTCGCCAATTCCCATTTTTTTATAAAAATGATTCGCCCAAATTTTACAATATAAAATTATTTTACCTTAAAAATCGCCAACAGTATATAGAAAATATATATAATATAATTATAAATTTGAATAATTTTACAAATACATTAATAAACATTTTATAGTTTTCATATTAGGGACTAGTGATATTTGCCAATTTTTTAAACTTCAAAATAATTTTCCATCCTTAAAATTTTCCCTAATGGCATCTCCTGAGATTCATCAAACCAATTCTCAGACTCGTAAAACTCGAGGCCAAAAATCATCCTCACGCATCATAAAAGAGGTTATCACTGCCTGTCACGAGGGCAGCTCGACCCAGGTTCGTGAGATTATAACTGGGTGGGAATCATAACTCAATCAACAAGCTGTTTTAACAGAAATTGACTTGGGAGACTGGCAGGACCTAGTGATTGACCTCGGTCACTCTTGTGGTTGATCTACCAAGTATTAAAAAAAAAATATCCATTTCTATTGGATGATGAAGAAACTTGTCACTAAATTTTTAGCGCACATCCCTTCTTGCTCACCTTCGTCCCCTCAAGAGCTCCCATATTTTAGCAAGGATATACAACAGATTTAGTTTTAGCTTCAAATGCAGAATGGTCGCCTGAGCCAGAATGGATATTCCTTACATCCCACAAACTAAGCTTCGAGGCTCTAGTGCTAAGGATCGTGCTCCAATGGACTCAACTGTTGATTAGAAGATTAATAATTTAATCTATGTTTTGTCTTTTATTATATGCTTACAAACTTTCCTATACATATGATGTGCATCATAGAATTTTTGACATATTTATTGTGTTTCAATGGTATAGTGATCCGGGTCATCTCTAGGGTCATCTCTAACTTCTCCTATTAACATATTTCTACACTAACCCCTCGTGGTTTAATTTGGTCCCCTCCTACCATGTAATGAAAGTGATTTTACAATGGTAATTACGTACTCTCACTTCTATTAACATATGGTTAATGTCGATCTTTAGATATATACACATTACCAAATTAATTATTATATATATATATATATATATATATATTTAAATAATTTATTTTATCCTAAATACTCTTTTCTTCTAAATAACCTTCTCTTTTTTAAGCATTTAAATAATATTAAAATATCTTATTAATGTCCAACTTATTTTATAAATAATAATTTTACATATTAATAAAAAAACCTTTTAATAAATCATCATCCACATGATAAATATTAAAATATAGTCATTATAATCTACGCCATCCCACACATATATATATATATATATATATATATATATATATATATATATATTAATTCTGACGCACAACAACAACCCCAAAAAAAATAATTCATCAAAATAATAAATATTAAAATCTACCCCATTACATCTATCTCATATAGACACCATCAACATCAGCCTTTTGGTTAATCATCCATATTGCTGACACAATCGATAAATACCAACCAACACAATGTTAAAATATACATCAATACGATCCAAAGGACCTAAAACACTATTCGACGAAGCTGTATAAACCATAACGCGTTTAATAATCGCTGTACCTAATGATGATGCAACGTGGAAGGGTTTGTAATAAAAATGTTGGCTACAGTTAGTGATCAAACAATTTAATAAATGTTATATTTCCCTCTCATCATATTAGTCACTGGGTTGTACGTAACTTCCACCGATTACGTCTAAGGGCTTTGGTTTGCCGCGTTGCAAAAGCTTTAGAAAAGCTAATTTCAAGAGTAATAGCTGGCAAACGCGCCTACGTACTGTGAAAGGCAAACGACATGATAGGTTCAATGATAGGTTGACAGCGACCTCCATGTGGCCGAATCTTTCCTTGAACTACAAGGAAATGGAAAACCTACTCCAACCAGTCGCCAATATATTTTGAGGCTCAAACAACGATACCACGATCGGCGATGGGGAATTGTCAAACTGTTGTGGATGAAAAGAATCAGATAAAGGGACCCCATTGGAAGTCCGTGTATCCAATCACTGCTGTCAATGATCATGCTGGATTAACTCTGATATGAAATTAATTTAACTACCTTTTGTTGTTTCGGCAGTATTTTAATTTCCAGAAAAAAAGGGTTTGCGGTTGCTCATGGGTTTCCCATAAAAATGGATTTCTTTGTGACAACGACAAACTGATGATACTTTTGACCTAAACCGTATTCTTGGACTGCTGGTGCTTTTGACCTAAAGAAAATAGTATGATACTCTTCGACGTGTTATCAGCCTTTTATAAAGTTGCTTCTCCTATTTTGAAAATGCTTATCTAAGAATTATTTGTATTCTAAAACACTATCTCTATTTGTAATATTATTCTCCAGCCCATATATTCATATGAAAGAAATACTGAATCTTGATATAAAAAATACATTCGAAAATTTTACCCCTTCACGACTGGTATTTTTATGATGGATTGTCTTCTTCTTTTTTAAACTGAATTATTTACTAACATCTTCTCTTGTTCCGAAATTAAATGCTAAATTAATTCAACAGATGCTGATCCAATACTTATGATAAATAATAGAAAATACCACTACATTTATTTATTATCTTTTAATTTGTATTTGACACAGAGACGAGGAAAAAACTGCTGCAGTAGTTAAATACACAAAATAATACTACAGAATAGAGCTGTTTCTTGAGAATTTGAATTTGAATTGTTTAATTGGATTGAGAATAAGGAATAAATATACATGGAATCTTATGGAGAGCTCTTAATATAAGAATTTTGGTATGTTAATAATAATACTTATAATAAATTTTCCTATATCTATGTGAATGTATTTTTGGCATGTTAGTATAAATTTCTACATGCAAACTGCATAAAATTTTGCAATAGTTAGCACATTCTGCCACTCCACTTAATTAATATCACAACTTACTACTGGTCATGATCATTGAAAACTAAATCGCGATCATGAAAGACCGGATCTGGCTCTAGTCTACATGTTGGCTGAAAAATTAACTCATGATCATGAAAGATCGAATCTGGGTCTACCTTTCGGTCTATCTTCCGATTTAGAGAAGTTTTTCCATTGTTATTAGGTATAGTTAGCAGTTATATGCAGTTATCTCTAGTTAAGATTTAATCTCATTAACAAGATTTAATCTCGTTGTATACTAAGTGTCATGATATTTAATTCTATTGTTTTTTTTTCAAGTATTATAGTAAAATCAAATTTAATTGAATTAGTTAAGAATGTTTTTACAGTAATTTATTGTTGTTGGTGGTTTCATTGTCTCTTATATACTTAGACTACCTTGCTTTCCAGAACTTAGACATTATTGGAAATTTTGATTATGGTTTTTCTTACTGATTAGATTGTCAAGTGGCTGTGTATGTCCAAATATAAATGGGTTTACATAAATATTTTTGAAATTAATCACATTATTTTGAATTTAGAATAATGTGATTAATTCAAAAGATATTTATCTATTACAAAAGTCTTAGATCTAATATAAATAAGTTATAATATATGACTTCAGCCTTGTGATGTTTCTATGTTTGTTTTTTCTTAAATAAAATAGGCAATTACAAAAGATAGTTAATAAGTGATTGTTATTTTTATAAAATGTTTCTATTGAAAAATTTATTTTTTGTTTTTTCTAATTATCAAATTAAATTTAAAAAATATTAAGAGAATTGACACAAAATAACAAAAGACATTTAAAAACAAGACTCAACTAACCCTCAATATTTGAATATTTGTTACTTCAATATTTGAATATTTGTTACTTGTGTTGGAATATGTAATTCCTAGTTGTATTCACTTGTGATTTTCCCTATGTATAGAGTCTGTTCCTATTTGATAGGTTAGTTCCTAATTTGGTGTGAGGTTGAGATATTCTCTCAACCAAATTATTATGCGTCTAAGATAGCTTCTCTATCTTGAGACTGTACCTCATGTATATATGTAACTCTATTTGTTTGATTAATACAATAGAGCTTGTATGCTCAGTTTCTAAGTTGGTATGAGAGCCCATTTGGGTCTGGGCCTGGACCTCGGCCCCTCCTGGGCGGAGGGAAATAAGAAAGTATATTTTATTTTAGTTTTTTTTTTAAATTTTTCCATCGAGCTCAGGTATGGGCGTGCTATCAAATAGAGGCTAAGTGAAAATATAGTCACAGCATGGAAGAGTTTCCATTCCCACCTGTGACCATGGAGCCGCTACCTGTTGCTAAAGAGTCGCTGGCTGCTGATTGTTGCAGTTATAACATTATTGAAAAGTCACTGCCTGTTACAGTGATACAGAGGGCCGCAACCGACTTGCTTATTTACATGAAGAAGGACCATTCCAGGTCATGTACAAAGAATTCAAGTCTGCAAATATTAATGTTGACAAAGATTTCAGTGCAAAGCTCATGGATTTTCCAGCTACAGTCAGGAGCTGGACACTGGCAGTAAAGCTTTGGGGTTTAAGGAAGTCCTGACTCTTGTAGTAGCTGGTGATAGCTGGTGAGGACCGGGCGAGCGAGCAAGCCACTGGTGCGGATCAAATTTGGGTAGCCAGCAGTTTAGTTGAAGGCCGAGCAGAGGCCGAGAGCCTGTGTGAAGAATCTTGCTCATTGGTATGCTGCGACAATTGTAGAGCGACCTGCGTGGACTGAGGCCACACTGAATGTGCATGTGGATCTGCTGGAGGATTGAGGCAGATCGTTGGAGGTTGTCACAATAGATGGAGGCTGTGATCCTTGGAGTACTGCCAGAACACTGATGGTGAGAGAAGGCCGAGGAGAACCCTGCGATCACTGAGAGGCATTCATGTCATGATACATGACTAGTGGATGAATTCTTGCTTGAGCTTGAGCGAAGATGTATTAGAACAGTGGTGCTCTTGTTGGAGTGAGGTCGAAACTGGGCGGAGAAAGTGATTTGTATTGGTGGCTTTGTTCACCTCTGAAACTCGAGAGAAAATCTATGCGTTGTTTCTCACTTCCAGATCCGTGACAGGGGACTTCAAAATGACAACCTCAGCGACCATGGCATCATAAATTATGACACTGGAGATTCATGACCCGGCGGATCACCGTGAGCTGCACTGGTTTTCTTATGTTTATGGCGGAAGGATTTTCTTTATGCTTAGGCGAAGGTGGAAAAAAAAATCGATTCACTTTGGCCGCAAGGATGAAGCATCTGTAATTCTTGATTGTGGAATGCTT
This sequence comes from Pinus albicaulis, assembly GCA_034641835.2. Taxonomy (NCBI): domain Eukaryota; kingdom Viridiplantae; phylum Streptophyta; class Pinopsida; order Pinales; family Pinaceae; genus Pinus; species Pinus albicaulis. The sequence continues at coordinate 1,641,247,393 of CM076580.1, forward strand.
CAGAACAAGTCTTTTTCTGAGAAATTCTACCAGAAATTGACGATGCAGGTAACCTGTTTAAATCTTTGTTCGTTCGTCAAAACATTTGAAAAATGGATGTCCGTAGTGGTGGCAATGGTGTCGAGTTAATGAGAGCTGATGAAAAACAACCATTCTGTCGGTAAGGGACCACACCGAGCGTCATCTCGCTCAATCAAGAGCTGTTGCCGCTACTGCTTCGTTTTTTAGCCACTTTTCAGCTTGCCTCCTCCTGTTTTGTATTGGAGTTGGCTTTTATTCCTTTTCATTTTTTTTCCCTTTCCAACGAAGAGTCACGACACTAAATGTCATTTCTGTGATACTTTAATGGACAGTAAATGCTATGCATATGGTTCCCTTTGTTGGAATTTAATTCCAACTGCAACATAAAACAACTGGAGAGAAATCAGATCCGCTATGGATATTTAATAAATACCGATGCCTGAAAGTCGTGCTTGATATTTTGCACATTACTGTGCATTAAATTTTCAGAAGTTATGTCCCTGCAGACAGCCGACTTCATTTTTCAAAAGGCAGCACGTTAACTCCCACCGCTTCCTGTGCATTCAATACGCAGATAGTCTTTAGAAGATATTTTGTATTTTTAAATATTATAAGTCAAATTTTTTTTTTACTTATAAATATAATGAACAGCAGTTCGTCTTGAGGTTAGTAGAGAGTTTGAGAAATAGAAAAATGCAGAGAAGAAGACAGAGCAGAGAAAACAATAAGAAAATAGAGTCGCTGTGTTTTTGGAGCAGCATGCATTCTACAGGCTGTTTCAGCAACTATCTGCATGTTTTAGCAACAAACTGTGTGGTGTTTCAGCAACTGTCTGCCAGATGCTGAAACATGATTCTGTGTTAAAAAAACAGAGTTTGTAAAAACAGAATATGGAGTTTTTGATTATTCCAGAACTGTAGTTCTGAAGAAGTTTGTAATTTTTATTGTCATTTTTATGGTTAATAAAAACAGAGCTTTTCTCCATATCTTCTTTGTCCAAATTTCTCTCATTTCTTTGTGTTTGAGTTGAGGAACTTTTCTTCCTCTGTTTTGTTTGAAATTATCAGAAATTTCCATCATGGTATCAGAGCTGGTCTAGGCACTTAGTGAGACAAAAACAGAGTTTGTTTTTTCCACTGTAAGAGCTGTAAGAAGTTTATTGAGCAGATTTCTCCAGCAGAGAAAGTTCTTGCTTGTTTTAATTATACAGTCAGTATCTTTTCTTTACTTATACAGGTTAAGATGGTAGATGCTGGAACTGGTTTGACAAATTCCCAACTTCCACAGTTTAATGGGAAAAATCATAGTTATTGGTCCATAACAATGAAAGCATTGTTTTCTTCTCAAGGAATATGGGAGCTGGTTGAAACTGGCTATGCTGAACCTGCAGATGCAGCAGCGTTGGCTGCTTTGACAGTAGCAGAAAGAGACCTGTTAAAGAGTGACAGGAAGAAGGATGCCAAAGCCCTCTTTTTCCTCTTTCAATCAGTGCATGAAAGTGTTTTTCCACGGATTGCAGCAGCAACAAAATCCAAAGAGGCATGGGATATTCTCAAAACTGCCTATCAAGGCATGGAGAAGGTGAAGACTGCAAAGTTGCAGATGTTGAGGAGAGACTTTGAAACACTCAGCATGAAGGAATCTGATACAATAGATTCTTTCTTCACTCGGGTTATTGGGTTGATAACCCAGATTAGATCTCATGGTGAAATTCTTGAAGAAAGAAGGATTGTAGAGAAGATCTTGAGAAGTTTACCCTCAAGGTTTGAAGTGGTTGTGGTAGCAATAGAAGAAACAAAAGATCTCTCACAGTTCACAGTAGATGAACTGAGTGCTTCTCTTATGTCTCATGAACATAGACTGAGTAGAGGAACAGATTCCTCTTTTGAGCAAGCATTCAAGACTCAGATGTCTTTTGGCCAAGGAAAAGGTCGAGGAAGAGAAAATAACAGAGGTCATGGAAGAAGCCAAAACAAAGGCAGAAATAATCCTGCAAGCACAAGCGGAAGGAGCTGCAATCAGAACTAAGATGAAGGTTCAAGCAAACAGCAAGCTCATGGACAAAGGTATGAAAAATCCCAAGTCCAATGTCATTATTGTAAGAAATATGGGCACTATGCCAATGAATGTAGAAAAAATAAAAATGACATGAATAATAAGCAAAATGCTAATTTTGCAAATGAGGAAGATAAGAATCCAAAGATTGTGTTGTTAACATGTAACATTGCACAATACAAACAAGATGATTTTTGGTTCTTAGACTCAGGTTGTAGTAATCACATGACTGGAAATATTGCAATGTTTGCCAATCTGGATGAAAATGTGAAATTTGAGGTAACAAAAGGAACTGATAGCAAGATATCTGTCAAGGGTAAAGGCAGAGTCAGTATTTGAGCAAGAAATGGGGAATAGATGATTGTGCCAGAGGTATACTATGTACCTGGTCTGAAATGTAATCTTTTGAGCATTGGACAACTCATTGACAAAGGTTACAATGTGTTCTTCAAAGATGATATGTGTACAATCAGAGACATACCTCCAAGTAAGAAGATCATTGCACAGGTGCAGATGACCAGCAATAGAATGTTTCCTCTCAAACTCAGGGCAGATTTGAAGGAAGGAAGAACTATTGCAGTTGTAACACAAGAAGTCTTTCAAGAACAAGTGAAAGATGAAAATTGGTTGTGGCACTTGAGATTTGGACATCTCAATTTCGGAGGCTTGAATCTGTTGCACAGAAAGGGAATGGTAAAGGGATTGCCATTGATCAAGAAGTCGGACAGCCTTTGTGAAGGCTGCATCTTGGGCAAGTAACACAAAGAAAGCTTTCCAGCAGGAAAGAGTATAAGGGCAAAAGCACCTTTGGAAAATTTTCACTCTGATGTGTGTGGACCGATGCAAATACCATCATTTGCCGGAAATAAATATGTTTTAACTTTCATTGATGATTACACCAGAAAGACATGGGTGTATGTGTTGAAACAAAAGAGTGAAGTGTTTGAGAAATTCCGCCACTTCAAAACTCTTGTTGAGAAACAGTGTGGGCATTATATCAAAGTGCTCAGAACAGATAGAGGTGGAGAGTACATCTCTAAAGACTTTCTGCGTTTTTGCAGAGAGAATGGCATACAAAAGCAGTTCACCGCAAGGTATACACCTCAGCAAAACGGTGTTGCAGAAAGGAAGAATAGGACCATTCTGGACATGGTCAGGAGTATGCTGAAGGAAAAACACTTGCCGCATGAGTATTGGGCAGAAGCTGTCACTTGCGCAGTTTACATCTTGAATAGATGCCCAACTAAAGCTTTCATGAACAAAATACCAGAAGAAGCATGGAGTGGTCAAAAGAAAATTGTCACTCACATTAGAGTATTCGGTTGTGTAGCATATGCACATGTACCGGATCAGCTAAGGAAGAAGCTTGACAGTAAGGGGGAGAAGTGTGTCTTTATTGGCTATTGTGATGAGTCAAAAGCTTACAAACTCTATAATCCATTGACCAAGAAATTGATAGTAAGCAGAGATGTGCAGTTCATTGAAGATGAAGCTTGGGATGGAAGCTTCGAGAAGACAGTGAATGTGAAGACAATTGTGTCTCACGAAGAAGAAGAGGAAGGGACAGTAGCAAATAACCCTTCTTTGGTGGTTCCTCCTCCACCACAACAAGTACAACAAACCACACCACATGCTGGAATTCAAATAGACTTAAGAAGTCAAGGAAGTGCTTCTCCAAGCACACCGCAGGGATCAGAAATACCCTCAAGTTCAGATGGAACTCCAAGCACACCAAGAAGACCAAGATTCAGAAATCTGAATGAGATTTATGAACAAGGAGAGGTAAGTAAAAATACCGGTCTGAATTCATTATTCACTTTGTATTGTCATGTTGATGACCCAGTTCATTTTGGAGATGCTGTAAATGAAGATAAATGGATTGAAGAAATGAATGAAGAAATTGGTGCAATTGAGAGGAGTAAAACATGGGAGTTAGTGGACCTCCCTGAAGGCAAAGATGCCATTGGAGTTAAGTGGGTCTATAAGACCAAAAGCAATGCTGAAGGCAAGATCGACACGCATAAAGCAAGACTTGTTGTGAAAGGCTACAAGCAACAACAAGGCAAAGACTATGATGAAACCTTTGCACCAGTAGCAAGGATGGAAACAATCAGAACAGTGTTGTCTATGGCAGCACAACACAAATGGAAGATTTATCAGATGGATGTTAAATCTGCATTCCTGAATGGAGTGTTAAAAGAAGAGGTTTATGTTGAACAACCTCCAGGCTATGAAGTTGAAGGCCAAGAGCATAAAGTCTGCAAACTAAAGAAGGCTCTTTATGGGCTGAAGCAAGCTCCAATAGCATGGTACAGCAGAATAGATGCTTATCTCATTGAGAATGGGTTTGAGAAGTGTGATGGTGAACCCACACTCTACATAAAGGAGAATGACGGTAAGATTCTTATTGTTGTTTTATATGTAGATGATTTAATCTTTACTAGAAATGATGCTTCTCTCATTGCTGATTTTAAAGCAGTCATGAAAAGTGAATTTGAAATGACTGACTTGGGCTTCTTAAGATATTTTCTTGGAATTGAAGTAGACCAAAGTGAAAATGGTGTTTTCATTTCCCAAGTTAAATATGTAGAAGCAGTGTTGAAGAGATTTAAGATGCAGAACAGCAAGGCAGCTGTGACTCCAACTGTAATGGGGTTGAAATTGACCAAAGAAGACAGCAGCAAGGATTTTGATCCAAAGTTGTACAAGAGCATAGTTGGCAGCCTCATGTACTTGACTGCAACTAGGCCGGACATTATGCACGCTGTGAGTTTAATCTCCAGATTCATGGAAAGACCGAAAGAGACTCATTGGCAAGCAGCCAAGAGGATTCTACGGTATGTGAATGGAACAAAGGGGTTTGGTATACTTTACTCCTCTTCTGAAAGTTTCATGTTGACAGGTTACACTGACAGTGATTGGGCTGGAAGTGTTGATGATAAGAAAATCACATCGGGATATGTGTTTCATATGGGATCGGGAGCCATCTCATTGGCTTCCAAGAAGCAACCAATTGTGGCTTTGTCAACAGCAGAGGTAGAGTACGTGGCAGCAACAGCAGCAGCATGCCAAGCAGTGTGGCTGAGAAGAGTTCTCAGAGATTTGTGTCATGGACAAGAAAAGGGCACAACCATTTACTGTGACAATAGCTCAGCAATAGCATTGTCTAAAAACTCTGTTTTTCATAAAAGGACAAAGCATATAGACAACAAGTTTCACTTCATACGTGAATTGGTTAACAATGGTGAGATTGTTTTGCAGCACTGCAGAACAGAAGATCAGTTTGCTGACATCTTGACAAAACCATTGGCAAAGAAAAACTTTAATCATTTTAGGAAATGCCTGGGTATGCAGAAAAAACCCAGCAGTTGAAATTAAGGGGGAGTGTTGGAATTTAATTCCAACTGCAACATAAAACAACTGGAGAGAAATCAGATCCGCTGTGGATATTTAATAAATACCGATGCCTGAAAGTCGTGCTTGATATTTTGCACATTACTGTGCATTAAATTTGCAGAAGTTATGTCCCTGCAGACAACCGACTTCATTTTTCAAAAGGCAACACGTTAACTCACACCGCTTCCTGTGCATTCAATACGCAGATAGTCTTTAGAAGATATTTTGTATTTTTAAATATTATAAGTCAAAAATGTTTTTTACTTATAAATATAATGAACAGCAGTTCGTCTTGAGGTTAGTAGAGAGTTTGAGAAATAGAAAAAGGCAGAGAAGAAGACAGAGCAGAGAAAACAACAAGAAAACAGAGTCGTTGTGTTTTTGGAGCAGCATGCATTCTACAGGCTGTTTCAGTAACTGTCTGTGTGTTTCAGCAACAGACTGTGTGGTGTTTCAGCAACTGTCTGCTAGATGCTAAAACACGATTCTGTGTTAAAAAAAACAGAGTTTGTAAAAACAGAATATGGAGTTTTTGATTATTCCAGAACTGTAGTTCTGAAGAAGTTTGTAATTTTTATTGTCATTTTTATGGTTAATAAAAACAGAGCTTTTCTCCATATCTTCTTTCTCCAAATTTCTCTCATTTCTTTGTGTTTGAGTTGAGGAACTTTGCTTCCTCTGTTTTGTTTGAAATTATCAGAAATTTCCATCACCTTTTCATTTCAGGTGGAAGCGCTAAAGTTAGCGAAATCTCTAGTTTGTTTCGTCTCTAGTTCGTTTATTTGATTGGCCGCTCCATCGTAGATGCAAAAGCCTGTCGGACCCTACAATGGCCACAGTGCCGAAGAAGTTCTTTCAAGGATTTCAAGGGCCTTTGAGCTGGAAGGGTCAAATCCCTCACCACTTATGTGGAGGAATTTTACCAGCAATGCGATCCAGAGAAAGAGAACTTGTGTATGTATGGCCTTCCAAGAGAAACATGGAAAGTTAATCTACCTGCTGAAGAAGTTACACCTAAGCTTCCCAAGCCAGCTCTGGGAATTAACTTTGCAAGAAATAGTGAAGGAACGAGAAATGTGGAGGCCATCGATGGGGAACTGCAATTACAAAATAATTTCCAGACTCGAAAGAATTAATGCTTGGGAGATCTGCAAAGATATTCGCAGCAGTGAAGTGTGGTACAACATATTTGTTGTAATGGCTGAGGGCAGGGTGGTGAGCTGCTTAGATGTGTCTTTGTTCATATATCAGAATGATTTCTGGTAAGCTGAAGCAGAAGCATGGTTAGTTGTAGCTGGGGAGACAAGGTGAAGATGAAACTAAAAGTTCCAACACATTTGCTTTGATGAAACAAATTGTCTTCATGAATTATTTATCTTTCATGTTAAACCTGATCAACTTAACATGTAAATGCATTCATGTAAATCTGGTTAAAAGAATTAGATGTTGTATTGTTGTGAGATTTAGCTTAGCAAACTATTGTCACGAGTGTGAATCTATGTTGGAATTTTCCATTTCAAATAGACAAATTTATTTGCAGGAATAATTTACTACCAGATATGATGAAGACATGACAATGAAAATAGCATCAAAGGATAGTGATTGGAGGTACATCATAGATTAGAGGATGATCGAGTTTGTGTGTGCCCGGTGTGATGGAAACAAATTGTGGAAATAGATCTGCTTATTCATTTGCGAGGAGATTAGCTTGATAATGGGTCTTCGTTGTTGCAGCTTATCAGCGAGCATGAGGAGGCATGCTTGGAAGCAGTCACTAGCCTTGATATTATGTATAAAATTGTTGAATTTTATGCATGTTGATAGTGAATTTGTGGACGACGCAGGATTGGACCATGGAGTCGTGGCTGTAATAAGCCTTTGTGGCTGTGGTAAGCCTTCATGGTTGTGATGAGCCTTTGTGGCTATGGTGAGCCTTTGTGGCTATGATAAGCTTTCATGGCTATGGTGAGCCTTCGTGGCTGTGTTGAGCCTTCATGGCTGTGATAAGCCTTGGTGGCTGAGTTGAGCCTTGGTGGCTACATTGTATTTCCTCAAGGCTGAGCCCCTAAGCGGTGGAGGTGAATTACTACTTGTCGAAATGTGAAATAGCAAGCAGGTGAAAGGGTGTTTCTCATGCATGTTCATGAAGCAACGTGGAGCAATCAGTTGTTAGTGATCTGATAGGGATCAGATCGAAGACAATGTGCAGTCTATGATTTTGGATTTGCTCACAACAACAGTGTGGGCAGTGTTATAGTGAATTGAAATTTGGGGCAGTCTGTCCACAGCAGTGAATGGCGCGGCCATGTGTTGAGTGTTTGCATGCCAGTTTTTTTATCTTCATGGATATTATATTACTATCATATTTATCGCTTGTTCTTATAGTGTCATTTGGTATTGTTGTTTTTTTTAGTATGGGTAAATGTGGATAAGTCTTGGAAATTTGTATAAATATTGAGATTTGCAACCTCAATATAATGTCATTCTATTAGAATTCGCAAGTCTAATTTATGATAGGTAAAACAAGGAGACCAAGACCAGCTTGCCAAAGTAAAGTGAAGATGCCAAAGACTAAAAAGTACAAAGCCAAAGTAATGGTGTGTTCCAGCATATGAATAGTGCAGTGTTCGTGGAGGTGAATGGTATGGTGAGCGACAAAGCAAGATGGACAATCAAGTTTGTCAGAGTTTGTTTTGTGAGAGTTTCTTGGAATAGACTCATGACCATGAGTATGAGTCATAGTTTATAATTTGAAGCAAATCTACATGTCATTTATTGTTTGTACGTGCTGTAAGACCCAGAGAGGCATGCATGCCCCTTTGTTACATGTTCCCTTTGTCAGAGATTTTTAACACTCTAGAAGAGTGTTTCATGTGGAATGGATACACTTGGGTGGGCCGTATTGGTTTTAGACTCCATAAGGTGAAATTTTATATCAAGGGGGAGTTAATCGAGAGGTTGGATGAACCATGTATGTGAAGGACTTCCTAGTAGATTGGCAGTTACAGCGGTTGGAACCCATGCATTTCGGTAGGTGGTTGTTCCTTTATATGGACATCAACAATAACATGAACATGATACAAAGTGCAATTAGAAAACAAAACAAGTGTAGTTACCAAACAGGACCAGTTGTAGATTTTGCAGATAGATATTGAGACAAGTAGTCATTAAGGGGGAGTGTTGGAATATGTAATTCCTACTTGTCTTGAGTTGTGATTCTCCCTATGTATAAAGTCTATTCCTATTTGATAGGTTAGTTCCTAGTTTGGTGTGAGATTGAGAAAATATCTCAACCAAATTATTGTGCATCTAAGATAGCTTCTCTATCTTGAGACTGTACCTCATGTATCTATGTAACTCTATTTATTTGATTAATACAATAGAGCTTGTATGCTCAGTTTCTAAGTCCTTATACTAATGAGATCAAGAGATCAAAAGTAAGTTTATTTCGTCTTTCTTAATCAGTCCGTTCCGTTTCATATTTAGATAAAAATGCAGAAAACCGTACGCTTGAATTTTATCTTCCAATATTCCAACGTCCATCTTTACGCTGTAAACGGATGCAAATATAACTGATCACTCAGCTATTGAACTACATGTATATGTAAAATTATTGTGGTGACAGATCATAAGGCTATTTCTCTTCGAATAATCGAAATGAGGAAAACTTGGGATGGAAATTACGTTGACAAGATAGTTATATAGTGGTAAAGTTGGTAGTTATAGATATAGGTTAGTGCTTTAAATATAAGACACATATACTTTAAATATAGTTACAAGAAGATGATTTGATTTAATAGATCTTAGCGTGACAGTTTTCTCTATAGCTGTGTTCATGCTTCATGTATTTCTGGATGTCTATGTTCTTGCTTTATATTTCCTTTTATGCTATTAATGTTAACAATCTGTAACAATTTCATCGCATCTGCACCAGGTGATTATTTTTATCAGTATCAAAGTCTTCCCTTTTCACTATCTTAGAGTGAGTGTAGTCTACAGGCACCAAAATCAATTATATCATCTTATCACTTCACAAAAATATAATTCAAACTTGGAATTCCTAATCTCCTGTTCTTAAATTCCAACCCTCCGAAATCATCAAACAATAAACTATATCGACCAAAGTCTCTCGAAATTCCCTATAATAAGATACATTTAATCTCTTTAAAATAAAATAAAAAACATTTCCTATCCTACTGTCATCATCTTTATCAACCGACCACAACATATTTGCAAAAAATTAAAATTATATTATACAATTAAAAATAAATAAATAAAAATTAATTTAATTAATTTGTTTATGAATTTCTAATCAAAATATTCTAATTAAAATATTATTATAAATAAATATCTTTCTCAATAATCACATTATTAAAATCAATATTATTCTCCAATCTATATATTATTATGAAAAATATACTAAATAATAATATCAAAATACATTCCAAAATTTTATCCTTAGTAATTTATAATAAATATTTTTTAAAATGATTTTTTTTACTGACATCCTCTCTTGCTCCGAATGAAATGCTAAATTAATTGTTCCAAATGAAATGCCATATTAATTCAAAAGATGCTGATTCAATCCTTTATTATTTTATTGATTGTCTTTTAATTTGTATTTGACAGACAGATGAGTAAAAACCTGCTACAGCGTTAAATACACAAAAATAATACCACATAATAGAGCTGTCGCTTAGGAATTTGAATGGCTTAAGTTGATTAAGAATGGGGAATAATTTGAATTGTTTAATTGAGAATAAGGAATAAATAGAAATAAAATCGTATGAAGAACACTTTTTATAAGCAGGTTAATAAAAATATTTATATCAAAATTAGTTCTCATATATATGAATACATGTGATTATATTTTTGGTGTATTAATAGTAATATTTATACTAAATTTTTATTTTTATTTTTTAAATTTAAACTAGCAATTGTATTATATGTTGCAAAAGAAATGTCCTAAGGAAATAACATAGGAAAGAGTAGCTTAGAAGAAATACGTTGTTGTAGAGAAGGAGCCATTGTGAAGGAATGAAAGACATTTTTTGCTTCCATGGAAGAAGGTGTGGAGGTTTCAAAGATATTGATTATAAGAGTTATCAAATAGAAAAATTTGTTATAGATATTAAAATAGGCAATTGTGGATGAAAACATATATATAAACCAACATAATATGTTCACATATATAAAACTTTTGTTATAGATATTGAAATAGGAAATTGGGGGTGAAAATCCTTTAGTGATTAATAATTCTCTGAAACAAGCATGAAATGAGCATGTAACTCAAATAAAATATTTTAAATACATTCAAGTACAATCTATCTAGCATATATGTAAATAAAGAAATTTTTTATTAACTAAAATAGAGTTTACTCCAAGTTCATCTACATATGTGAGTGGTAATTTCATGCTTGTCACAAACTTTATATTGTATATGAATAACAATAGTCTTGGTATACAAGAAAGTGAATGCGATTTTAATATGGATACATTTTTCGAAGGAGATATTGTTATTTATGTTATGGTTTATTTTCTTAACTCCAAACTTTGTTTATTCTTTCTCTATATACATAGGAAACAAAAAATACAAAGTAATTTCACAATTTTAAGTTATAGTTTTACATTTTATAAGTTTCTTATTAAACTATTTTATAGACATATATTTATTCAAATAAATTATATTGTGAATATGTTTTCCCCTATTATTTGATTACAAAATTATTGTACTCCCTACTAATTAAAAATCTTGTATTAATAAAGAATTGAAAGCCAAAGAACTGATTTTTTGATGTATAAATTATTTGTTTTATGTCATTGAATTTCCATTACTTATTATCTTCAAAGCCCATGGGGAGGTATTGAACATGGGAGCCAACTTTAGGTAAATAAACATTCACATTGTCAACTTGGAAAAAAAAGTTATAATCCTAAAATTCTCTTACCTAATCATATTTTTAAATATATAATTGAATTCCATTTATTAAAAACAAAGGCAATATTAAGAACCTCCTACATTTATAAAAGGTAATTGAAATGAAAAATAAAAAATCTCCTCATGAAAACATACAAATGTTAATATTGAATCATTAAAAAACTAAAAAGGGATAATATAAAGTATCACAATTTTCTTATCAGAACTAAATGCTCATATATGAAACAATGATGGCTTTCATCAGTTCAAGAGCAGTAAAAACAAGTTTACTGAGAAATCGCTGAGAGAGATTTGGAAGCAAGTGTTGAATTGGTGAACATGTCTTTCTCTATGGCGTTGGATATTATACATAGGAAATTGGTGAATTGGTGAACATGTCTTGCTCTATGGTGTTGGATATTGGGCATAGATTTCTTGATCTTTATAAAAGATTGTAAATTTGCATGTAGCTTATAATACATTAACCATGAAATTGTCAACATTTAGAGCACACTTGCCATCACATTTGTAGAGAAAATTAGAATAGAGTATCACATTTTTCTTATCATATTTAAATGTTCATATATGAAACAAGTACCTTGTGCCTCATAGTTTAAATTTGTGCAGGGAGGAGGAGAGGAGTGTCAAGATGAAATCTAGCAGAAGAAGAGAACGAAGAATCTTGTTTGGGACATGAGAATCTTGTTTAGGACTTGAGATAGATTCATTCTCTGCACATCTAGACTCAAATCTTAATAAAACAAAACTCACCATACTTTGAATTTTTTAAATAACTATCTTAAAAATTAGAAAATCAATTTAATATGTTTTTCTCAATTACACATTTAGCAATATTCATTTAAAAAAATACAAATATAAATTACTATTTTAAATAAAAATATTAAAACACATTTAAAAATATTCATTTAAAAAAATACAAATACAAATTACTATTTGAGATAAGTATAGTACAAAGGATCACATTGATTACCATGGCCCTCTTGTACCTTCCTCTTATTACTTTTTAAATACCTTTTAAAATACCTAATGTTTATAACTTATCCTTATTCATATAGTGTCAATTTTGTAAAACTATAATCTACAAGTCTCACTTTTTATTGCTTTTGTGGAAGGATAGAGTATCTAAATTCCCTTACCCTTTAAGAAGCATCCTCAATTATTGTACCACCCACCTCTACATCCAATCTAGACATCTTAGGTTATTCTAAATTGATCAAAGAGTATAGAATTTTTAGGGTGGTGTTCTATGCTCACTAAAATTTCCATGATGTCTATCACTATGTATGGGGTTCATTGCAACTTTGGAGATATTTTGTGAGTTGTTGTGATTTTTTTTCTTGTGGCTAAAACATTTTTTTGGTTGTCACCTAGTTATCATGATTCAAAACATTGTTATCGTCTCAGATCCTTATAGAATTAGATATATTTTGTGACCTGATGTGATGTTTTGTTTGACATAATGATTCAAAAATCAGTTATTATACCACACTATTGACTTGTTCATTGTATGTTTTGTTTATTAAACCTTTAAAAAAACCACAGGAACATTTGATTTTACACTTTGATCTCCCCAACATGGGTGGGGGTTTCAAAAATTGCAGAGTAAATTGAGCGGTTATTGTTAGAAATTGTTGTATAAGATGGGAAATTTAGATGGTTTGTAGAGAAGATGGATGTCATAACATATATCTATTTTGAATTTTTAGTGTCTCTGGCCACCATGCGTCTAATTGGATCTATTTCAACTGAGAACATCAATAGATCACTATGTGAATGATAGCTTGTGACATCCCTGGCCATTTTCTTTGATTGTGGATCGGGTTACAAACTAATACTTTGTGAAATACCTAGCCATTTTTTTTATTGTGGATCAAGTTATAAATTAGAATACACTCTCTCTTCAGAAGACTCTACAATATATATTGGATGAAGGGAAAGGTTATGATAAAACTTGTAAAAGAACCCCTTAGGGTTATGTCAACTTACTCTATTGTTAATCACATTGCGCCAATTTTGTAAAACTATAATCTACAGTGAGGACTAAGTTGGTTTTTTCTTTTGTAATTTTTGTTTGAATTGAAAAACAAAAAAATTATAAAAGCTAAAATTATCTAGTGAAAAACTTTGTTTAAAATTTCAGAATAAAAAGTTCAGTAAGTTTGACATAAATTTGTTTATGATTATAATGTAAAAAATATTTAATATTTTTTAGCTACAATTAGGTAATTAAAGATATGTATATAGGTTTTTTTTAATAGAATAAATTTGGTGTTCATTAACAATAAAAAATAGGATAGATTATGTATGTAGTTACAAATTGTTATGTAGTTACAAACTATTACAGTTAAGTAATTAAAGGTAAATTTAGTGTTATTTAAGAAATGAGAATTATGAACATTCATCATTATTGATCAAGATAAATCATTTCCTGTGAAATAATTTAATAAACTATATTCCACATGAATACCATGGGTCAATACCATGGATTGTTTTTATAGTTTATTATTATTTTATTTATTATTTTTGTTTTTTATTTTATTTTGACCTAGTTAAAAGGTTATGATAAAACTTGTAAAAGAACCCCTTAGGGTTATGTCAACTTACTCTATTGTTAATCACATAGTGCTAATTTTGTAAAACTATAATCTACAGTAACGACTAAGTCAGTTTTTTCTTTTCTAAGTTTTATTTGAATTGAAAAACAAAAAAAATTATAAAAGCTAAAATTATGTAGTGAAAAACTTTCTTTAAAATTTCAGAATAAAAACTTGAGTAAGTTTGACATCATATAATATGAAATTTGTCCATGATTATAAGGTAGAAAACATGTAATTTTTTTAGCTACAAATAGGTAATTAAAGATATGTCTATAGTTTTTTTTAATAGAATAAATTTGATATTCATTAACAAAAGAAATCAGATAGATTATGTATGTAGTTACAAACCATTATGTAGTTACAAACTATTACAATTAAGTAATTAAAGGTAAATTTAGTGTTATTTAAGAAATGAGAATCATTTCGTGTCCCCCGATCGGGGTGTACACCTGTCCGGTAGAGCATCATAAGAGATGAATGCCGGCGGTTTCTCATCCTTCGCACATCTACATTTCATAATGGCGCATTGGAATTACAGATTATGGTAGTATGCGAAATATCGGCCTTTAATAATGTTGTAGGCAGACCAGCCTGTCTTGTCAGGATGCGGAAGGAATGTTTTAGTTAAGGTAAGTGGCTCGTCTTCCCCCCTCCATTCGTTCACACATCGCTCTCTGCATGCAAGCGTCTGGAGGTAGCCGAGGAGGAAGCCGAGCATTTTTCAACCTGTCAGCCATTCAACTCAGTCGGGGTATGTATCTGGTTTACTTCTAGCATTCATGGTTGTAATTGGGATTGTCTTATGTAGGAGAGTGCATCATAAGGCGATTTTGGTTCTGCTAATGGTCATGGGTTATGTTACTCCCTCTCCAAAGCTAGTAAAACCATGCTTCTGAGACCCTTGCAATTTCCATGCCCATTATTTTCATACTGTTGCAAATTAGCTAGATTATTGGTTCAAAGTAAGGCTAATCCTGTGTTGCACTCTGTGGTCGCTAGGATTGCATTCTGTGGGTAGAGTCGGGGACCCTTGGAGTTGGGTAATTTTCCTAGTTCTTAACAGTGCAAGCGGTTTGGTAGGAGCTTATAGGTGGTGCCATAATTATGATCACTGGGACAATATGAGCCATTTCTATTCTTGGTATTTTCGATTTGTTTTGTACAGGGGTTTCGATAGTGAGAATTTCCATCTAAACCCCACTCCTCGTAGGGACCCTCTGCTGATCCCTGTTCCTGTCAATGCTAATAACTTGAACGCTAGTTTTGGCATGAGGTTGGCACTGTTACATTCCATCCAGGCTAGGTTAGCTCAGGGTTTCAGGTCTGCGAAATGGGAGATAAGGCTCTTGGTCTTTGGCTCTTTGTATATTCAAAATTTTTGCTTTCACTGTCTTAGTCATTTGGTTCAGTGGCCAATAGTGCCTCCCTAGTCAATTTCTTGTTTGTCAGCCAATCGCACTGTCGATATTCACAGGTTTCGTGCAGGGTGGTCCCAAGACGTAGCTCACTCTCTCTTACTGTTTTCTTTCCAGTTTGTATTGCAATATATGTGTTTAGATACTATGGGGAAGTGCCAGTCAAACGCTCAGTCTGCTAAAGGGAAACAGGTCTAGTATGAACAAACCCCGAAGAAACATGGACGAGAATCAAATTTAGAGATTCTTAAGAATTTGGTAGCCAGCTATGTTATGGGGAATTCTGCAACTATTCGTCAGGAAATCATAGGATGGGAACGGGACATCCAGACAGACCCGGAGGATAATGAAACAGAGGCAGAAATCTTGGACTTCATCACCGATCCTGGCAACACCAGGGGTCGACTCACGCTATTTCAGCAGACCATTCACACGTATTGGATCCTAAATAGCCTTCTAGCAAAGGATATTCAGAGTATTAATCCCAGTCATGTTGAGCATGACCCAAAAAATACTGAACTCTGCCTGCTGGACATGATGCAGCACATGCAAGATCAGCTACAACATATTAAGATCACTCAATACTACGCCACTGACAGAATTAGCATATTGGATGATCGGGTTGGTCGCATGGAGAAGAAACTC
Source organism: Pinus albicaulis (assembly GCA_034641835.2). NCBI lineage: Eukaryota > Viridiplantae > Streptophyta > Pinopsida > Pinales > Pinaceae > Pinus > Pinus albicaulis. The sequence goes on from CM076580.1 coordinate 1,641,263,460, forward strand.
CAGAAACTACAGTAAGTTGACATGTCATGATCAACACTGAAAGCTCCAACACCGATCTCTTCATATGAAGAGTAGTTCTTTTCCTAATTATGGGTTTTTATGATATTATCAGCCTTATATGAACTCAGTTTATTTTCCCAGAATGTTTCTATTTCGGTAGTAGAACAGATAGCTCATGCTAGATGTAGAAGAATGAAAATTTTCCAGTTTTGGTTTGTAATTATGCTATATCCTGGTTTCCTATGGGCAGGTTGAGGCTATAGACTGAAGTTTATAATTTTGTAACCTGCTTTACAAATATAAATAGAAAAAGAGAGGCACTACCAAATTCACAAAAAAAAAAGAGAATCATTTCGTGTGAAATAATTTAATAAACTATATTCCACATGAATACTAGGGGTCAATACCATAGGTTGTTTTTATAGTTTATTATTATTTTATTTATTATTATTTGTTTTTTTGACCTAGTTAAAATGTTCATTACATTATGTCAATATTTTTATTTAATTTACTTTTATTTTATTTTTGTGTAATTTGACTTAGTCAAAATGTTTAACATGACATTACAACATTTTTATTATACAACTAAAATCAATCTAACTTGTTAAAAAGAAAAAAAAAATTAACATTATATATATATATATACTTATGGATCTAATGGCCTAAAACATTTCGATTGTCTGGCATTTGATGCAATGGCTCAGACATGGACACATTAACAGCCAGGGAAGTTGTTAAACACAGTCAAAATGTTAAACATGACATTAAAACATTTATATTATACACCTAAAATCAATCTAACTTATTAAAAAGAAAAAAAAAACTAACATTAAAAAAAAAAATACAAAACTATTTACTTGTGGATATAATGGCCTAAAACATTTCAATCATCTAACATTTGATTCAATGGTTCACACATGGACACATTGGAAGCTAGGGAAGTTGTTTTCAAATAAGAACACCTTATGGCGTAATTATATAACATGTGCAAATTACATAAAATTTGGAAATAATTAGCACGCTCTACCACTCCACTTATTTACCATCACTACTTACTACTCGTCTACATTATCACTGGTGTACATGATCATTCAAAACTAAATCACCATCATGAAAAATGGAATCTAGGTCTAGCTCTCGATCTATACAAAAGATTTTCTAAATTTGGAAGTGCTCCTGCATGTATAGTTAGTAGCTGCCCTTTGCTACTGGGTCTACCGGGTAATATCATGAAAAATCGAATCTGGGTCTAGCTCTCAATCTATAGAAAAGATTTTATAATTATGGAACTTCTCCTGCAGGTATAGTTAGTAGCTGCCCTTTTCTGCTAGGTCTACTATGTAATTTCTTGCACCTTAGATGCTACATTGCTCATAGTTTCACTACCCACAAGAATCCTGTTCTTAGCTAGATTTACAAACAAGCCAAAAACATTTTTCCAATAATATTATAATAAATAATAAAAGGAGGAATATTTTTTCCTAAAGTTGTATGAAAAGAAAAATGAGCATAAAGAAAAATTTAGTTGGGTTTTGTCTCAAGTTTTAATTGAATGGGTTTGTTTGTTCACTAATTTAATTCTAACACAAAGCCTCATATCCTTTTTCTCTAACAAGGTAATGTAGGAATGTTATTTTCATATCCATTTCCTCTCTCAAAATCAAAATTTTTTCCTATAGATAATAAAAAATTAATAAATTTTAATTTAGAAATTACGGAAAATATCTCATCAAAGTCGATACTTTCAACCTAGGATTGTTCCTTTTTCACCCTAACCTTACCTTCTTCTTTTCAACATTTCCATCTAAACCACAGAGGTCCATGATGAACTTCTTGCACATTTTATGTTCAACTTTAAAACCCTTTCACGACCATCAGAGAAGGATTAACTTCTATCAAACTAACATTCCTTCCATAAAAAACTTTATATCCATAAGATCTCATTATTTCTACCTTATCATAACATTTTCGTAGATAATGCAAATATATTTCATGTCCTTGTTATCCAACATCTACCACTTCTCCTTAGGCACCTGAGCATATGTCTCACAACCAAAAACATGAAGATGTCAAAGTGATGGGTTCCTCCTTTTCCAAACATCCATAGGGGTGTTACCACTAAATATTATGTGGAATTCATGTTAGTTATGTAATATGTAGTAGCAATCACTTCTACCTACTACTTTTTCTCTAAGCAATCTAAGCATTCTCCTAAGTCTCTGCATGACTTCTTTGATTATCAATTTCATGACTCCATATTATTAATGGGTATATGGATTTTTCTTATGTATTTCAATTCCACTCTCATTCCATAACTTATAAAACTTTGTATAATAAAACTCACTACCATTGCCAATCATCACGACATTAATCTTCGTAACAAATTATTTTTCCACGGAACCTTTAAAAATTTTAAATCGACAAAAAACATCATATGTATTTTTAATAAAATATATCCCTATCCTCCTAAATAATCATCAATGAATAATATATAACAAAAATACTTATAAATTGAGGTAAATTTAACTATAAAAAGTACATCATAATGAATTATGTCCAACAACCTAGAATATTTGTGAGAACTAGAATAAATTTGAATATGATTATGTTTTCCATTTATGTAATTCTTGTAAAAATAAATTTCAAAGGCACAATTATTCATTCCATTGGTAATATTTTTATTTTTAAAATCCCATAGGCCATTCTAAGTTATAAGACCCAATCATTGTTTTCATAGAATTAACTTATCTATAAATAATTCCCTTTTTAAAACAAGAGATTGTCTAGGTACCTATAAAGCACAACCATTAGAAGTAAATATAGGTTTTGATTGTTAAGGCCCGAATATTATAAATCTGTCCACTGCAAAAACTGAATTATCACACTGAATAGTGCATGCATAAACCTAGAACAGAGTATCCACACAAACATCATATCTCCTCATATCCTCTTAAAGATTTTGTTAGATAAAATAACCTACACAAATACATAATTAAGTATGATTTTTGATAATATATTGTGTTCCAAATTTCAAATTTCGAAAACTACATTCATCCTCTTTACTCAACTGGAATTGGATCAAGACTCTACCACAATGAAATATATATAAAGTAGATTCATCACCAAGCTATATTTTCTAATAATAATATTTATTATACACTAAAAACTACTACCAATGGGAATTCACATGGAAGTAAGATCTATAGTCTATCAACTATTCACTTTTAACCTTTATGGATTTCCAAAGTTGCAAAAAAGGCATATACATAATTTGCATCTATTATTTTATCATCTTTCTTTTCTCCTTTGATATTCCACAGTAATCCAAGGCCTCATTAGTAGATTTAGAAGCTTTTTCCTCACTGACTTTGAAGGAAAATCTACCACGACTTTATCATGCACTAATGCCTTTATAGTGGTTCCAATGGCCATTACTAAATTACCCCACGAACTTGGAAAAAGACACAAAAGGGTAATACAACAATCTTCTTCATCCATCTTCTTTCTAACTAAGATCATCTTGGTCACACTATTGTTAAATGCATTTAGGTTCTTAACTACAAAGTCATCATTACCCATTTTCAATGCAAACAACTTTTCTGTAGAAAACAATATTAATTAAGGATTTAGCTAATAGAAAACCCCCAACTTATTCTAAAGAGTTTTTATTCATAAATATTCATTAATACTATATTATCCAAATAAAACCTGATAAAAATTCTCTCCTTTCACTCCAACACAACCAAATTTGCATCTTTCATACCAATGACTTTATTTCTAGAAACTACAAATGATATATCTCAATCTATAAGAAGATCCTCCATCTTAAACTTCGACCATGAAAACTTAGTGTCATTAAACTTCTCCATTTTCAATATATATGTTCTCAACATTTTATGCAACAAGATTTCTTATTTTACAAGCACCCACTCAAACCAATATCAAATAAAAAATAAAAAAACCTTGTTCTGAACACCTTGGATATGATGGGTTCAGGTGTTCAAACCAAAAATTAAATTGAAATAGAGCCATCGAATACACTTCTACAGTAGTAAATGAGATAAGAGTATTAAAAAAAATAAACAAGCACAATTTCTATGATAAACACCACAAAATCATGCAAACCTTGCACAACAATTTCCTAAGAAAACTTCCTTCTCACATAAAAACTCCACACTCTAAAGTATAATTAATATCTTATTCAACAACCAAAGGGTTACAAAACATTGAAAAGCCTCTATGCTTTCAAAAATAGTGTTTGATAGTAGCATAAGGATTCTAGAGAAATTTTAGCAAGATAGTAGTGAGTTAAAACTCAAACTCAATTGTTCTCTAACCCTCACGGTAAATAAATTTTCATAACAAAATCATAAAATATTTAAATATTTCTAATTGTAATGATAAAATGATCTTTTTCATGTGTTCTCTAATCCATTGTAAGAAAATTGTGAAATATATAAAATATGTATTCAACAACACTTACTTATTTAGATATAAAATAATTTTATCTAACACAACCATATAAATTAAATGATTGGTGAATGTCTATAGGATTCAAAAGGACTTACACTTATCTCATGATACATCTCACATTTCCAAGATTTAAAATAATTATAAAATTAACTAAATTATAACATTATTATTATTATAAATGGAATTGACATATGAGTTAAAGATATATACATTTGGAAAAACATGTAACATAGATTCACCCACATTTTACCATGAAGATTCTTAACATGTAAATAAGATTTGTTACGATACGATGAGCCAATATCATGGCTTACTAATAAAACATGCCCCAAAAACCATAACTCATGTTCATATGACACATGCTCATATCTCATTTTTTTAATTAGTCAATTTAATTAAAAGGGTATAAAGAGCATAGATAATTTTTAGAGAAATCTCAACCTTTGATTTATGATGATTACAAAGAATATTCTAGAAAAAATTATGGAGGTTAAATTTTACAATTCACTTAATAATTAGCCCACCATATAAATTAAATGGCTAGTAAATGGAAACAAAAATTAAGCACGAGAATGCCTACTTTATAATATATCTCACATTGTTAAGATTTAAAAAAAATATAAAAATAAACTAAATTATAACTTGAACTTAGATTATTATTATTATTAGTTAAAAAAATAAAAAATATAAAAGAATTAATATATAAATTCAACATATATACATTCATGTAATAAGATGCTCAACCATGAAAATTCATAGCCACTTTACCATGGATATTATTAACCTGTAAATAGGTTTTCTTAAAATACCATGGTTTATCAATACCACATGCCCAAAAAATCATAATTCATTTCATACCACACTTCTCCATGTGACATATTTTTTTCATTGATCTATTTAATTAAAAGTGAAGAAATATCATAACTATATTTGAGACAAATCTCACCGTTTGATTTTTTACTACTACTAAGAATATTTTATAATATTTCATGGAGATTAATATATCTACCCAACAATTATAAAAAATTATATTAAAATTGTTGAAACCCTATTTCAAAATAGGCATGCCTATCAACATAAATATTGCCAATTAAACTAGTGTAGCCATATCTATCAGCCTAGATCCATCTTAACCCAAGATATACCAAGAAAAAAAATCTTTCCACTCTAAAAGTGGTTTGCATCTCAAGAGATTTGATTCTTCTTTGCACTTTGTAGATTCTGAGTATGGATCTAGACTAGTTTATTATAAATATAATTATTTATTTATTTTATTGTATTTTTATGTAATTTTGTCAAGTCAAAATGTTCTATCAATTTTATGTTTATTTTATTAATTATGCTGTAAGGTGTTTCCCTTTGAGAATAACTCTCCCAGTTGTCGCTTTGCACTCCTATGCACCATCAGATCTATTGTTAGACGATTGAGAGTTATTACATGGTTAGATCCCACTGTTATAACTATCAACCAAATCATGATTTGTATAGCTATTCAATTGGTTGATATTTACAATAATTATAACCCATGAACATGTGTCGACGGCCAGTCTCAACAAAAAATTCAATTTGAACAACTAAATTGTATGGGCACGAGGCTCCACATTGTATGGGACAAACCTAAAACTCATGGTTTGGTTCTAGTTCAATTCAAAAAGAGGAAAAACACTTCGTTCACCAAGATTTGAAATCTGAAAAATGGCACAGGAGATCAAATAATTTGATACAAGGCACACGATGTTTCGACCAATGTGAACAGGTCCTTCTCCCCCTTTCGTCTTTGTCTAGTGGTCTATATTTGATTTCTATTTTGTAAACTATTTTTGGATTTGAAATTTAAAGTTTTTCGTGAATTGTTATTTCCTTCATTTTGTTTTCTAAGATAAATTTATACTTTTAATGAATTATTCTTTCCTTCGTTATGCTTTGTGAGTTTCTATCAACTTTTTCGAGGAACATTGGATAGTTTCAGTGCAATTTGTTTTTTAAAATCTAAAAGCTGCCATCACCAGATCCCCAATACTCATAAGAGATTACCACTCCCCAAGAGTTTCCCTATTTTATTACTTACCTAAATGTTTTCCAATTATATCATGATAGAATTTCACAGAAATGGAGCAGGGTTGGGGTTGGAAAAGAGGAATTTTTGTGCCAAGGTGGGGTCTAAAGAAGAGCAACCAGAAGGTGTTTAAAAGTAGTGAGAATTTTGGTATGTGGACCGAGGAATTTTTTTGGGAGATGTGAATGATGATGGCTATGTTACTGTGAGGCCGGCTTCTTAGCATCAAGAAGATGTATGGTACTTTCCTACTCCTAAATTCGCTACAAATGGTTTTTCTATTGGTGCAAGGAAGTAGCAACAACATCGTTGAGAATGTACGAATCATATCCTTAAGTAAATGATGGCTATCGACAACCAAATATTGCTAGAGATGGAGATTCCTAGCAGTCATTTAGAATCTCTTCCAAAGGTATACTCCTTTTAAAGAAAAAGTGTGGCATTTTTCTTGTAGATGCTTGGACATGCACTTAGAGTAGATAGCAAGGAGATATTATAGGGGGTTTATGACCTCCTTAGCTCCTAAAGGCAGCCAAAGGATCCTCAAGATTCCCTCCAACATCTCGAAATCAAAGGAAGCCAAGAAAGCCAAAGACCAAGTGAATCAAAGCTCAACTTATCTTGCAGTAAAAGGGGAAAAAAACCTACTTTTTTGGAAGTTGTTGGTAGCTATCCTTTAGGTTAAATAGGGCAGAGAAAGAGCTCATTAGGATTCGAATTTTGGAGCTAGCTAGGAGACTCTTAGCTCTTGTAATAGACTTTTGTGACTTTCATGGCTATGTAATGAGATTATTTATGCAATGAAATGAGTATTCATTTCCTCCTCCACTGATCTAGTTTTAGAGAGTTGAGCTTGTGGGTTATGGCTCAATCCATTGGCCTTAGTCTCTCTTGTGTATATATGTTTACTTTCCATGCCATTGTAGCTAGTTTATTTCATGTGTTGTAGTTAGTTTGCTTACATTTCATTTTTTGTGTTTTGTTTGCTTCCATTTCATGATATTGTAGTTAGGATCTTGTAGATCATGGTACAATAGCACATAAAACTCCAATGCTGTGTGTCAAAGCCTCCCTCTCTCACCTCTTTCATTGGAGCTTTAGGAGGGCAGATCTTAACCACAAACCCAAAATTTCTTTCAGTTTATGATTTCTCGGAAAGGATAGATAGGTTGTTGTATTTATCATTAACATGTTGTGAATGTTGAGTTAGGTTTCTGATTCAAATGCATAGGTAGGTTTCATTATTAATTTCAACTCATATTTTCCACCATTTTCATCATAGATTTTTCAATACTAATTGCACATGAACATGTAGTTTTCTTGCATTTTTTAGTAGGGAAGAAGAGGAGGGCTCCATCAACATGCCTAGCTTTAGTTTCCACCACACACTAACCTACTTTATACAAAATCACCTTCAGCCATGTTTTTGAGATCTTCACCACAACAACAAGAGCTACCCTGGAGGTGCAGGGTGGGCTTTGAAAGAAGTTCTGAGCTTGGCCAAGGGGTTGGAAACCTTCCATCCACCTAATTCCACCTTAATCACACCTTTCCTACCCCTTTACTCATCAATTCAAGCCTCAAACTACCCTCGAACTATTTCATGTAGCGTTTCAGGACATTCTATAACATTACCGGAAACACTGTAGCAGATCTTGTAGCAGTAACAGTCATTACTTATTCAACCCAGAAACCATATTTCACCTCACCTAGATCTTACACAACCTCTAAGACACCTTCAGCTTTGAATCCATGATTCCAAGACCTTATTAAGCCATGTTAGCGCCTCCTACTTTTTCTGCAAAACATAATATTTACAAGCATAGTTAGCTCATGAATAAATGCATTTTTAAAGCATAGTAGTCAAGATTGAAGTAGTTAGAGGTTATTTAACCATTTTTCCCAAAAAAAATTTCTTATATCATTTTCTCTTTCTTCAAGTTAAATCAAACAATTTACTTTATGAATGCCACTTAGTTTAACTATATTTATTGCTTTAGCCTAACTGTGGATTTCCTTTCTTGCAAATAGCTAGGTGTTTCCTTAGGATTTAGACTATTTTCTTTCCCAATGATAGAATAATGGTATTGAGTTCTTTACAATCTTAGGTTTCATTCATAACTATGAAAAGCTTCATCCCATAAAAGTAGCCCTAGCAGTAGCACCCCTTTGTAGGTTTCACATCCAAGTTTGCATGAACACCGTGTTGATAAAGTAAAGTAGAGTAGCCTTTGGGAGTTGCAGCACTCTTGGTGCAATACTAGGGCTCACCACTTTACGTCACCGTTGTCGGGGAGGTATCTAAGTAGATGATTTGATTTATTTTTAGCATTATTTTCTTCTTTTATTTTACATTCAGTTCCCAAATATTTAAAAATACAAAAAAAAAATTAATTTCATGCCTCGTAGGAGTAGGGATAACCAAGGAAAATTTCTACCAAAAACCCCCCACATCCCCACAAATTTTCCCTTCAATCTTTTTCAGTGACTATCAGGTTGAATACACCATAGGTGAGTCTCTTGAAAACTTTGAAGAACACATTGGAGAAGAAGAGGAACTTGCTTCACCTCAAGAACCTGCTTCACCAATTCAATCCATGGCTGAGACTGGGGCCCAATGAGTCTTTTCCATTAGAGAAACAGATGGGGAAAGTAGGATGAAGAACATCAGTCCCTCAACCCTTCCTGACACCTTCATGTTCGAATTCATTGTTTTTTGCAGGACCTGTTAGGAATCTGTAATTTTAGCATATTGCTGAGACTAAAACTGCAGAAGCAACATTATTTCAACCACTTTGGGATTCTATGATCTAGCCCTCCTGAATCTGGAGAGGGATCTCTCCAATAAGTGCAAATATGGATTTGTCCTTAAAATTTGGGGTTATGATATTAGGCTAGTTATGAAGGCCAAAGGTTTGTTTTGTTTTTTGGATGGTTGAGCATGAATACTGTTTGAGGTGGAAAGTCCCAAATGCAAAGAGTTTCAAAGGTGAGAAGTTGCAAGCAATGAGAGTAAGCTTCGGCCAAAAGATAGATAATTGCAGGTTTTAGTCCATTGGGCTATGGAGTCATAATAGGGTTTAATTGGAACAGTAAGAGGCAAGAGTGGTCCATGGGGCAAGTCATCTATGTCTAAGGATCTCTTTGATGTTTGATTTATGGAATGAAATGATACAATAAGTAGGAGAATTAAAACAGATGAAGAACAAAGAGAAGTCCAAGATTAGGTAAGTGCTTTTAAACTATCTTGCTTTTGACATATACTTAAGAAAAACATAAAAGAAATTTAGGATCTAGTAAATAATTTCAAACTAGCCAGCCTTTGATACACTTTCAATAGAAAACATTTTAAAACAAAGGGAAAATTGAAGGCAACTTTTGGAGAAGAAACTAGCGGGCCGGGCTCACCACAAATCCTATCCTAGCTCTCCTTTACTTGCTTACTTTCAAGACAAACACAAACATAACACAGAATGGCCTAAGATATGGTAAGTAATTTCAAACTAACCAGCTTTTAACACATTCCAAGGGAAACATTCAAACAGCTTTTGGGGATAAAAATAGGACCAGGGCACACCATATCTTCCATAGTTCATCTCTACTTAACTAATACTGAACATAACATTCAAGAATAATATTCAGCTAAGGCAATAGGACGAGGGAACGCCGGAATTCCTATGCTTGAACTGAATTAAATCATTCCCAAATAACACAGATTGGAAGAAAACATATATATAAAGATTTTCAATCAGAGAAGGTTACTGATGTATAGTAGGTCCTAACTCTATGCATGTTGTTCTTTATAAGAGAAAATGGAACACAATGAAAACAAAAACAAAATTACAAGTTACAATAAGAAAAACATCACCGTCAACATAGACCAGGATCCCATAAATCAGCTTGTATTGATGCTCCAAACCAGTTACATCTTTAAGTCGAGTGCTTTAGTTTAGCAACCATCTACACATCTCAGCCTAACCTATCTATCACAAGCAGAGCTCCAAGAGCCAGTGAACACTATTTACAATCAGAAATTTAGGCTCAAGTGTATATCAAAGTTCTGCAACCAACACCTCACTCATCTTCCGTAGAAGTATATATAGAAGAATGAGGAGGTAAGATCTAATAAAAGATCTCCAATTACAATTAATATAGATTTAATGGCTTCTTGGCCTTTGAGGGGCTCAATGAGGAAACTTACATGGGTGTACTCTGTATTAAATGTTTTACATAAATTTTAAGCTCGGTGGGAGCTTTTGTTGACCTTTGAGGCTTTGTGTGGCATCGAAGTAACTCCGCAGATGTTTGTCATTAATTTCCTTGGCAGATTTTCCTCTTTGGCTGCGTTTTGAGACAAATATCTGATCCTGATCAATAAATTCAGCCTCTGATTGAATACTTTGAGGCATAGGTGGCATCGTGGTAGATAGAGGGATCAATTTGCCTCAATTGTAGTGGTGGAGGTTTTCCTATCGATAAAACACTTAAGATCTTATTTGAACTGTATTTTAACTTGGGGATTAGGCTTTTGATAAGCATCTTAGACATAATCCCCACAATAGTTGTCTTCAATCTTCTATTCTGGCATATTTTTGGTTTTCTGCACTGATGCTCTTTCACTATGCTTGATTCATGGTTCTTACTGATGTACAAGGCTGCTCAGGGGAAATATGGCATAAATGCCTGAAGAAACACTGATGAAACATGAATCTCAATCCTGTGAAGGATTTTCTTTGTTGAATTGGGGGCGGGAGGATCGTCACCATCCGCCTTTGAAATTTCCTGAGTTATGGCGAAAAAACCATAGAAACCCTGCACAATAAAAAAAATATTAGAAAATTCTGCATATATAGGTTTATTGCTACGGAGGAAATGTGGAGGAAGCATGGCCATTGGATGGCATCATCCAATGGTCAGGATTGATCGAGAGAAGTCATAGAGAAGGTGGAAGAATTGTTAAATCAGAGTCGTCGATCGCGCAGAGATCGACGGTCGGGAGAAGAAAATGGAAAGTCAAAATGGGAAATGTTGATTGGGCGATGGAAGTGGGCGATGAAATATGAACCGTCGATCTACAGAGCAGATCGATGGTGGAAATTAATTGGATGCCGCGCCATATCCCGGTTAATTTTCGGGCATCTTCGGTGAGCGATAGCTGTTGGATGGCCCGCTCCAGATCGGACGGTGGATGCCAATATCGCGCGGGGTCCACATCCGAACGTTAACGTGCAATGGACATCAGTTTTATGAACAGTTCCCAGGACGCATGTCGGCCAACGTATGGAATCGCTGTCGATCGAGAAAAAACTGCCCTCGCTCAAAGGCGATGCGATAGATACCACGCGGTTTTCAAAATGGTGAGTGGAATGCGGGGACCACAGGAGAGATGGACTACGCACCGTCTGATCTTCAGATTAGATCGATGGTGCGGAACAATTTAAAAATGGAACTGGCGGTAATTTTATAAAATAATAAAGCCGACGATTTTTAATATTTAACCAAGGTTTTAAACTTTGGCCGGGAAATATTTTATTTGAAGTGGATAGGCGCCCATCTGTGGGGCCGAAGGTTATATGAAGGGTAGTATGACCAGGGGCTTATGGAGGGGGGTGTTAAAAACTTAGCCCAAGGGGGCTTAAGTTCACAATACATAAAAAATATGATTCTTATGGATTTTTGGTGATTTTCAAAGGTTTGGAGGGGTTTCGATAAGGCAAAGAAGGAGTCTTTAAACCTTATAAAAGGGATTTTGATGAAGGGGGAATGGGACAAACATGAAAATGAGGGATTTTCATGGGAAATAGAGGGATTTAGCTTTGGAAAAGGGGAAAAGGGGGAAAATGGTCTTGCATCAGTATTATTTCTTGGGAATCAGTAGGATTCTGAAAGGGGAATAGGCACAGTAGTGAAGATTTGGATAGAGGAGATGCATGAGGCCTACAAGAGTCTTCAAGAGCCAACACTTTTTAGTAATAAAATTTGTTCCTTGAAGGCTCAAAAATTCTTAGCCGCCTTTTGATATAACAAAATCTATAGGTGGCTAATAGTGGCTCCACTTGGGGATGGTGCCTTCTTGAAGGCATAAAGAACTTCAAACCTGCATTCTCTGGGAGGCTGACCTGTGCCACATCCATTATGTTCTCTGGGAGGCTGACCTGTGCCTGATCCATTGGGCTGCCCTTCCTTTGATGGGATGGTCTTCTCTAAAAACATATTGGCAGCCATGAAAACAATGGACCTTCATCAATACAAACTTTCTACCTACCCAATCCTACTGATCTAACATTTTTTCTTCATTAGAGTGCACTTGGATTGGAAAAATATTTTACAACATTTTATTCTTTTGAAAGCATAAAACTAAACTAATTCTACTCCTTATTTCTCCTTGAACTCAGAATAAACATTTGAGTTCAGATGCTTCTCTACCTATTCTACTGTCTGTTGGGATTAAACTGTCCAACAGAATTTATTCTCTAAATTCTACAACAAAAATTCAAAAGCATTCAAGTCAGGATTGAACAGTCTAACTTGATGCTGGTCTATGGCATAAAAATAAGATGCACATAGAAATTTATTTTGCAGAAAATTAAATCAAAAAATGGAAGGCTTCAGATCTGAAAGTTCAAAGTACTACCTTATCTTTTTACAGCTCTGTTTTTACTTTTGTTTGAGTTGTTCCTCCTTTATTCTATGGTTCATATTTTGATCTAATTAGAACCAGATTTACATCTTTTTTGACTCAGAAAATAAAACAGATTTGAGTCATCCCTCTTTGGAAACTTAGGTTCAGATTTTGAACATGTTTGAACCTTTAATTTCTATCCTAATCTATCTACTGATAAGCCAAGATTAAAAATTTTGACAAATCGAATTCACTATCCTATCAGCAGAAAATTTAAAACTAATTTGTCAAGGTTAGGCTGTTTGACTAACTAGAAGTGTTGTGTAGGAGTGGCAATTAAGCTTGCACACTTTCAGATTTGTTTCTCTTTTTGGTATGGGGCTATACCTTTCTTGTTTTGACAATCTGCCCTCTTTTCTTTCTTTTCTTTGTTTTTGTATTTTTGAATCTTTGATTTTTCTTCAAAGCAGAAAACAAAAACTAATCTACATGCTCATAACTAAGCTTTATTTACATTCCTATCTAACCTATTCTAAACATGGAGTATTTACATATTCATATGATACAAAAATACCAATGCAGCCAGCTGAGTAATGTCAAGAAGAAGTAGAAACTTTGGCTGCTTGTCAGAGGTATCCATAGAACATATTGAATATTAACCTTCAATATCAAGGCTATCAAAGAAGGTGAGAGCTTTTCATGTCTCTGGATCTTGCAAAGGATCACTGCTTGATAATTTGAGCCAGTCAGGACTTCCACATACTCTTCCAAAGGATCAACAAAGAAAAGATGAAGATTCTCTTCTTTTTGGTCCTCCATGTCTGGTAGATTGTCTACTTCAAAGACCTCAGCTTTGAGGAGAATATCTTCAGAAAGTTGTTTGGAAGCATCATCATCTTTAACATGCACAATAGCAAACAGTGAAATATTTTCTTTCTCTAAACATATGCTTGATTCTGATATAAATTCATGTTCTTTGAATGGCAGATTGATATCAATGATAGGAGAAGTTTCTTCTTGGGAAGATGGTATATCCACAGCAGGATAGTCTTGTATTTGTTTCTCTCCCTCTTCTTCATCATCATCTGAACTGGAGGACTCATCATATTTGGCAGTTTTTTCCTCTTGTAGCCCTGGTATGCTTGGATTCAGTGGGCTAAACTCTGTGAAGAGATTATTATATTCTTGAGTGGGGGTGTATTCAATGGTTTCCGCTTGCTCAAAAATTTCTTCATTACTCTTCTCTTCACCTTCTGAGTTGAAAGGCTGCTGATTGCCAATTAAGTGAGAGCTTTTTATGGTGGATCGAAAGGGATGATTGCAGCTTTCAAGCTGATTATGGTGAAACTCATAACACCAATAAAATATTGGTTGCCATGCATGATTAGTTTTTGCTTGGAAATCATCATCATCATAAGACTGATTGAATTTTGAAAATTTATTAGAATAAACATTTTCATCAGTCAAACATATTAGGATATCAGTAGGTCCTTCTTCATTCTGATCTACAAAATAACTTTCTAAATCTGTACAACAAAGTTCTCTATGTGAATGGGCAAGAGCGTTTGTTTTGCAAAAAGTTTCAGAGACTAGCTGTTTATAAACAGTCTGATCTATTTCCTTCTCTGTCAAAGGGGAAGATGTTTCCATGTTCTTTTGAACAGAAGTACAATAGTTCTCTGTCTCTTGTGAAGACTGATTTTGAGGCTAGATGTCTTCTTGGGCCTCAGCTATAAGGGATGATGAAGCAATATTTGAGTTTTCATGGATATCTTGAGGGATGTTCTTTATTTCTTAGATCATCTCTTCCTCAATTGATTCATCTATGTTCTTAAAATTTTTCAATAGAAGATTAAACTCATGAATGGTTGTTAAAAGATCTTCAGGATGCATCTCTTCCAAAGCTTCCTCATTATCTATAATGTGTTGGGTGATGTTTTGTGATGGATCATAATATATCGCACCCAATGATAATGGTGTAGTGTTTTCTTTATAGTTCTCATATAACACATATTCAAGGTCTCTTAAAGCAAACAAACTACTAGATCTTAAGTATTCATACCAATCCCTATCTTTTCCTTCTAATGTTAACATGAACATTTTCATTAGGCTGTCTTCATGCCATTCAACTTTCAACCTCCATACATGTATATGAAATTTGATGAGATGTAATAGAGGGCCATCAAACTTTTCACCTTGAAAAACAGGCAGCTTCTCATCCCAATTCACCTGGGGCATCTTATGTGGAAACCCATGGATATGATCTCTACTCATTGGGGCATATCTTCGTTGTATTCTTGGAATCATGTTTGTAAATCAAGAAAGAGGTCACTGTGTCTGGTCAATCAATTCAGGGTCTTCTACCAGTGGAGTCATTTGGTCTTCTGGGAGTTTCAGAGTGTGGAGTTGCCAGGTGGAATATTTTTAGCTCTTTTCAAAGGTAAAAGGTTTTATGTTCCACCACCATGTTTATTGAATACAAATCTGAAATATTTTTAGGTTTTCTGAGTTCTTTTTCAATTGTGTGGTTTCTAATAATATCCTAACTTTGTTCAAAACTTTGCTACGGTTAAGAGACAAAGACAGTTTATTCTTCTGGCTAAGCCAGCTGATTTTTCAAGGTTAGATAAAGTCTTCAGAGAATCCTAGGGTTTACCTAGTTTGTCACTGATTCAAACAAGTTTCATCATGATTACCATTCTTTGGTAGTGCTTGAAAAGGCTGCTTTTTTCTCACAAGTTTTATGAAGTTTTTAAGGGAAGTAGTTCCCCAGTGGAGTCGCCAGAAATGTTAGGAATCTATAATTTTAGCAGATTGGTGAGACTAAAACTGTAGAAGAAAAATTATTTCAACCACTTTTGGATTCTAGGATCTAGCCCTCCTGAATCTGGAGAGGGATCTCTCCAATAAGTGCAAAGATGGATTTGTCTTTGAAATTTGGGGTTATGATATTAGGCTAGTTATGAAGGCCAAGGTTTGTTTTGTTTTTTGGATGGTTGAGCATGAATAATGTTTGAGGTGGAAAGTCCCAAATGCAAAGAGTTTCAAAGGTGAGATGTTGCAAGCAATGAGAGTAAGCTTCAGCCAAAAGATAGATAATTGCAAGTTTTAGTCCATTGGGCTATGGAGTCATAATAGGGTTTAATTGGAACAGTAAGAGGAAAGAGTGGTCCATGGGGCAAGTCATCTATGTCTAAGGATCTCTTTGAAGTTTGATTTATGGAATGAAATGATACAATAAGTAAGAGAATTAAAACAGATGAAGAACAAAGAGCAGTCCAAGATCAGGTAAGTGCTTTTAAACTATCCTTCTTTTGACATACACTTAAGAAAAACATAAAAGAAATCTAGGATCTGGCAAATAATTTCAAACTAGCCAGCCTTTGATACACTTTCAATAGAAAACATTTTAAAACAAAGGGAAACTTGAAGGCAACTTTTGGAGAAGAAACTAGTGGGCCGGGCTCACCACAAATCCTCTCCTAGCTCTGCTTTACTTGGTTACTTTCAAGACAAACACAAAGATAACACAGAATGGCATAAGATCTGGTAAGTACTTTCAAACTAACCAGCTTTTAAAAAATTCCAAGGGAAACATTCAAACAGCTTTTGGGGATAAAACTAGGGCCAGGGCACACCATATCTTCCATAGTTCATCTCTACTTAACTAATAATTAACATAAAATTCAAGAATAATATCCAGCTAAGGAAATAAGATGAGGGAACACCAACATTCCTATGCTTGAACTGAATTAAATCATTCCTAAATAACACAGATTGGAAGAAAACATATATATAAATATTTTTAGTCAGAGAAGGTTACTGATGTACAGTAGGTCCTAACTCTATGCATGTTGTTCTTTATAAGAGAAAATGGAACACAGTGAAAACCGAAACAAAATGACAAGTTACAATAAGAAAAACATCATCGTCAATATACACCAGGATCCCATAAATTAGCTTGTATTGATGCTCCAAACCAGTTACAGCTTTAAGTCCAGTGCTTTAGTTTAGCAACTATCTACACATCTCAGCCTAAACTATCTATCACAAGCAGAGCTCCAAGATCCAGTGAACACTATTTACAATCAGAAATTTAGGCTCAAGTGTATATCAAAGTTCTGCAACCAACACCTCACTCATCTTCTGCAGAAGTATATATAGAAGAATGAGGAGGTGAGATCTGATAAAAGATATCCAATTACAATTAATACAGATTTAATGGCTTCTTGGCCTTTGAGGGACTCAATGAAGAAACTTACATGGGTGCACTCTGTATTAAATGTTTTATAGAAATTTTAAGCTCAGTGGGAGCTTTTGTTGACCTTTGAGGCTCTGTGTGGCGTCGAAGTAACTTTGCAGATGTTTGTCATTAATTTCCTTGGCAGATTTTCCTCTTTGGCTGCGTTCTGAGACAAATATCTGATCCTGATCAATAAATTCGGCCTTTGATTGAATACTTTGAGGGACAGGTGGCATTGTAGTAGCTAGAGGGATCAATTTGCCTCAGTTGTGGCGGTGGAGGTTTTCCTGTTGATAAAACACTTAAGATCTTATTTAAACTATGTTTTAACTCAGGGATTAGGATTTAGATAAGCATCTTAGACGTAATCCCCACAATAGCTATCTTCAATCTTCTATTCTAGCATATTTCTGGTTTTCTACATTGATACTCTTTCACTGTGCTTGATTCATGGTTTTTACTGATGTACAGGGCTGCGTAGGGGCAATATGGCATCAATGCCTAAAGAAACACTGATGAAACGTGAATCTCAATCCTGCGAAGGATTTTCTTTGTTGAATTGGGGACGGGAGGATCGTCACCCTCCACCTTTGAAATTTCCTAAGTTATGGCGAAAAAACCATAGAAACCCTACACAATACAAAAACTATTAGAAAATCCTGCATATATAGATTTATTGCTACGGAGGACATGTGGAGGAAGCATGGCCATGGGATGGCATCATACAACCGTCAGGATTGATCGGGAGAAGTCATAGAGAAGGCAGAAGAATTGTTAAATCAGAGTCGTTGATTGCGCAGAGATCGACGGTCGGGAGCGAAAAATGGAAAGTCAAAATGGGAAATTTTGACTGGGAGACGGAAGTGGGCGATGAAATATGAACCATCAATCTGCAGATCAGATCGACGGCGGAAATTAATTGGATGCCGCGTCGTAGCCCGGTTAAATGTCGGGCATCTTCGGTGAGCAATAGCCATTGGATGGCCCACCCCAGATCGTACGGTGGATGCCAATATCACATGGGGTCCATGTCCGAACGTTAACGTGCGATGGACAGTGGTTTTATGAACAATTCCCAGGACGCGTGTCGGCCAGCGTATGGAATCGCTGCCGATCGAGAAAAAACTGCCCTCACCCAAAGGCGATGCGATAGATACCACGCGGTTTTCAGAATGGTGAGTGGAATGCGGGGACCACATGAGAGATGGACTCCATGCCGTCTGATCTTCAGATCAGGTCGACGGTGCGAAACGATTTAAAAATGGAACCCAAAGAAATTTTATAAAATAATAAAGCCGACGATTTTTAATATATAACCAAGGTTTTAAACTTTGGCCGGGAAATATTTTATTTGAAGCTGATAGGCGCCCGTCTACGGGGCCGAAGGTTATATGAAGGGTAGTATGACCGGGGGCTTATGGAGGGGGGGTTAAAAACTTAGCCCAAGGGGGCTTAAGTTCACAATACATAAAAAATATGAATCTTATGGATTTTTGATGATTTTCAAAGGTTTGGAGGGGTTTCGATAAGGCAAAGAAGGAGTCTTTAAACCTTATAAAAGGGATTTTGATGAAGGGGGAATGGGAAAAACATGAAAATGAGGGATTTTCATGGGAAATAGAGGGATAGAAAATGAGGTTAGCTTTGGAAAAGGGGAAAAGGGGGAAAAGGGTCTTGCAACAGTATTCTTTTTTGGGAATCAGCAGGATTCTGAAAGGGGAATAGGCATAGTAGTGAAGATTTGGACAGAGGAGAGGCATGAGGCCTACAAGAGTCTTCAAGAGCCAACACTTTTTAGTAATAAAATTTGTTCCTTGAAGGCTCAAAAAGTCTTAGACACCTTTTGATATAACAAATTTTATAGGTGGTTAACAGGACCTATGAATATGCTTCAGATGACCAAAATTTGAAACTGTTCCCATCCACCCTTAAGGATGCAACCTTGCACTAGTTCTTGGGTTTGCCTAGGAAAAAAATCACTACATTGGCACAGATGAAGGAGTCCTTTAACAACAAGTACAAGGACTACTGTAGATATAAATAAAGTAAGGAGGAAATATTTAGGATGACTCTAGGACTTGGTGAATCCTAAGAGGATTATGAATAAAGATTCCAGCAAAACAACAAGAGAGCCAACTACACCCTTAATCCCAGATCACTTAAACTGGTACTTGTCTTAGGGATAAGGGAGGAGGTCATAGAAACCCTAAATATGTTGTCAAGACAAGATATCTACCAGCTTCCTTATGGACATCAAAAATATCTTTAGGAAACATGCTAGGGTAGCTAGGAAGAAAGGTAGAGCTAGCCAAAGCATGACCAACACCCCTTCTTCTCCCACCTCCATCAAGAATGAGATTAGAAATATTTTGGAGGACTTCAAAAGTGAAATGATGCACACCGTTTCTCTAAAAATGGACATAATGAACAATAAGAGGAAGCAAGAGGAAGCATAAAGGGCCTTGGCTATCTTCTACCCTATATTTACTTTAAACACCCTCAAATGAATGTCCACTAATGCCATAGAGGTTTTCTTAGTTTGTGAAGAGAATCATGCTAGAGATAATTTTCCCTCCTTACTTGGGCTCAAATTTGTATATCAAGGTGGGGAAGTAGGACGAAAGAAGCTCTATTTCATGAATTAGAGAAGGCCTCAAGGGCCTCGGTCATATCAAAAGGGTATGTAAGGTGCACCTTACTCCTATTATCATACCAATAAGAATGCACCTATGAAATATTGGTACACCTCCACTCCTCCATTATGGCCTACACCTCCTACTTGGCCTTACAACCCTCCATATCACCCTTAGCCCGTGAACCAACCATTCCAACAGTATGTTCCTCAACCACCTAAATCAAGAAACCCATGAAAAGGGTGGAGGTCCCAACATAATCAAACACCTACCTTACTGCCTCCACCCCAACCTCAACCTTAACTCCCCCATTCTCCTCCACCCAAGTTACCTCATATGGTTGCACAACCCAATCTAAACCCAAAAAATAAGTAGGCACAACAGGTTTACACTAGAGAGCCATACGATCCAACTTATGTTGTGGAGATACATAAGACAAATCTTGGGTTGCAAAGTGTAATCTTGGACAATCATCCTCCATCTCTCTATAGAGGTCGAGGAGGAAAAGGAAGAGAGTAACAATCAGATGCAGCTACCTCCTTTTCCTGAGCACTTGATCCACTCTAATCAACACAATCGGAGGAGACTAAACTTCTGGGAGAACTAAAAAATTTGTGTGTGAAAACACCCATTCTGTAGGCGACTAAGGATGTTCCTATTTACAATAGGCTCATCAAGGAAAAGTGCCTTAAGGTACCCGGGATAAAGAAAAAATATAACCCATGATCAATATAGTATGAAATTTTTCCGACTTAATGTTGGGAAGGGTGTTCTTCCCAAAGTACATGGACCCTCGTAGCCTAGTTTTGGATGTACACATAGATGGTGTCATAGTCCTCAATATTTTGATTGATCTCAAGTCTGTCATCAATGTAATGACCAAGGAAACTATGCTTCAACTCAACCTCCAAGTGAATTTGAGGAAAACCACAATGGTTTTGAAACTTGCAAAATGCTCCATAATAGCTTTGGAAGGAATTTTTGAGTATGCCATGTTTTCAATTGACTCTTGCGATTACCCTACATATTTCCTGGTCCTTGTTGGAACAGGGTCTCCTACAAGAGCTGCAAATCTAGTTCATTTTTGTATATTTTTTATTATATTTAGTCTAACACAGGGGTTTTCAGGTGGGTGAAATCCGCTATTGCATTGTAACTGGGTCAAGGGTAGACCAAGAGTCTGCAAACCACAGTCTGCAGACCATTGGATGCATAGGCTAAAGTAGTATAAGTAGTTCAACCTTTTTGAGTTGTAAGACAGAATTGAACTAAGATGGGTGCGAATTACGAATTGGTAGATCTATTTTTGGTTTTCGGGAAAGGACTCCTGCTGGCTATGTGCGCAGAGATCCTCAGTCCTGCTGTGTGCGGACCGTATTGTTGTGTGCACAGGTTGGGTTCTGGGTATTTTAAGAGGATTTGAAATATTAATGAGTGCGGAAGGCTGTTGAAATATCTGATCTGTGATGTCTGATTATGTATTCTCTATGTTATTGATTTAAGCTGTGAGAGTACTTATGCTACTTGTTTATAATGATCTGTTATGTTATGCATCAGTATATATTGAGCTCTACAAGTAACTGTGCTAAGTACTTAAGGTGCGGTGACAATTGATCTGAATCTGTTTATTAGACTTTATAAGCTGTGAAAGTTGCTTTGTTGGCCTATATCTATTATTTTTTGTGATTATACATGGTATTGTGCATGTGGATGCGAGGGACTGTTAGATCTGGGTTCTGTAATATGAAATCTGATATTTCTGAAGTCGAACATAGCTCTGCCTGACTTACCCACCCTCTCCTAGTGTGCAGAAACCTGGTTCTAACACCCTCCCATACTGCTTTGAGTGAGACTTTGGCCTGCACAAGCAGGTCACTGCTGAAAGGGCCAGTAGTATAGGGGTTTTTTGGCAAACCTTAACCTCCAAACCTCGGTCAGGACCCCTCAAACCAACAAATGGTTCTGTTTTCGGGACCGGGAGCATATTGAGAGAGGGATTAGGTAATGCCAAGGCCATACTGGAAACCTGAAAGAGAAGAAATTGATGAATGGTTCAAACGACAAGCTCAGGAATTCACAGTAAAAGAAAACCACAGTAAGAGGTTGACCATCAAAGAGTGGAAAAATAAGTATATTTTCATAGATATATACAAGACCTTTTTTGTAACCATTACGATCAAGCTCCAGGAGTGGCTCGCAAGGTTGGGAAAATTTCAGAAGTGTTGGAAGGGTGAGCAAGTTAGACAATGGACCCCAGAATTGATCCAGTAGTTGGATAAGGCTGATAGCACCATCACTCGAACCCACAACCACAAGGCTAAGAGCCATGCACTCTACCAACGGAGCGAGATGGGCCATAGACCACTAGGTGGACAACACGATGGGAGGATTTGTGAAGAAATTTTCCATCGATCAATTCATCTCCTACTCCGTGTTGGCCACCTATAAATTATGTTATACCAAATGGTGGCTAAATTTGTTTTCAAGCCTTCAAGAGATATATTTCCTTCGAAAATCCATCATCTTTGAAGTCTTATTATGATTCTCTGTCCTTTGATTTAATCTTCACTACTATTTCCATCTTAAAACCATGTTGATTCACCAAAGAAAGTTGTTCCAAAGGCCTCTGAAACTACCTATTTCCATTCCCCCCCCCCCCATTTTCATAAAGCCTTCTTTCCGTTTTTAACTCTCCATTTAGCCTCTAAAGGCCTCAAATCCCCTTCAAGCCTTGTGAAACCCCCTTTATAAGGTTTGAAACCCCGTCTTTACCCCTATCAGAACCTCCAAATCTCTCAAAAAACCCTTTAAAATCCTTGAAACTCTTCATTTTCTCACTAAGGACTTAAGCCCCTTTCAGCTTAACCCTTAGCCCCTTTCTCCACATATGACCTGGAGCCATAACCAGGTTCTAGGCCTCATTGCCCCATCGCAATCGGAGTTTTTCCCCATTCCCTTATCTTCCTTTGATTTTACCCCACTCGCCGATGCAATAAGCCCTTTCTATTTGACCCTTGGTCTCCTTACCTTTCCATGGGACCACACCCCTTTGTTGCATCGCACAAAACATAAGTATTTTTCCCAAGAATTGGTCCTCTGATGGCCCAATCCAATGGTTTGATCTCAGTTGTTGAACCCACAAGAACCAATGGTCGGGATTGCGTCGCGCTCTGCCCATAGCCCCGCCGTTGCAATCGAAAAATTTGTTTCCCTTTGTTCTTTTTCCCCCGACCATGCGATGTAATCCTGGTCATTGATCTAAGAAGATCTACGGCCATTGCATCACCTAGTCCTTCGACCTCCGCCCACTATGTGACAAACATCACACGTCACCACCTGGCCCACCAATTTCTCTGCCCTACATCTCTGTGCCTATCGCATGTGATCTGCACCGTCGGATCTATCGCCCATCATCCGATGGCCAATGATCAATATCGTGCAACTTTTTGCCTCTACCCAGCACAACAAAACTTCCGCTTGATAAAAGTGGTTTTATGAATCCACATGTCAATCGCGAATGGAATCACATTCCAAATGCCCAAAACGGCCTACCTCCCAAATGCTACGCGAAAACCACCCCCGGTTTTCCAATTCCAGCCCACCTCATTCCCACGCCAATATTCAAATTTAAACATAGCTCTGCCATTCGTCATGGTTTCGACCCCCTTTTTGCTGCAACCACGTTCTTCCTCACTACTCCTCCACCCTCACAAGCCTCTGCAAGAAGTATAAACCAATCCCGTAGGATTTCATAGCATGTTTTAGTGTGTTTGCAGGTCCTCATGGTCGACGAAGCGTGAACCTTCTCCACAGTCTTGAGAGGTGACACAGAGGCTCATATAACAATTTCGGGCCAAGAATCAACGTCAATGGAACCAGAATGAAGGATTAATTTCATGACAGTCAATGGATCATAAACATAAAACCTCAGTAAAACCCTCCAGCTCAGCGAAACCTGCCACCTATGCATAGAACACTTAGAAATGGTAAAGATCACATATCCAGTGGCGGAAAACAAAGGCATAGAATATTAATAAAACCCTTGAGAGCATCAGTGAAGAAGTAATTCAAGTAATCAGCAAGGATAAAGCATAAACAAGGCTAAAACAGGTTGAAGTAGAAAGGAATAGAGTAGTAATTGGTGCAGAATGTTAACTGACACAGGCATAACCCATCTCCATGCACAAAATTCTGCCAAGCAATTATTACACCAAAGAAACTACTACAAGCTGTCAGAAGCAATTATTTAGAAGTATGGGAGTCCTCAAGGCCCATTCTTCCACTTAACTCACACCTAAGAAGATAACAATACCACTCCAGATGGTTTTTTCTCCCAAGGACACCCTGTGGGTGATTTCTGTCATATCAAAATAGTCTCAACAAGCAACAAGGTTACTAAGTCTGTCTAGAATTTAATGTTATGTTTATGACACAGGATGGGGCATTCGACTGCCCTCTCCTACCTCTGATGATCATTAAAACCTGCTCCACCTACTTCTCCCCATTTTATCTATAAAGACTCTTTGAAGTCTTATTGTAAAAGGTTGGCATTTGATGATTTCTAAGTAATACATAGATTGTTGCTTTGAAGAAGCATTGGTGTTCTGAAGGAATGTGGAAGTCTCTATTTTTCTATTGATGAAGGAGGCTGGACCATTGGATCTTTGAGCCTGGTTTTGGTGAAGTAATCTCTTATTGTTAATTTTGTTTCCCGTTTATCACTTTGTTCCATTATGCTTTGACTTGCAGTAAGATAAAAATTTTAGGCAGAGAAATGTATCTTAGAAGCACCTCTAACCTATTTGTCCTTCACTGTTTATATTTTTTCTGCCACTAAACATGACAGGGCAGTCTAATCGCTCTCTTAAATATTCAGTTTTTTTATTTTATTTTAGAAATGGTTAATTCAGTTGTGCTAAGGACTGTTTAGGCGTTCCCTCTTTCTTTACCTTTGAATATTGTATCTGAAATCTCCCTTTGATTATTAATGCTTGTAGTTTTACAGAGAGGTCTTTTTTAATCATACCCTCTGTTCCTTAATGTAATTATGGTGTCAAAGGTCCGTATAATTGCAGTCCTAGATGTCTGAGCCGTTCCCTCTTCTTTGAATGCAATTGTATGTCTTTGTCGATTAAGTTCTCAACAGTGAACTTATAGGAGGAAATAGGGCATTCCCCAAATCCTATAATTTATTTAGAAGGTTTTATTATGTGTTTCTCCGCTTCTTTGAGTGTTTACATTTATTAAGTCCTTTACAGTGAGATTATTGGAGGAAATAGGGCGCTCCTCGAATCCTTTAAGTCATTATGAAAGGGTTTAGTTTGATTTTCACTCTTAGTACTTAATGTTCATCCCATTTCACCTATATTATTCAACAGATCCTTGACTGAGTTATATTTTCCCTCTGGTTTCCCTTCCTTCTCAATCAGAACTATTTGGACTTTCACATGACTCCATTTCCCAATGGCTTGTAGATTCCCATGCTCTATCTATACTGCATGAAACATATTTGTCCAACCAAACAAACAAAAAACCCTGCACTTCATGACTAGCCTAAAATCAACTTATAAACCATTCAAGACACATCCTTATAAACATATTGAGAGATCCCTCTCTGAGACTAGGAGGGCTAGATCCTAGAGCTCTAAAGCTTAGTTTGCATGTTGCCTTGTAACTTGGCATGCCAATATGCCAAATAACGGGACCCCAACATAATGACAATCATGGGGGGATCTACTGAGTATATGATAGTCTAGCTAACTCTTGTGCACTCTTTAGTCCTACAAATCTCTAAGAAATCAATAAGCCATAGAGTATAATCTATTTTTTTGAGCACCTTAGCTAAGGTTTAAGATCAGACATAACATTCTCATAACCATAGAAATGTACAAAATCCAAAAATATTTCAGACTGGCTTCATAATAAAGAGTCGTGGTGGACCACAAATTATTTTGACCTTCAAAAGCTAAAAATTCCACCTGGTGACTCCATTAGCCCTAGTAGGCTTATTACCGATCTAGGTCCCCAGATCTCTTTAGGACTGTGTTAACCAGCCTTGAAGAAGTTGAGAGGCCTAGTCCCATATTAGATAAGACATTCTGAGAAGCAAAAAATTCAAAAAAATCCCTGCAAACTTCAACCTCTCTCATTTTTGAAAAACAGTCTGGCTTCACATAGGATCAACACTAGATCCCGTCCGGACCCTAATCCTCCTACAATAGTTGACAATCTAGAAATAATTCTGCAGCAAAATTCTAGAGCTGGAAAACTAGTTGTTGATAGGAACATCCCAAGAACAAAATCTCTCCCTGAAAACCTCACTGTCTTGCAGGATTTACACTTTGACTTACATCATACTAAGAACATTTTTAGAGCCAGATCTCAAAGTGATTTAAACCAAAATGATTTTGAAACTGCATGTTTGGAACAGAGCTTTAGTAGAGAAGCTTCACCTTCTACTCCTCCTGATTCATAGCTTCTTCAACACTTTAGCCTCTTTCATAACCAATCTGCTCAAGACCAGTTTGTTGGCCCAAGTGTTTCTTCCACTCCAATCCATACCACCACTATCCAAAACACTCCATTTCAGCCCACTTTCCCTCTTGTCAATCCACCCACTATAAATCCACCTTTCTTTGTAGCCATGGAACCATGGTATGCCCCATTAGTTTTACCACAACCTATGGTTCCCTTGCCAAATTAATATTAGTCTAAAATTCCCCATTTCACTGGAAAAAAATCCACCACAACTCAACAACATATAGATAGGATGGAAGATGATTTTGATCATATGGAAATAGAAGATGAGACCATAAATATGAGAATATTTTCTCAAAGTTTAGGAGGAGAAGTAAAGAAGTGGTTTAAAGGCTTAACTCCTAATACCATCAATGACCTTCCATATTTACATCAAAAATTCATAAACAAATGGGAAATCAAAAGCAACCCTCTCCAAATATTAACAGAATATAATAGTCTTAAGAGAAATTAGGGAGAGAGTGTTCATTATTACTCCACTAGGTTTAACAATGTCTACAATGCTCTTCCACCTCACATGAACCTCCCCAAGGCTTGGCCTTAGTGAAATAACCTGAAGGCTTCGATGCTGATATGGCCTATTAGCTAAGGGAGAGAGATTATTTAACTCTAGAAGAAATGCAGATGGGAGCTATGAGTGTAGAAGAAAACTTAATTGAGAAAAGAGCTAGGTTAAGATTTGAGAAAAGGGTGACTTATAAAGATGATACTGCACCCTCAACCTCATCCTCTGATACAAAAATTGACAACCTAGTGAAGGTAATGGAGAGAATGCTTGAAAAGATAAACTTGAATGATAGAGTGACACCAAGAGAACACAAAAAAAACCTCCAAAATAGAAATAGAATCAGAATTTTAGGAGAGAAAACAATCAAGATAGGCAAAGAGATAATGACCAACAAATTAGGCCTCCCTTCCAACAAAACTACGTAGATCAAGAGGAAGAAAGGGAGATTGAAAGGTTGAGAGAAGACCATGTAAACTTGATTGGATCTGACAGTGGGGATGATGTTTTCCTCACTAAAGAAGAAAAAGGTTTCTTCTCCTGAGAAACAAAGGAAGATACATATGAGGATTCCGAGGATTATAGATTGGGGTTTGAGAATGCAATCATGGAGGTACACAAACACTATGATCTAAGAAGCAAAGGGAACATAGATAATCCAAATGAAAAAAGCACTAGCTCTGCTGTTAGGAGAAATACATAAAATTAGCCTAAAAAGATAGAAAACAAAACCATCACA
Source organism: Pinus albicaulis (assembly GCA_034641835.2). Lineage (NCBI taxonomy): Eukaryota > Viridiplantae > Streptophyta > Pinopsida > Pinales > Pinaceae > Pinus > Pinus albicaulis. The sequence continues at coordinate 1,641,291,268 of CM076580.1, forward strand.
ACAGCCAAAATAGCTGATTCAAACAAAGACAAAAAAAACCAACAAGGGTTTGAAGAAAGTTTCCCTAGTATCTCTGCTAGTGGCCCTATTAAAACAACTCAGTTTGACAGTGCTAATAAATCTTAGCAAGTCAAAATTTTTGAAAGAAACATAAGTGAGAAAACAGATCTGAATATGAAAAAATCAATAGTTCCTTTCATCCTTGAGGGAGAGATTGCAAAGATCAAAATCAAGATACCTCTAGCTAAATTGGTGACCCATGAAGTGTACAAAAACCAGGTTCTAAAGGCTCTGAATATAAATGTTGACACTGATACTTTGAACTTGACCAATGACAAGCTAGAACTATTGTTTGGTCCTAAAATTGAAGGAAAATACCAAGAAGGGGTTGAAGGAAAATACCAAGAAGGGGTTTAAACATACATGACAAAATCCTACACAATGCCATGCTAGATTCAGGAGCATCACGCAACCTTATGCCCAAGGAAGTAATGGAAACCTTAGGCTTAGAGATTACTAGACCATACAAAGACCTATATTCCTTTGATTCTAGAAGGGTCAAATGCTTGGGGTTACTTAAAGATTTGTGTGTTAACTTGTCTCAAATTCCTGCCAAGAACCTTGTAATGGATGTAGTAGTAGCTGACATTCCCCCAAAATATGGCATGTTTTTTTCTAGGTCATGGGGAGCTAAGATTCAGGGAAGCGTTCAAATGGATATGTCTTATGCCACCATACCAGTGTTTGGTAAAACTAGAAGATTGTAGATGGAAACCCTCATGAAATACATGGTGAGCAGCAAAGACAAACCTCACAACACTCCTGTTTATTCCACCCATTCATATTTAGATTATTTTATTTTATACAATGAATATGAGGTCACGCAAATAGAGAAGGAAAACAATCAGGACATTAGTGCACTTGAACATTCAGAATTTCCTTCTCCTCAAATTCTAGATATCTCAACTCCGGGTAGCCTTGAGCAACACAAAACAAATGAGAATGAAATAGAAACACTTTGGAGAATAAGCTTTGATGGCTCTTGCAGCAAAAAAAGTGCAGGGGTTGGTGTATGGATACAGAACACAAAAAAGGGACATGTGTGCAAATTATACTCCCCATGCACTAAGAACATTGCTGAATATGAAGCCCTTCTCCTCGACCTGCATATACTTAAAAATTTAAAGGAAAAAAGGATATCAGTACAGGGAGATTCTGAGTTAATCATCAGAAAAATCAAAGGGGAATATTCAACTAGAAACCCCAGACTCAAATAATACAGAAACACTATTTTAGATCTCTTGAAAAAATTCGAAAAATATGAACTCATGTTCATACCAAGAGCCCAAAATCACCTAGCAAACGAGATTTCCTTTTGCTGCTAGTAATTTCCAGATACCACAAATTGATGAAAAATTTATTATAAAGGTGAAAAATAGACCAGCAGTGCCGGATAACGAAGATCATTGGTAGGTTTTTAACAATGATAAACATATAGAGGATTTCCTGTAGTAAAAAAATGATTTTTCCTCAGCATGACCAAGTTTCAGCCATGAAAAAGAATTTTAAAATGAGGAACCAACTCCTGAAACAGAGTCCTCCTTTCCTACTGATCTAAATTAGTTTGATCATATTTTCAAAGAAAAATTATCTGATGATCTAGACCAAAAGGAACTCGAAGTTATAGAATGTAAAGGTGATACCATACCCAAAGTCTTGGCTCCATTAGAACAACTCTTTGATTTCAACGATGTGGCTAAGGAACCGGAAGCAGAACCCATGGAAAATAATGTGGAAGAGCACAACATAGGCAGCCCAACTGAGCCTAAAATGATTAATTTAGCTAGCACCATTCCTGCCCACATCAAACAGCGGTACATAGCCCTCTTCAAAGAGTTTATAGATGTTTTTGCATGGGACTATAAATATTTGAAATCATATGACACTAGCATCATTCAGCACAAGATTCCTCTTTAAGGAAAATCATAAACCTTTCAGACATAAATTAAGGAGGACAAACCCTGTTTTATTGCCTACAGTAGAAAAAGAAATTAGAAAGATATATGATGTAGGGATCACTTTTTCTCTTAGATACTTAGACTAGGTTTCCAATCTAGTATTTGTCAGGAAGAAGACAGGGGAAATTAGGATGTGTATTGACTTCAGAAACCTAAATAGAGCCTCTCTGAAGGATAAATACCCCTTGCCAAAAATGGACCACATTCTTCAAAGGGTATTTGGGTCAAAAAGAATATCATTGTTGTATGGGTTCTCGGGTTACAATCAGGTTCTGGTACTCCCAAGTGATTATAAAAATTCTTTTACTACACCTTGGGGGACATTCATGTATGTCAAAATTCCATTTGGTTTGATGAATGAAGGGGCCAAATTCGAGAGGGCCATGGACATAGCCTTCTTAGAAGACATAGGCTATTTTATAATCATTTACCTTGATGATATTACTGTCTTCTCCAAAATCGATGAAGAACATTTGGAACATTTAAGGAAGGTTTTCGAGAAATACAAAAGGTTTGGCTTGTCTTTAAATCCCAAAAAGACACTCTTTTGCCTCCAGGAAGGAAATATTCTTGTTCATATAATCTCTGAAGAAGGGATCAAAATAGATCCTAAAGGAATTGATGGCATACTGAATATAAGCCACCCTAGAAACCTCAAAGAATTGTAGTATTTAATTGGGAAGATAAATTTTTTGAGGAGGTTCATCCCCAACCTTGTTGAGCTATTAAGAAACATCACTAACATGCTCAAGAAAGAAGTAGGTGTTAAATGGAAAATGCAAGCTAAACAATCATTTGAACTGGTAAAGCAAGTCCTTACTCAAGCACCAGTCCTTATCAGTCATGATTTCACCAAAGATTTCTATATTTTTTCCTTTGCATCTAAACATACAATAGTTGTAGTATCGTTGCAAAAGAATAGCTTGGGGAAAGAAAAACCTATATCCTTCTTTAGTAAAACCTTAAGAGATGCCCCACTCAAATATAATATCATGGAGAAGCAAGCCTTGGCACTGGTAAAAGCATTAAAGGACTTTAGGGTGTACATTTTACATTCACATATCATTTAATTTGTGCCACACACCGTAGTTAAATATATTATAAGTCAGGACCCCGATGGAAAAAGGGGAAAATGGAATGCCACTATTCTAGAATATGACTTAGAAATCATGCCTACTAAACTCATCAAGGGACAAGGATTAGCAAAACTCATGGCCGAGTTTAATTTCAAAGCTCTAGATATGAATATGGTTGATGCCTTGGAAGAAATAGAAGAGTTCCCAACACCATTTACTGAAGAAACATTCATGAACTCTCCATGGTATGCTGACATCATTTATGTGTTGCTTTATTTAAATGCTCCTCCTTCTTTGTCGAAAAAAAAAGGCCAGATTTGTCAAACATAAGGCTTTGAATTATTGTTTAATAGATGGAGTTTTATATTGGAAAAATGTTGTTGGGATATTAATAAAATGTTTACTTGAGGTTGATGCAGGAAAAATCATGCATGAAGGAGAATGTGGAGGGCACCTGAATTGGATGAACACAGCAAACAAAATCCTCAGATCTGGTTACTATTGGCCCACCCTCTTCCCAGACACCCACAAACTAGTGATGTCCTACCACAAGTGCCAAATTTTTTATGGTAGAAGAAAGCTCTTGCCTTTACCCTTGCAACCTATTAGTGTTGAAGCACCCTTTCAAAAGTGGGGTTTGGAATTCATAGGGGAAATCCATCCATCCTCCTCAGCACAACACAAATGGATCCTCACAGCCACTGATTATTTTACCAAATGGATAGAGGCCATACCCACTAGGAATGCTACTGACTCTCTAACTATTAAATTCCTTGAGACCAACATATTGTCCATATTTGGCTGTCCTAGAAAAATAATCACAGACAATGCTGCTGGCTTTAAATCCAAAAGTATGGTTGATTTCTCCCACAAATATCAAATCACCTTGGGCCACTCCACAGCCTATTACCCCCAAGGAAATGGACTTGTTAAATCCTCCAACAAGAGCCTGATCAACATCATCAAGAAGTTTTTGGATCAGAACCAGAAAGCATGGCATGGTAAGCTTGTTCATGCCTTGTGGGCTGATAGGTTAACCACCAAAAAGTCAATCAACGTGTCCCCCTACCAGCTGGTCTATGGCATGGATTTTGTTTTCCCAACATCCTTAGGAGTTCCAGTCACGAAACTCCTTGAGGAAGTCCAAGCTGAAGAAAATGACATGAAGAGAATGATCAATCATACCTTCCATTTGCAGAAAACTAGAGAGGAAGTTTACGAGAGAACTCAAACAGTCTAAGGAAACATCAAAAATTTATTTGACAAAAGGACTAAAGAAAATGACTTCCAAGTTGGAAATGTGGTTCTCAAATGGGATTCAAGGAGGGGAGAGAAAGGAAATCATGGTAAGTTTGAAAATTTGTGGAAAGGTCCCTACATTATTCATTCCATAAGAGGGCATAATGCATTTTTCCTGCAAGAACTAAATGGTGAAGAAGTTTTGGGAGGTCCTGTCAATGGCAGGATGCTTAAACACTATTTCTGTAAAGAGTCTTAGTTTTAGAGTTTTTAATCCATTGTATATATCGTTTGCATAAAGACAAATGGAAAGAAAAATACAAAAAACAATAAAAAAAGGAGAAAAGAGGGCAGAAATAAAACAAGATAGGAATTAGCCCCATACCAAAAGGGGAGGAAAATATGAAAGTGTGCAAGCTAAAATGCCACTACTTTAAGGAGCACTACTATCCAGTCATACAGCCTAATCATGATTGGGGCAGATTTCAATTTACTACTGATAGGATAGTGAAGAAGATCTGCCAAAATTTTTAATCTTGTTTTATCAGTATAATAGATTAGGATAGAAGAAATAAATGTTCAAACATGCTAAAAATCTCAACCTATAATCATAAGAAAATATGGCTCTAATTCTCTCAAAAATTGAGCCAAAGAGAAGAAGAGAACTGGCTCTAAAATGCTCAAAACTTGAACCAGCCAAGAGGGAGAAAACAACTCTAACAAGATCAAAACCAGAGCTGAAATGAAAGGAAAGGTGGCTCTAAAAAGATCAAAATCTGAGTCACAATAAGAAGGAATAATGTTTCGATTTCAGATCTTTATCCTTCAAAATTTTGGTTTCGAATTTCTACAAATTTTGGTTCATGTGCAGCTTGTTTTTATGCCATGGACCCACAGCAAATCAGATAGCCTAATCCTGGTTTGGTTGTGTTTCAATTTCTATTTTAGAATATAAAGAATGAAAATATGTTAGACTATTTAATCCTGGCAGGTATTAGTTTAGGTAGAGAAGCTATGAGTCCAACTGTTTCATCTGGTCTCATGGAGGAATAACAGTAGATTTAGATTAGTTTTTTCTTTCAATAAAATGTTGAAGAAAGATTTTTCTAGTACAAGTGCACTCTGAAGAAGAAAAAATGTTAGAATCATAGGAATGGGTAGGTAGAGATGTTGTTTTACAGATTTCCATTGTTTCAGGTTGTTGCAAAGATTATCAGCTCAGAAGAAGGACAACCAAGGAAAGAAAAATTGTTGCTTAGTGGATGAGGCACTGGACTTATGAAAGCCATAGATTTACAGCTGGGATTCTGGACACCTAAAGAGCTAGTTTTCCTCCCCAAGTGGAGCCACTATTAGCCACCTATAGATTATGTTATACCAAATGTTGGCTAAATTAGTTTTCAAGCCTTCAAGAGATATATTTCCTTTGAAAATCCATCATATTTGAAGTGTTATGATGATTCTATTTCCTTTGAATTAATCTTCACTACTTTATCCATCTTAAAACCATGTTGATTCACCAAAAAACGTTGTTCCAAAGGCCTCTGAAACTGCCTATTTCCATTTTTCCCCCCCATTTTCATAAAGCCTTCTTTCCTTTTTTAACCCTCCATTTAGCCTCTAAAGGCCTCAAATCCCCTTCAAGCCTGGTGAAACCCCTTTTATAACATTTGAAACTCCATTTTTACCCCTATAGAGACCTCCAAATCCCTTAAGAAACCCTTTAAAATCCTTGAAACTCTTCATTTCCTCACTAAGGACTTAAGCCCCTTTCAGCTTAGCCCTTAGCCCCTTTCTCTGCATATGACCTGGAGCCATAACTAGGCGCTAGGCCTCATCGCCCCATCGTAATCGGAGTTTTTCTCTATTCCCTTGTCTTCCTTTGATTTTACCCCACTCGCCGATGCGATAAGCCCTTTCTCTTTGACCCTCAGTCTCCTTACTTTTCCATGGGACCACACCCCTTCGTCGCATCACACAAAACATAAGTATTTTTCCCAAGCATTCATCCTCTGATTTCCTGATCTGCTGATTTGATCTCAGCCATTGAACCCACAAGAACCAACATCCAGGATTGTGTCGCGCTTCGCCCATAGCCCCGCCGTCGCAAATGAAAAATTTGTTTCCCTTTGTTCTTTTTCCCCCGACCATGCGATGTAATCTTGGACGTTGATCTGAGAAGATCTACAGCCATCACATCACCTATTACTTCGACCTCCACCCGCTATGCGACAAAAATCACACATCACCACCTGACCCACCAGTTTCTCTACCCCGCATCTATGTGCCTATCGCATGCGATCCGCACCGTTGGATCTGTCGCCCATCATCCGACGGCCAACGATCAATATCGCACAAATTTTGGCCTCTCCCTGGCACCGTGAACATTCAGCGCAATAAAAGTGGTTTTAGAAATCCATGTGTTAATCGCTGAATGGAATCACATTCCAAACACCCAAAACTGCCTACCTCCCAAATGCTATGCGAAAACCACCCCCGGTTTTCCAATTCCAGCCCACCTCATTACTGCGCCAATATTGAAATTTAAACCTGGCTTTGCCATCTACCATGGTTTTGACCCCCTTTCCGTTGCAACCACGTTCTTCCTCACTGCTCTTCCACCCTCAAAAGCCTCTGCAAGTAGTCTAAACCAAGCCCGCAGGATTTCATAACATGTTTTAGTGTGTTTGCAGGTCCTCATGGCCAACGAAGCATGAAACTTCTCCACAGTCATGAGAGGTGACACAGAGGCTCATATAACAATTTCGGGCCAAGAATCAATGTCAAGGGAACCAGAACAAAGGATGAATTTTATGACAGTTGATGGATCATAAACATAAACCCTCAGAAAAACCCTCCAGCTTAGCGAAACCCACCACCTGTGCACAAAACACTTAGAAATGGTAAAGATCACATATCCAGTGGTGGAAAAAAAAGCCATAGAAGATTAATAAAACCCTCGAGAACATCAACGCAGAATAATTTCGAGTAATCAGCAAGGATAAAGCATAAAAAAGGCTAAAACAGGTTGAAGTACAAAGGGACAGAGCAGTTATTGGTGCAAAATGTTGACTGACACATGCATAACCCATCTCCATGCACAAAAGTCTGCGAAGCAGTTATTACAGAAAAGAAACTACTACAAGCTGTCAGAAGCACTTATTTAGAAGTATGGGAGTCCTCAATGCCCATTCTTCCACTTAACTCACACCTAAGAAGATAACAGTACCACTCCAGATGGTTTTTTCTCCCAAGGACACCCTATGGGTGATTTCTGTCATATCAAAATAGTCTGAACAAGCAACGAGGTTACTAAGTCTGTCTATAATTTAATGTTGTGTTTATGAAATAGGATGGAGAATTCGAATGCCCTCTCCTACCTCTGATGATCATTAAAACCTTCTCCACCTACTTCTCCCCATTTTCTCTATAAATACTCTTTGAAGTCTTATTGTAAAAGGTTGGCATTTGATGATTTCTAGGTAATACATAGATTGTTGCTTTGAAGAAGCATTGATTTTCTGAAGGAATGTGGAAGTATATGTTTTTCTATTGATGAAGGAGGTTGGACCATTGGATCCCTAAGCCTGGTTTTGGTGAATTAATCTCTTATTGTTAATGTTGTTTCCCATTTATCACTTTGTTCCATTATGCTTTGACTTGCAGTAGGATAAAAAGTTTAGGCAGAGAAATGTATCTTAGAAGCACCTCTAACATGTTTATCCTTTACTGTTTATATGTTTTCTACCACTGAACATGACAGGGTAGTCTAATCACTCTCTTGAATATTCAGTTTGTTTTATTTCAGAAATGGTTAATTTAGTTGTGCTAAGGACTGTTTAGGCGTTCCCTCTTTCTTTATCTCTGAATATTGTATCTGAAATCTCCCTTTGATTATTAATGCTTGCAGTTTTAAAGAGAGGTTTGTTTCAATCATACCCTATGTTCCTTACTGTAATTATTGTGTTAAATGTCCCTATAACTGCAGTCATAGATGTCTAAGGCGTTCCCTCTTATTTGAATGTAATTTTATGTCTTTGTCGATTAAGCTCTCAACAGTGAACTTATACGAGGAAATAGAGCATTTCCCAAATCCTATAATTCATTTAGAACGTTTTAGTCTGCATTTATCCTCTTCTTTGAGTGTTTACATTGATTAAATCCTTTACAGTGAGCTTATTGGAGGAAATAGGGTGCTCCCCAAATCCTTTAAGTCATTGTGAAAGGGTTAAGTTTGCTTTTCACTCTTAGTCCTTAATGCTTATCCCATTTCACCTATATTATTCAACAGATCCTTGGCCGAGTTAGATTTTCCCTCTGGTTTCCCTTCCTTCTCAATCAGAACTATTTGGACTTTCACATGACTCCATTTCTCAGTGGCTTGTAGATTCCCATGCTCTATCTATACTGCATGAAACATATTTGTCCAACAAAACAAACAAACAACCCTGCACTTCATAACTAGCCTAAAATCAACTTCTAAACAATTCAAGACACATCCTTATAAACATATTGAGAGATCCCTCTTTGAGACTAGAAGGCCTATATCCTAGAGATCTAAAGCTTGGTTTGCATGTTGCCTTGTCACTTGGCATGCCAATCTGCCAAATCATGGGACCCCAACACTCCGCAGTAGAGCGAAGATTCTTCAAAGGATTTAGGGGTAAGTTTCTGAAGACTTTACCATTGTTGATTAATATTTTACTGTGTGAAAAAAGTATTATGTGTAGCCACACCGAATTAATGACCTATGATCTGGACGGGAGTACGACGCAAAGTCAAAAATACTATCGAACCAACCTAGAAGGAGGCAGATCTATCTACAGCTTGGTAAGAGAAGCAGCTATGCAAAGTCCTCCGGCCACACAACTCTTGAACCAGTGGAGGGGTAGGAAATCACCTACATCCCCACCACTAGGAGATGACATGGCTGTGCACATGAATTTGTCTACCTTTAAAGGTGTGGGAGATGAAGACATGGATAAGTTCTAGTTTGTTGTGGAATCGGTATGGACTGCGCAGAACGTAGCTAGTGATGCGGTGAAGAGGGCACAACTGTCCCTTTCCTTCGAAGGAAGATCTTTGGTTTGGTAAATGGGATACATCGGACATCATGCAAACTCAACCACTGAAGAGATCTAGAACGCCTTGAAATAATTGTTCAAGAAGCCTAAGTCCTATTCTAAAATAGTGGTTGATCTAAAGGATTTCAATCAACAGTCATCTGAGTCTATGTGGGAGGCCGATCAATGGCTGAAGAAGGTGATCATGGAAGGAGGATTTCTGTACAATGAGAGAGAGCACAAAGAATGGTTCATTGCTATATTGTTGTCCCATCTGTGCGTACCTATGGGTCACCAAACTTTCAAATCACCGGAAAATCCCTGGAGTTTGCTATGAAGTTAGAAGCTATGCCTAGATATGATACCCTCCTAGGCGTTCAACAGATCCAAAGAAAACTGGAGGTGATGCACATGGAGATCCAGAACCTGCGAAAGGAGATAGTGGCAGAGGATAGCCCTGAAAGGTGGTGCATATGATGCAGGATGAATGGTCACACCAAGGATAATTGCCCCCTGTTAAAAGACTACATGTAGGTCGGGGGACCTAGTCCATTGTGCCCTAGGGAAGTTGGAGGACCAAGTGGGCCGGCACTATGGGGAGAAAAATGCAATCGATCCTCTAATCCAACCAACAATTAGTAAACATGAAGGTTTGGATCTAAAAAAGGAGAAAGAAACATTTTTCGTAGCTTGCAAAGACTTTTCTGAGGCAGAGGCATCTACTTCGCAGCAGCCTGAGGACCTCAAGGTAGATGAGGAGGTCAAACCATTTTTACAGGCATGTATGAAGCTGCTGTGCAACCCAAAGGCTGTGGAAAATCTTCAGGCATTAATATATAGTTGTTCAACACGACCTATCCTCCCTTTGGAATTCAATAACATACACAAACTCTATAGGTATAAGAAACGCACTATTAGGGAGATGCGGTTGACTTCGCAGATCGGTGATTTCAAGATGGATCAGGTTATTTTGGACCTAGGGTCAGATGCGAATGTATTACCTAAAGAGACTTGGCAATGAATGGGGGAACCTAAGTTGGAATGGTCTACTATCTAGATACATACGACCAATCAATAGAAGATCATTCCATTGCGAAGACTATCGAAGATTGTGGTGGATATCGCAGGGGTTAACGTCCAGGTTGACTTTGAAGTAATTCAGATTGTCGAAGATACGGAACCCTACCCTGCGCTCCTAGGCTTGGATTGGGCCATCGATATGGGAGGAATCATTAACCTAAAGAAGCGAAGCATGGTATTCGATAATAGCGGTACAAGGGTAACAATACCATTAGATTCGATGGAAGGCGAATGATACACGGAACTAGTGCGTGATGAAAATTATGTGGATCATATATATAAGCTGACCGTATGGGATAAAGATTGGATCAACCCCACAACGGAGGGGGTACTCTGCTGGGAAAATGACAGTGAATTTTTCTCCGACTCTGATGGGGAGATAGAGAATTGGAAAAACTGGTTACATGATGTCCCTGCGCTGGGATGTCTTTGGATCACGAAGAACTTCTGATTCATCTCCTCAGACGTAAGAGATATACCTTATTTCGATGGTTCTGGTAATTTTAGGGACTTTTTGCGCGCATTCGAAGCCGAGGTTCCTCAAGAACGACGACTATGGGCCTCTAAGCTAGCCATACATGGATCACCTATGCAATGGTGGGTAACGCATGAGGAGGAATTCCAGGATTGGGAGGAGTTTCATAATATCATAATCCTACAATTCGAAACCCCAGCCGATGTGTGAATCAAAATGTTCCTTGGACCCAAAGATCCATGCGAATATCTGTTTGCTTGCATAAAAAAATGTTGTATAGAACTACCCAGGAGTTGGTTCATGTGCTTATTCATACCCTGGGACCAATTCCCACTGCATGGTACTTAGATGTGGAGCTCCATAGACACACCCACCACTGGGATATTTTGAGGGATGAATTTCTAGCAACATTTAGATTAAGAGGCGGGACAGAGGTGCTTGACGAAGCTCTACAGAACATTGACACTATAGCATGGGGTGAATTGCACCTGTGTGTCGCACATGAAATACCCAATTGGGAGCCATGGACACCAAGCATGATCAAATATTTTATTCTAGCCCCAAAAGAAGGTAAGAATGATCCACAAGAGGGTAAGGGCTCAGAATCGAACAAGGTGTGCACGGTTACCGGACCACTCGGGCTGCGAACGGATAACATTGAGATGCACCCCACGGTGGAAAAAATTGGGAATGTGAATATTACATATCTTCCAACTCTCACAAAAAAGGGGCAGCTGCACTCACTGCTCGACCACGTAGGTTATTACAGAAATTTTGTTCGAAAATATGCAGTAATCATAGCACTGCTGAAATATTTGGTCACGAAGGCGGCCCGATTTTGTTGCGATCACACAAGCCGAGAAAACATGCCTTTCGGTTTAAAGTAATTAGGGCTTAAGCCTGTGTTGGGGGAATATGCATAGGAGGTGCAAGTATTTGAGCCAAGTGTAGCAAGAACACCAAGCGCACAGGAGGTGCGAAAACTAGCCGTTGGCACAGTAACCTCTGGTAAAAAGAGAAAGTTACCATTAAAAGGAGCTGGCCACTGGCATTTAATGAGGTAGATTTTGAGGATTTTTTACTGTTTACCTTATGGTAAGTTCAAATTCAACTTTACCCTACCGTTGGATGCCCACATACACTATAAAAAGGGTCAAATAGCTCAAACAAGGGTTCCATCTCACTTGCATAACTTGCCCCTATCCTCTTTATCCCGCGCGAGCCTGAGGTGTAAGATTTTTCAGGTCTACACTGCTCCTCTCATGTCAGATCAACCTCCCCCTATTGATAGTAGCCACCCAAAGTCAAGATTCATTTACTACGCTAGGATGACAACCACTAACCTAGCTCAGCCCTCGGCACCTATTGCCCCAGAAGTTGAGGAAGTAGTGGAGATCAGGTCTAAGGATGAAGAAGTGCCCTCAACACTAGTCACCAGGAAGGGAAAATAGAAAACACAGGGGTCAGGGAAGCCCCCAAAGGCTGCGAAATGGGCTTTAGGGAAGCTTAGGACCTCCCCAAGGAATGCCAAGTCCCTACGAGCAATGCTCCAGGCCCAAGATGCGCAGGAGGAAGTCCTGCCTGCCAATATGATCAACTGGTTACCTCCCTTTATCCACTCGCACAGGCCCTCGAAACGCACACCAAAGAACCTTGATGGCTTGGTTACCTATCTGCAGACTCCTTTAACCCCAGGGGAAGTCCCTGTCCTGAGTGACCCCTGTGGGAAGCTCCATGAAGTTAAATTCGACGATCATGCTTTGGAGAATTACAAAGCCTCCCCTGAGCTCACCCCCACACTATACTTCGACACAATTTACGTGGAAGAGGGGGTCACAGTCATTCCTCAGTGCTGGGTAAGCAGAATGGCTGGATATGGGCTCTTGAAATTGTTGCCTATGCCCCCCTTTGGCCATTACAATGTCACAGATCGACTGACCTGACACCTGCTCGCCCTAATTCACAATGGCTACCTGTGAATTCGAGATAGGGTCCCCATAGATGCTGCATTGATTCATATAATCATGGGCCTTCCCATGAATGGGCCACACCCTCTGGAGCATTTGGGAAAGAAATATGAAGGGGACACTGCTGAAAATGTTTGTAAGACCTACCATGTGGAAAGGAATACACGAGGCTTCATTATAAAATACATCAGTGACCCCGCTACGCAAACGAGTACTATATTACTAGCTTGCAAGCTAATGCGGAAGTGTCAGGTCACAGCCGTCCCTACCTATGTCATTCAGATAGCCGGTCAATGTGCAAAGGGGGTCTACCTCAATTGGGCCCAATACTTATGCAACGAGTTCTTAGCCAATGTTTGCGAATTGCACAAGCAGGGGAAAGACTTCTACTATGCATGGCTACTATTTATTATAGCTCTTGTTTCCTGGGAAACCCCTGTAGAGTCGATCGACCCCGAGCTCCCTCCAAATATGTGCGAAGGGGCCCGCTATGCCCATTTTTTGGATTCCAAGGATGCACAATGCGTAGAAGATAACCAAGTCTTCTGGGTCCTCTTCCAGAGTAGTGTGGCCGCAGCCATAAATTCTTGACCTCAGTTGTCCCCCACAGTATATGACAAGTACAAGAGTATCATAGCATTCCAGGTTACCACGAACAACATTTAGATCCGCAGCCACAAGGATAAAACCTGGATGTCACTTCCTTATATGGTAGCAGATGAGGAAATTGACAATGTGATTATGCTATGGCCTCCTGCCTGGAGTATAGGCTTCAAAACTAGTGCCAGGAGCATCACTGGTACTAGCACGACACAGGTACCCCCACCCATTCTTACCAAGGAGACTGGAAGCACAGGGAAATACTTCAGCGCAACCATGAAAAAGGACACAGCCTATGCAGACCACCACAAAGAACACCGAGGCTAAGATATAGGTTGATTCACTGCTAGGCATGGAGGAAGTGAACGTCGTAGGTACGAAGTGAACAGGCGAGCCTGTTAAGGGACCCCGAAAGAAGCAGCACGCCTAGCAGAAGGAACGATATGAGATGGTTACATTAATGGATGGATATCTCGAAGAAATCACAGATGCCATCACACTGGCCATAGAAGAAAAATGGGTCGCTTTAGAGGAGCACCGGAAGGTTACGATCAGTGCCATCTAGGAAGAGATTCGAACCTTGCAGCTAAATACAGACATAATACATAATAGCATGGTTCAGGGATGAATTCCCTTGACATCTAGCAGTACATCGCTAGCCACGGAAGAAAGTCATCTCTATCCCTTACCTAACGCTGCCCTTGTGATCAGTTCGCTGGACCAAGAGATCCAGCTCCAAGCAGGTGCAGGGGTGCAGCTGAATCTTGCCAAGCTACCACACACAACATTACAAGGTCTCCATACTATAGTTTTTCAAGAGATTCACCACTGGGACCAGAAAGTACACCACCAACTTGGCATGGTTGAATAGACCATCGCACAGTAGAATGCAGAAGTACTCTTTGTTGTCATGCAACAAGAAGAGCTTGAAACTATGATCCACTAGCTCTGCATAGAGGTTACAGAAGAAATATCGGCGGCAACCACCCCCTGGGCGAAAGTGGAAGGATTGGTCGTAGCATTGAAGGCTTCTAGGATAGAAATGCAGGTTATTAAGACATAGCTGGAGCAAAAAATCTCTGAATTACAAGCCAAATTGCAGCCTGAAACATCCTCGGAAGTACGAGCCCAGCGCGTTGCGCTAGTGACCGAGGCTACCAACACCATTATAAGACAGATTTATCAAGGTGCCCAATTACTCGAGGACTCCATGTAGCTTTGGACCAAGATCGAGTGCGATCCATTCCTCTGGAAAATCAATCAGGACTTGCGACAGAAGGAGGAAGCTTTCGATTAGATCGATGCTACATTACCTACCTTGGTCCTTGTACAATGGTTGGTGCAATTGTTGACCAGAAATACCCTCCAAGATGAGATGAAGGGACTCCTCCATAAGAAGCATGTTATCGAAGAATTCTTGAAGCCTTGGGTTGTTGCAGCCCTCCATCTTTCACAGGATGTTGATGGTGCTGTGAAGCAACTCGACCAAACACTGGAGAGTGTCATGGCTGCAACAGAGGGATTGACCGCATAGAAGCTTGTAGATATTGCGTAGAGAGATGTTGCTTAGAGTCAAGAAGTGCTGCCCCTCTTGGTCATAGCTATCAATACACTACGCGTGCAGGTGGAGACCCCACCACCACAGTGACTCGGGACGAGTCACAAGATTGTGTTGGGGGACTGTTGGAATAGGGTCTCCTACAAGAGCTACGAATCTGGTTCATTTTTTATATTTTTTATTATATTTACTTTAACGCAGGGATTTTTGGGTGGGTCAAAGACGCTATTGCATTGTAACTGGGTCAAGGGTAGACCAAGGGTTTGCAAACCATGGTTTGTGGACCATTGGATGCGTAGGGTAAAGTAGTATAAGTAGTTGAACCTTTTTGAGTTGTAAGACAAACTTGACCTAAGATTGGTGCAAATTGTGAATTGGTAGATCTGTTTTGGGTTTTTGTGAAAGGACTCCTACTGGTTGTGTGCACGAAGATCCTCAGTCCTGCTCTGTGCGGACCCTGCTGTAGTGTGCACAGGTTGGGCTTTGGGTATTGTAAAAGGATCTGAAAGATTAATGAATACGGAAGGCCGTTGAAATATCTGATCTGTTATGTCTGATTATGTATGCTCTATGTTATTTATTTAAGCTGTGAGAGTACTTGTGTTACTTGTTTATACTGATCTGTTATGTTATGCATAAGTCTATATTGATCTCCGCAACTAACTGTGCTAAGTATTTAAGCTGCGGTGACAATTGATATGAATCTATTTATTAGGCTTTATAAGTTGCGAAAGTTTCTCTGTTGGCCTATATCTATTAGTTGTTGCGATTATACATGGTATTGCACACGTGGATGCGAAGGGACTATTAGATCTCGGTTCTATAATATGTGATCTGATATTTGTGAAGTTGAATGCAGCTCTGCCTGGCTTACCTGCCCTTTGCCAGGTTGTTGAAACCTGGTTCTAGCACCCTCCCATACTACTTCGGGCGAGACTTTGGCCTGCACAAGCAGGTCACTGCCGAAAGGGCCAGTAGTATAGGGGTTTTTTGGAAAACCTTAACCTCCGAACATTGGTCAGGACCCCTCAAGCCAACATTCCTCCAGCTAAAAACCAAGTTTAATGGATATCCTCTCAATTTAGGAAGACCTTGGTTAGCCACTGTCGATTCTTATATCAGTTGTCATGCGAGAAACATGACAATAATGGGCCCTTGTCTAAATAGTTAGTGTTATATCCTCCTACCCAACCATCCATTGACCATGACCTACCTTTGTAGTTGGAGGATGAACAAGAATAATATGAAATATAAAGCACCACTCCCTACCCCATTTGTACCATATATTTCATATCCAGAGGGGGGAACCTGATAAGGATGAACTCATCGATGAAATAATTCAGAGCGAGCTTGCCAATGACAGTCCACTCGATGACCTACTCAAAGAGTCTGAAAGCCATCCTTGGATAGAGTTTCACTCAATTGATTGAACCTTTGAAACCGCCAATTCTGTGGAATTTGGCCCATCAAAATCTCTAAAAATTAACTCCTCTCTCTCAACCAAACAAAAAGAGAAGCTATTCCAGCTCTTGAAATAAAACCTCATTGAATTTTCTTGGTACTACAAAGACATGAAACGGGTGCATCCCTCAGTGTGCACACATCATATCTACATTAAAGAAGGATTCAAGCCTTTGCGCTAACCCCAAAGGAGGATGAAATGAGCTCTAAAGGACATAGAGGAGGTTGAATTGGAAAAATTATTGGATGTAGGTTTCATTTATCCCATATCTAATAGTGATTGGGTGTCTCCTCTTTTCCTAGTCCCAAATAAAAATGGAAAATGGTGAATCTAAGTTGAATACTGGGAACTAAACAAAGCCACTAAGAAGGGCCATTTCCCCTTTCCCTTTATAGATCAAGTCTTGGATGGCTTTGCAAGGAAGAATTTCTTTTCTATCCTACATGGGTTTAGTGGGTATAACCAAATCCAAATTATCCCTGATGACTAGGACAACAATAATTCACAAGTCCCCAGGGAACCTTCGCTTACAGATTCCTTTCCTTTGGGTTGTGCAATTCCCAGCTACTTTCTAAAGAGAAATCTTGAGCATCTTATTTGAGCTATTACATGACTCGATTGAAATCTACATGGATGATTTCACACCTTAAGGAGATGACTTCAAAGAAGCTCTCTCCAATTTGGGAAAAGTGTTGAGAAGTTGCATTGAGATGCATCTCTCCTTGAGTCCGCAAAGGTGTGAATTTTTAAAAAGATCAAAAGCAGTCACAGGCCACTCAATATCATAAGCATGGATACAGGTAGACCCAAAAAAAAATCACTATCATAAAAAGGGTACCTATTCATCAAAATCAGAGATATTTTAGAAGTTTCCTAGGCTTGACTGGATATTCTAGAAGGTTCATTAAAGACTTGAATGAATTTTATTCGCCATTATTTGGATTATTAGCCAAATATTATGAGTTTTTCTAGTCCATTCCCTATTAAGAAGCTTTTCAGCCCATTAAGGAAAAGTTAACCACTGCCCCCAGTCTCCGAGGTCCAAATTGGACTCTGCCTTTCCACATCCACAGAAATGCATCAGAGAAAGATTTGGTGTAGCTTTGGGGAACTTAGAAGATGAATTACCCTATGGCATTTATTTTATTAGCAAGAATTTTTCTAAATTTGAAGTCAACTATATTTTGACAGAAAAGGAGATTTTAGGCATTGTCCATTCCTTAAACAAATTTAGACATTATATTACTGGTTATCATACCTTTGTACATAATCACTATGCAGCCATGAAGTACTTAATGAATAAACCTGATGTTCATGCTAGAATAATTAAATGGTTTTTGTTATTACAACAGTTTCACTTAACAATTGTTGATAAAGAAGGAAAGGAAAATGTTGTTGCAGATTTATTATCAAGACTAGCTCTACATGCAGATGAGGAAGGGATGGTGGATTATCAATTTCCAGATGGACACCTCTTTTCTATCTCATCACTCTCTCCTTGGTTTTCTAACATAGCTAACTACTTGGTTGCTGAAAAGTTCCCTCTAAACCTCTCATCTAGGGAGAAGGGCAAGATTATCAGGAAAAGTGCCCCTTTCTCTTATATTGGTGGAAATATCTTCAATTTGGGTTGTGACCAAATTCTCAAAAGATGTGTGAGGGAAGAAGAGTTTTTTTACATCCTCTTGGCATGTCACACCATTCCTTGTGGAGGAAATTTTGTTGCAAAAAGAACAGTCATCAAAGCTTTGCAAGAAGGTTACTATTCGCTTACCCTACACCAAGATGCTAGGAGATACACCAGTATATGTGACTAGTGCCAAAGAATGGGGAGACCGACACAAAAGGATGAAATTTATTTTCACCTTCATGTGGCTCTAGAGCCCTTTGAAAAGTGGGGCATGGACATCATGGGGCCAGTCAATTCACCATCCGGGTAAAATAGGTATATCATAGTCGGCACTGACAACTTGAGCAAGTGGGATGAAATGAGGATTCTAAAGGTAGCAACATAGGAAAAGGTAGTTGATTTTTTGAGAGAGAATGTGTTCTACAAATTTCGGTACCCTAGAGAGGTAGTCAATGATTAGGGGGCTCAATTTACATCTCATCTCATTGAAAAACTCTTGAGGCGACACAAGATAAAGCACAATAATTACACTCCCTATCATCCTTAAGAAAATGGTCAGGTGAAAGTGAAAAACAAATCCTTGGAGAATATCCTCACCAAGGTTGTGAGCAGCAGCAAAAAATTCTGGGTAGATAGATTGGTGGAAGCCACTTGGGCTTATAATACCACTTGGAAGACACCCACAAGGTTTACTTCATATCATTTAGTCTATGGGAATAAAGCTTTGGTTTCCATTGAATTTGAGTACAACACCTTGAGAATGGAAGTTGAGTTAGACCTAAATATCACAAAGGTCCAACAAGAAAGGTTGTTTCAGTTAAATGGTTTGGATGAGTTCAGAATGTAGGGAATCCTTCACACATAAGTGATTCAGCTTGAAAGGAAGGTTTGGCATGAAAACCACATTAATGAAAAGACATCTCAAGAATTATATTGGGCGTTGCTCTATGAATCCAGGTTCAAGGAATTCAAAGGAAAATTGATGACAAGATGGATGAGACCTTACCAAGTGGAAAAATATTATGACAACGACGTTATTCAAATCAGAACCATAGATGAGGAGGGGATCGCCCTACTTGTAAATGGTTACAGGCTCAAAGTTCTACTACTGAGTTTATTAATTCCATAAACAATGAGGTGTATGTCACTAGAAGATGCATAGTTTCCAACACTTCCCCTTCCTAGAAAAAGAAGAGAAAATAAAAAATAAAGAGGCATGGTTGAAAACCTCTCGGAGGCATCCAAGACCAACCCTTGGGTTGAAAACCTCTATGAGTTTATCGTGGACAAAAAAGAAAGAAAGAAAGAAAAATATCCTTGGGTGAAAAACTATTTGAGGCGCCCAAGGTGGGCTTGGGGGTTGAAAACCTCTGCGGAGGCACACCACCGATCTTCCAAAAAAAATAAAAACAAAGAGAAAAGGAGAAAAAGAAAAGTTGAAAACAACACCTGTGCACTCACTTATTTATGTTTTGTAGGTTGCTGATCAAGGGTGGTTTACACATGGAAGACCAGTTTTCTTCCTCTCTTCTCTCTCTCCTCTACCTATACACTTCATAAGAAACCCCAACATCCAACCATACACCCATTTCTCCATCTCGGTAAGCAAAAATATCATATTTTTCTTGTGTCTGTATTTGCTACAGGATGTCCTAGCTACTATAGGATTTCCTGTAGTGTTATAGGAAACCTTATTATGCTATAGGAAAGTCATTTGTGAGAAAGGAAGCTCTCTAAAGGGAATCTAATCTTCAAGAAAACCATGAAAATCAATTTTTTTCTTATACCTACCACTCCTAACCCTCACTCTACTCCATGCATGAGTATTCACTCCCTAAACCCTATTTTGTTTTCCAATAGTAGCTAGGTCACATGTATCTCGACATGGGACCTCTACCCTCATTTTTGCATCACTCCACACACTCTATAGCTCCATACCTAACCTCCATACACTATTTCACCTCATTTATCAGCACCCTAGAGCTCCAAAGTAGCAGAAAGGGGACTACTACAGGAAGTTGATCACTTCCTATAACAATCCTGTACAGAACACGACAAACCTAATAAGTGAGAAGAAGTTGATAGAGATGGCTCCAAATGACCACTAGAAGACTCCAAGAGGATTTACACACCAACAACATCATTTGAGGACCTCCATGTAATACTTGCAATAAGAACAAGAAAATAAAAGTGTTAAGCAGCTCACTGAGAAATAAGTTTCTCACTCAGAAAAATGCATTAAAAAAAGCACATAAAAGGGAAAAAAAATCATGGATATCACCAAACTGCAGCTCCCTGTATCAAATAATGTCTGCAACTCCTTAAAAAAATGTAGGCTCAATTATGGACCTTCACCCTCTCTCTATGCATCATGTTTATCAAAATGAATTAATTCAAGAATTAGAGGTTAAAAACACAAAAAGGTGGCCACTTAACTTGGCCACCCTTCTGAAGTTAAAGTGAATGAGAAGTGAACTATGCATGCCACCTGGGCAGTCAAATCAGTAAAGGGTCAGTTCACGAGGACATGGAGGTGATTCTGCAGCAAAAGAAAATGATTCAGTGGAGTGGGACCAATGGTCTAAAAGATGAAAATCCGAGCCAACGTCCAAGTCACCACTCTGCTCAAATTTGTTCAAGTTTCTATAAAGGGAATTTTTGGCTCATTCTCCTCATTCCATTGATAATTTCGAGAGAAATTATAGAAGGAGGGTGATAGGATCGATCGAATAAATCTTCATCAAGGTTGAATTCTACATGCAAATCCTGTGCTATAGGAAACTGTTGATGCTATAAGAAAGTTTAGAAAAGTTTAAATAGTGGCCAGAATTATAGTGAGATCCACTCATAGGTGGTAGTCACAACTAAAACCACCATCTCCCGTGCAAGAAACACCACATGTTAGAGGTAAGTGGATGTCGCCTCACCAAAATTGTGATTTTTTCCCATGAAATTTTATACACAGTCATAACAATAATTCAGACTTTAAGAGGTTGTTTGATGAAATAGAATCAAGGTAGTCCGAGTGTATGTAAAATTATAACCTCTAAAGCCACACATCAAAAATATTCTCAAAGTAAACCATGCATAAAACTTCTTAACAAAACCATAAAATGGGAGGAGTTTTTAACAGAAGGGAACCCACAGATATCACAAGGATCAAATTACACCCTCAAGTGGTGGAGATTTTCAGGAATCATAAATGGCTAGAATTATTTGAGCTCCTCAAGGGCTTTGATGAGGAGGTAGCTCAAGAATTTGTAGTGGCCTTGCATGCACAAACAAATGATAGGGCTACCATTGTGGTTAGAGTTTTAGTCATAACAGTTACACCTGAATTGATTAGAAAAGTGACCACTTTTCCTCTTGGAGTCAAGTGGAATAGAGAATATAGGGTGTCCAACGCTGCAGAAAAAAATATCTTGTTTCTGCTAAATGAATATTTCATTGAGGTTAAAAATGGAGTGAGAAGAGAAAGCCTTTCATACCCTTGGGATGAAGTAACATTTCGAATAATGAAATGCATTTCTTGTGAGGTAATACTCAATGTGGTTTATCGATACCACTCTAGATTATTGAATGAGCTTAGGTTCCAAGGAGATATCCCTCTATAACAAAGACTGAATATTCCCTACTTCCTTCTACACTCAATTAGGGACATGAATTAAAATGTGAGGGTAATAAAGTACCAGCACTTAGCCCACTATGGCCTCATCAAGCTTATAATAGGAGATGCTATAAATAGATTAAACTACCATATACCCTGGTCCACATTCATAGATATGGATGGGGAAGCATTTATGACCACCGAAGCTAGACAAACCCCTGCCTCTAGTCTTGGAGAGAGGGGTATGGAAGAAGAATACGGGGAGACTCAAGAGACATAAGGAGAGGATGAGGAAAGGAAGAGATGGAGACTAAAGAATAAAAAATAGAAACCCTAGGAACAAAGGATGGGAAAGAAGAAGAAAAAGAGTAAGAAGAAGTAGAATAAAATAAGGAATATGAGACATGGGAGGAAGAGACATTAGAACCTATGTTGGGCACTAATACCAGAATTTCAACAGAAATATCAGAGAAAGAATTGGTTGGTACCTTAGCCACTTTAATCACACTAGTGAAGGCCAAAAGAAAAAGGAAAACCCCCATGTATGTCAGAACTAGAAAGAGTGCTAGGGTAAAGCAACAAAAGCCACATAATCCAACCAAAATCCCTACAAAAATTTAGGATTCACCCAAAAAGGAAGATGAGATAAGCTTAGAAGAAGGGAATGTTCAAGACATCACCTCACCTGAGAGGACACCTATGACCTATAAAATGAGACATTCTTCAAGGATGGAATCCCTTAAACATGTACCAAACCCCATAGACTCTCAAGAGGTATAAAATAAGGAGAAACAAGAAAAGGAAGGTTTTCTACAGGCTAAACATAGTTTTCTATAATAAAAAATGTATGTGCTACATGAAAATCAAGCAGTGCCACTAACAGAGAAGAAAACCATGGGGGAGGGGGATGAGGCACCTATAGAAGGGAAAGAGGCCCAATATTTTTAAAAGGAGGCATATATTGGAGGGAAGGATCTGAAAGGGAAGGAAGAGAAGAAAAAAAGAGAGGAACCTACCTCCCCAAAATCTGTCCCTGAAGACAGCCATCAATTTCATATCCTAGCCCTCAACCAAATCTGAGTTCCTACTATACATTTATTGGAGGAAAAATGATTCTTCAAAATCTTGCATACCCCCTATTTTATTAGCTACATAAGGAAAGGGCATGCACACATCACTGGATGAAAATTGTCACAACGAATGATGTGCATGATATAGGAATCATGGAAGAGAATATCACTGCATTGGGGAGGGATTTTTCTAATATTAGACTTACAAGATCCATGTTGAATGAGCAGCTTTAGGAAACATAGGAACATTATTCAAAGTTACAAATCCAACTCCAAAAAAAGGACAAAAAAATCGCCACCATGGCAGACTTATGCATGGAGTCCATCTAGCATAGACATCCTTCAAACTCCTATGTCATCTACATGAAAGAACCTTGGCTACAATTTCAGATTAAGACACTAGCATCTCATGGATCCTTGCCTTTTAAAAAATGCAGGAAGTTTACTGACTTTTACAATTAGTCCAGTATGGGATTCAAGGCCAAGATGGCATAATTTTATATGGACAATCTCATTTTGAAAATTTTAAACATTTTGGACCCTAACCCTAGGTTGGAGGATATGCAGTTGATGGCCTTAGCCTCTTGGATGTTCAATGAGGAGGCAAGGGAAGAGGAAGAAAAGAGGGAGATGAGAAGAGGAAATAGATAGCCTCTACACATAAGGGTAGAGGCATTCGGAAATAGGGGAGTCATTAACAATCACCTCATGATACAAAATGATGCAAACCTTACAGATAAGTAACTCAGCACCCAAGCACAAGCCATCACACATTTTTATGACATTTCTATATTGTTGGGATATGAATGTATAATGGAAAGCCAAAGAATATAGAATGGCCTCCCTCTTAGACTCATGAATAGGGAATATCATAACCCATAGAGATTAAGAAGTGCCCTGGAAAGGGCACCATTGTACAAGAGGCCTATGTAGACAAAGAAGATCCAATGGCTTGGCTTGAAACTAAGTCCACATTTTCTACAAGGACTGCGTGAAGGGAACGACCAAGATGTGGAAAAAAAGAATTAGAGGAGGAAAAAGTTAATGTTGGATTCTACCCTCGTGAAGGTACTCCACTTATTTCTTTGGATGTAAGGGTGTGCACTAAAGTAATGAAAGAGATGAAGAAGGAGGACTAAGTTGCTCAAAGTATGAGCAACCATTTCGTAGGGAAGTGATGATGAGCACCATTATTAGGTATATGTGCAAGGGATGATTGTCACCTTTTTAGCCTTATTAGTATCTCTTTCTCAAATTTAATTAAATTATGGTCATATGTTACTTATTGTAGATGGTGATTAAGGCTTTTCATACTTCAAATGCATAAAATGGTTTAATGTAGGTAATCACGAACATATTCCATTTTTGTTGAAGATTGTGCAATCAAAGCTCAGAGTAGACAAGAAGGCGAGGTTATAAAGGGGTTTTACCACCTCTTTAAATGCTAAAGGCAGCCAAAGTATCCTCGAGATTCCCTCGAAAACTTGAAATCAAAGGCAGCCAAGCAAGTGGAAGACCATGTGA
This sequence comes from Pinus albicaulis, assembly GCA_034641835.2. Classification (NCBI taxonomy): domain Eukaryota; kingdom Viridiplantae; phylum Streptophyta; class Pinopsida; order Pinales; family Pinaceae; genus Pinus; species Pinus albicaulis. The sequence goes on from CM076580.1 coordinate 1,641,315,637, forward strand.
ACCAAAGGTCCAATTCTCTTGCAGTGTAAAGGGAAAAATCACCTAATTATTAGGGAGCTGTTGGTAGGTACCCTTTAGGTGAAATAGGGTAGAGCAAGAGCTCATTAGTATTCAAATTTTGGAAATAGATGGGAGACTCTTATCTCTTGTAATAAAATTTTGTGACTTTCACGACTATGTAATGAGAATTTTTATGCAATAAAATGATTATTCAGTTCCTCCTCCACTGATTTAGTTTCAGAGAGTTGAGCTTGTGTGTTAGGGCCCAATACATTGACCTCAATCTCTCTTGTGTACTTATGTTTACTTTCAATGCCATTGTAGCTAGTTTATTTTATGTGTTGTAGTTAGTTTTCTTACATTTAATTTTGATGTGTTTAGTTTGCTTCCATTGCATGTTACTATAGTTAGGCTCTTGTAGGTCATGGCACAGTAGTATATAAAACTCTAAAGTTGTGTGTCAAAACCTCCCTCTCTCACATCTTTCATTGGAGCCTGAGGAGGGAAGATCTTCACCACATAACCAAAATTTCTTTGAACTTATGATTTCTTGGAAAGGATAGATAGGTTTTTGTATCTATCATGAACATGTTGTGAATGCTGAGTTAGGTTTCTGATTCAAATTCATACGCATGTTTTATTTTTAAATTCAACTCATCTTTTCTGTTATTTTCATCATAGATTTGTCAATATTAAGTGCATGAACATGTAGCTTTCTTGTATGTTTGAGTAGAGAAGTAGAGGAGGACTCCACCATCATCCCTAGCTTCAGTTTCCACCAATCACCAACCTACTTTGGGAAAAATATCCTTCAACCCTGCTTTTTAGATCTTCACCACAACACCGAGAGCTACCCTGGATGTGAAAAACAGGCTTTAAAATAATTTCTGAGCTTGGCCAAGGGGTTTTCCACCTTCCATCCACCTATGCCAATATTCATCCCACCTTTCCATCCCCTTTCCTGATTATTTCTGGCCTAAAACTACAGTTGGCCTGTTTCCTATAGTGTTTCAAGACATCTTATAGCACTACAGGAAACCATATAGAAGATCTCGTAGCACCAATGGTCAGCCATTTCTTTAGCCTAGAAACCATATTTCACCTCACCTATATTTGACACAACCTCCAAGATACCTTCAGCTCTTACTCCATGATTCCAAGACCTTCCTAATCCACCTCAGCGCCTCCTTATTTTGCTGGAAAACATAATATTTACAAGCATAGTTAACTCATGAATAGATGCATTGTTAAAGAATAGTAGTGAAGCATCAAGTAGTTAGAGGTTAATTAGCCATTTGGAAAAATAATTTGTGCTTAGATCAATTTCCATTTCTATAAGTTTAATTCAACAATTTACTTTATGAATGCCACTTATTTTATCTCTATTTCTTGCTTTAGCCTAATTGTAGATTTCCTTTCTTACAAATATCTAGGTGGGTCCTTATTCTTTATAATAGTTTCTTTCATATTGATAGAATAATCATCTTCAGTTATTCATAGTATTAGGTTTCATTTAGCAGTGTGACAAACTTCATCCCCTAGAAGTATCTGTAGCAGTAGCACCCTTCATAGGACTACGAACAGGGTGGCACGAGTGGAATGCATCTGCTATGTATATAGCATTATCACCTCAAATTTTGTACAAACCTGTTGAGGCCTCGGAATTCTGCTACCGCAACATGGGGGAAAACCACCCGGTTCGGACCTCAAAGCAACTCCTTTTCCATTTGGTGTAGTGGCTCTGACTGGGGATAATGGGACAAGTTTCCCAATAAGGATGATTTTTAGGGTGTGTGACTATATGACATGCAAATGGAGAATGACCTTAATCTATCTTATGCATTTATCTAAACTATTTATTCTATTATATACCTGGTGTGTTTCTTCCTTAACTTGATCTAAAGAGATACATTTCAACTATTAGTAATATATATCATTTAACAGTTGAAAGAGATGAAAATTATGTAAGATGACTCTTCTAACAAAATATTTTGACTAGAAGAATTGTGAAAAATATATCGCATTCATATGTGTGATTATATATTCAATAAGAAATGACAGATAAATTTTAGAACATCAGTGCATGTAACATTCATATTATAATAACATTTCAAATATATATTGCTATAAAAAGATGGATTTCAATCTATAAAGCAAGACTTAATACAAGTGAATAAAGTACCATATGTATGAAGTTCTACTCATGTAAACTGTAAATAATTGATCTGATCGTTCTCACTTTTAAGCAATTTGAAGAGTACAATAGTGAAACATCAGTTAAACAACTTTAATTGTCAAAAGATAACATATGTGTTCCATTAATTCATCAAAGCATTCACAAACTTACAATAGTGCATTCTTTGCAAATGTTTTTGACAAATTTCTAGACCCTAATATAAATGCATGAGAGGGGTTTAAATACTAAACTAACTATGTTCTAAAATAGATTATTACAAAAATATAGAGGAGGTTTTAAACAACCATCCTCGTAAGATTAACTTAAACTACAATCTAGGAAAATAAAATAACAAATTTGATTTATGAATTCTACCCTTTCTTCTGGATTTGGCAACAAAGTTGACAAATATTTATCATAGGCTTGAGCTGAGATGGTTGTGAAATCCTCGATGTGACCTGTTCCTTGTATAATGTGTTTGAAATTACTGGATGCAATCTTTTTGTTGAATCTGTAAAGGATTACAGAATTTGATACTGATGATAAGGTTTGATCATAAAATTCCAATAATTTTCTTGATCAAATTTATTTACCTTCTTAATTACTTCATCCTGTGTTTTTTCCATTTTTTTTTTTTTTTTTTTTGTAACTAGGAGAATCAGCAACTGCAGCAGTATCGTACTCGCGTTACACGGGGTCGAATCCCACTGGCTACCCCTATACTCCTAGGAGGAACTGCTGAGCCCGCCACAACAGCCCCTCGGGTAAGACGGGATTTGAACTCGTGACCTGCACCACGACACGAACGCCTTAACAGTACGCTCGCTTGCCACTAGACCAAACCCCGACGGGAAATGTTTTTTCCTTTTTCTTCCAATGCATTTCTAAATTTTTTTCTTCTAAGAACACTACAGAGGTGTATTTTTTGCTAAGTTCTTCTTTCACCAGCTGATCACATACAAATTCAGTAATTTCATTTGATAATTTTTATGTTTTCTCTACCTGCTTGATTTGTGCTTCCCAATATTTGAATAGGATCTCCTTATGAAACTTATCTACCTGAGGTAGATCATCTTCCTTTCTTGAGTCTGATGATTGCGATTGAATGTGTTCGTTGATTTTCTTCTTGAGCCTTTCACATTCAAGTTTCTGGATAGCTACTTGCTGGATGAGTATTTTATTTGAATCACAATAAGAGTCAATAATAGAAGCTTACTAAGTTGTTTCTTTAACTTAGTGTTTACATCCAATGCTTCTTTTATAAATTACTCTAGTTGCGGTTGACTTTGTAACCTAGTCATTGCTGCTTCCAGTTGTGCTTGTTTCTCATTGATTTCTGCTTGATGTTTCAATTTAAGACTCTTGAAATCCTTTTAAAATTGGGCCATATTTGCTTTCATTTTCTTACTGGAGTTGGATTTTTCTTCATTTAAAAGCATCTCTAGTTCTTGTACTCTAGCTTCTTTTTGCCTTATCAACACTCTAACATCAGTAGCTTTATCAAAAATGGCAGTAGCATATTCCCCTGCATACTGTGATAATTTACTTAAATGATCCGTAGGATCATCTAAGGAATCCTTCCATAAAACGTCAACAGATTCATTTGTAAGGTTTGAGACTGTTTCATCAGTTATTCTCCTTTTGTTCCTCTTAATTACAACCTTATAACTAAGAATCTAGAAGACGTCCAGTGAAGGAATTTCGTCAACTTGTAAAACTATTTTTTCTGTAGGATAGGCCAGTATGATCTCTCGATCATGAGTCTCTGGAACTTGTTGTAGTGGATTAACAACTTCCACTATCTTCTCAGAATGTTCATGTGTTTGAAAACTAGTTACTTGATGAGTATTAAGATTTACTTTAGGAGTTTTTATTGCTTCAGAAAACTCATCCAATTCATTACACAAATTATTTTTTTGTGACTTTTCAGACTGATCAAGTGTGTCATGACTGTGCTGAAATTCTTGAGAAGTTGACTCTCTTCCATTAATTTCTTTTCGCTCCTACATCTCTATCTCTTGGATTACCTGATCAATTATCTTTTATGGGCTATCATTTATAGATTCAAATTCCTCTTCAGAGTGAACTGAATTATGATATTGATGCTTTGACTGACCTGATTCATCCTCAGACATGTCTTTTTCTTCATTATCCAATATGATACTTGGAGTAGGTTTGTTGACATATTCAATAGTTACATAGTTGAGAGGAACTCTCTCCAGTATCTTATTTCTATATAGTTGGAAGACTTCCAAATCATTTTGGCTAAGTTGACTGGATGAAAAATTAATTATATATGAAAATTTTCCATACCTTGGCAGAGATCATCAAATACATCTATGTATTTTACAAAAGGCTTCATTTTGAGCTATGTAGTGTAATTTTTCATTACATCATTTGGATCGTACAACATCTTTATCAAAACTACCAAATCCAATAGAGTAATCTTAGAAATGTCCTTGTAGGTGTGGCCAATATCAAAAAGTGCAAAAGTGCCGTATTGTATAGAGAAATTAGGCCAAACAACCTTCTTAGCATCTTTCAGCTATTTAGTGATACCATTAACAAGCTCGTAGGCTATTTCTTGTGCAAAAAAAATATTAGTAACATAATATGGTAGGACGTGGGGAGAAGCGTAACTCCTGAATACTCTGACATATGTAAAATTCTCCTCTACAAACCAACTAGCCACAGAAATAATATATGCACTAGCCTCTTCAGAAGCCCTAGGGGCCTTCTTATTGAATATCATCTGGTGCATAAGGAATATGACTCCATGAATTTTTTTATAAAAATGTAGGTGGAATTCTGAATACCAAAGGGCTCTATGGTAAATATGGATGGAGGTAGGGTCTTGGGTAGTCCATTTCCATCCCATGGTAGAAAAAATAGAAGAAAAGAAGATTGTGTCCATGACATAAGAAAACATATAAAAGGGAGGTATTTCTCTAGATGAAACATTCCTTTTATTCCTATATTCTGTGATCTGTTTGGCTAAACTATTAGATAGGATATTTTCTCGATTCATAATTAAGGAATTGGTGATTGCGTCAATCAATCGAATCCATTCTACTAAAAACCTAGTGGTATCAGGTTTGGAAAAAACTATACACAACATATCAGTAGCATAACAATAAGGGGAATGAATTTGGGAAATTTGGTACATACCGAGCTTATCTCGCTTCAAATTTCCCTGGTCTTCCTTCCATTATTTGATGACTTTCATGAGATCTAGATGCTTTTCTCTAAAGCTTTGCAGAAAAGTCTTCTCATATTTCTGCTGGGGGGAGGGTAGATGGTACATTTCTTGTAAACCTTCTACCCTAAAAGACCGTATGTTTTCTCCTTTTGAATCCTTGAATTTTATATCATCTATGGTTAAGTGGTCAATTACCCTTAACCATGTATGTGTAAGGGAGAAATTTTGGCCTTGCGGCTACCTTGTGGACGAATGAACATGCAACGTCGAAATAAGTCATGTCTGAAGTAGATGTGGTGCCTATTGAGGAGAATTTGGTTATTACCTTTGGATTTTATTCTTCGAACAATTTATACATTCTTTCCCATGATTAACTGCCGCAATCCTTGTTTTAGGTGGTATCTAAAAATATGGGAGACATGTCTGAGTTTTCAGTAGGTAACGCTTGAGAAATATCTTTGCCCTTTTTTGTCTTTTCAATCTTCCTTAATCTGTTAAATGGTTTCCTGATTTCAAGTAAACAATGAGAGCATTAAAAGCATAGAGAAAAAAGAGTCAATTTTTTGTTTATATCAAACATGCATGAATAGATATTAATATTTCAAATATGATATCAATCATCAATAATCATTCTAAAATAAAATCTCTTACACCTTCACACAAAATATCTATTAGTCAACTTTAAGCCGTTAGATCTCGAATTTTGGTTTCATACGACATAAATCATTTCACATGCTTGAGCAATTAAATGTTGTTAGTTCGCACATCGCCACATATAAATCTTACCTTTTGTGATGTTTTTCCACAAGATCAATGAAATGCGATATGCAAAAATCGCACATCAGAAATCTCATGCAATAATGAATAATTTACGGTTAAGTTATGTGAAATACGAATTGCGCATTCAAAAATTCAAGCGAACGCACTTAATAGGACTTTAGAGATTTATTTTTATTGCTTTGTTAGCTCATCGGGTCTGCGCAATCGCACTTATACCAAATTGCTTTGTAATTTTATTGTTTTAAATGAGGTGCAATGCAATAAAGAAAGTATATTTATAATTGAAGTGTTTGCAAGTTTTTAAAACATAACCTCAAAAAAATGTTAGCGCATTTTGTAGCCCATGTAACTTATATGATTGTAAGTCTTTTTAGGTTGTAAGCGATGCGGTTTGCAATGCGCTAAATGAATAAATTTGAAAACTCAAAAGAAAACTTTTATTTCCTAAGTTTATTTCTTTTGAAAGCTACAAATAAATCTCTTATTTATTTCTAAAGGGTCCCCATTTATTAAAAAAAATGGTAGGGTGGTATAGCACAACATTTGGCGATTCACTTAGGAGAACCAGCTATCTCTGACTGTTTTTTTTAAATTTCTAAAACTTTTTTTAAATAGAAATGGTTGTAGGAATGTATTTTAAACAAATAATATTTTACTAAGCAATGAAATTTCTCTTATTTAAAATTCATAAGAATCCCTCTTTTAAGGATATAAGTATGAAAAAATATATCATTCTTTACTCAGTTCAATGAGATAAAGTAGGTGTCTCTTACAGATCAGCTTTATAAAAATTTACTCTTTCATCACAGGTAGAGCCTTTGTTCCAATAGGCAATTTAATCTTTTGGCAGAGTTACCTTTTACCTAGAAATGGTTCATTGTCCCATTCAGTATTTCTTATAATTTTAAAAATAAACTCTAATTTTTTTAAACTTTTTCTTTTTGTATCATATTTTATTTACTTAAAAACCATTGTCTTGGGTTGGTAACCAAATGATGACAATGCCATTCACTAGTTGTAATTAAATTGATCAAGCTGGCTCTTGTTGAGACCCCTTTTCCTCTTGATATAATCGCAAGTCACTACCCTATTTTGGTAGGCAGTATTGGTAATGTCAGTTTAACTATTTTCCTATGAACATGGTAAAAAAGCTCTTAATCTGACTTATTATCTTTTAAGTTTTTCTAGTTATAATATTTTTTTGAATTTCTTTCAAAAATTTATAAGTTTTCCTGGATGGAGTGAATCATTGGTCCTTTTGAGGATTCTGGATGATAATGTCAAGTTTTAGGTTTATTTTTAGTAAAAGAGTCTTTAGTATGTTAAATATTCGTTTCTTGACTGATAACAGAATAATCATGCTATATAAGGATGAGAGTTGATTAGAGAATAAATAATTTCAATGAAATTACATCTTTCAGTGAAAATATAATCTATTTGTCTTTCAAATCTTTTGATTGTTTCCTTAACATTTCTTATTTCTATAAGAGATAAGTAAAAAATTATCATCTCAGATTTTATTTTGAAAAGCCAAATATTTATACTAAGAAACTTTTATTTTTTTCTAAGGAAAAGAAAAAGACACTAGTATAGAAGGAATAGAAGGGGTTACCTCCTATGAAAAGTATTTTTTCAAAATCTGCGCATTAACAGGCAAAGAAACTTTTTTTCCTGATAGATATTGCAATAAGAATGTTGATGTGCCTATTTCTTCAATTATTTGAAAAGGACCTAGCTAGAGTTTTTGAAACTTCGTGTGTTTACCTTTTTCCTCATTCACTTTGTCCCATTTCAATACCAGATCACCAATTTGAAATTTTTTTGGTGTGAAAGAAGTTGAATCAAATGAGGCTTTTACTATCTGTTGATGATGTGCATGAGTCTATTTAGCCTTTTCTCTTTCTTCCTCTAACTTAATAATTTGACATTGTCTATGTTGTAAAGAAGATGCAGGAGATTCATCAATAAACTGTACTAAGGAAAGAGAGGGAATAACTACATTGGTAGGAAGTACAACTTCTTTTCCATAGAAAATATTGAATGGGGAAGTAACAATAGAAGATTTTTGAGTTATTCGATCTGCCCAAAGAGAAAAGATTAATGAATTGTGACAATTTCATTGGTTTTGATTAAAAGTTCTTTTGATTACTACAATCAAATTCTTGTTTGTAGATTCTGCTAAATAATTTCCTTGCAGTTACTAATTTACAGAATACTTGAGTTTAGAACCTCTTTTAATTTAAAATTCCATCATAGCATTTCCTGAGAAGTAAGATGCATTATCAAACATTAAAGCAGTAGGTAGGCCAAACCTAGTTATGATATTTTGGTCGATGAAATCGATGATATTCTCAAAGTTGGATACCTTTAGTGGAATTTCTTCTACCCATTTAGTAAAGAAATATGTATATGTGAGAATATATCTATGTTGTTTTTAGGAGATAGGAACAATCTCACCAATTATATGTAATCCCCATTGTTCAAATGGTTGTTCGATATTGACTAGATGTAATGGGTATGCTGGCTTCCTTTGTCTTCCAAATGCACTTTGACACACTTTTTATTTTCTTTCATATTCATGGGCATCTTTGAAAACTGTAGGCCAATAGTAACCTGCACGCAGGATTTTGTGTGTTGTCATATTTCCTCCAAAATGTGCTCCAGCTTGTCCATCATGGAGTTCCTGCAAGACTTTCTCTACTTCGGATTTTTCTAAAGATATTAAAAGTACAGAATCAAAATTTCTCCTAAATAACACATCGTTGATTAATTAATATTGTTTGGCCTTTAATATTAAAGCTCATTTTCTTTTTTAACTGAGTTGATTCAGAGCAAATCCATTCGTGAAATAGAATATAAGATCATCATATTGATACTGTGCATCATTGAGGCTTACCCATGATACTTTCACATTGTTACCTGAATCTTTTTCTAACGATAGATGTGATGCTCTTGTAAGAATTCTGCAAAAGCATTGGCCTCTAACAATTTTAGAGGGTCTAATTTCTACATCATATTCTTGTAAAGAAGTAACCTAGTTAGCCCTTTTCTATCCTAATTCTCTCTTCATCAAGAGTTGTCTTACTGCAAAGAATGTAACTATGATTTTGGTGTGGGTTTTTAGGAGAAAGGTCCTGAAATACTTTATAGCCTTAAAGACAACAAATTCTTGCTTCTTGATACATGTGTAATTTTGTTCTGTACCTTGTAAATTGGAACTGGAAAATGATATTAGTGCTTCAATTTGTTGGTCATTAAGCTTTGTTAAAATAATAGTGTATGATGTATCAGAGGAAAAAGTGTATAATGTAAAAGAATTAAGAAAATTGGGGGTAGTCAGGAATGGAGCATTGATAATTGATTGTTTAATCAAATCAAATGCTTCTCTTTAATTATGTCCCCATTTAAAGAAATAATTTTTAGTAATCATGTTCTGTAATAGTAAAACAATTTGTGAAAAGTAAGGGACAAACCTTATAATAAAACTAATTTTCCCAAGAAACGACTGCATAGATTTCTTGTTATGAGGGAAAGTAATTCACTTAATCTCTTCAATTCTTTCAGGATCAATATAGATACCTCTTTTTGACGCAATGAATCCTAAAAATTTTCCTTCATCTAATGCAAAAAAATATTTCTTTCGATTCAATGAGATGTCATACCTTTTGCATCACTCAAAGACTTGTTTTAGGTCATTCACATGATTGGTTACTTGTTTAGAAAATACTATAGTTCCATCTAAATAAATAACCATTGTTTTGTTTATGAACCCCCTAAAATTTGTGTCCATAGCTCTCTGAAAAGTGGTGCCTGCATTAATTAATCCAAAAGGAATATTTTGATAGGCGTAAGTTCACTAGTTCTGAACGTAGTTTTTAATATGTCATCTAGATGTACGAGAATTTGTTTATATCCCAAGAATCCATATAGAAAGGACACAATTTCAAAACCAACTACTGTCTGCAATATTTGTTCCCTGTTTCGTAATAGAAATTTGTCCTTCTGACAATATTTCTTTAAATTCCTAAAATCAATGCAAATTCTAATATCACCATTCTTCTTCCTGACAGGTACCAAATTTGATACCCATTTAGAATGCCTAACTGAAAAGATGATTTTTTCCTTGAGGATTTTGTTCAATTATGTTTTGATTCGATTTTCTATATTTGGATGAATCTTCCTCAATTTCCATTGTATAGGCTTTTCTTCTGAGATCATAGGAATCGTGTGTTGAATCACATAAGTTTCATATGTTTTAATATCAGTATAATCCCAAGAAAAGACACTTTTGTACATTCTAAAAAATCTGATAAATGATCATTTTTCTTTGGAAGATAGACCAAGACCTAGATTGACGTTTTGAAGTTTTTCATCAGTTCCTAGATTTACTAACTCAAATCTTAAGGTAGAGCTTTGTGTTTTTGAGCTAATCACTCTTTTAAACCTATCTTTGAGATCACATAGGTATTCTAATTTGACAATAGATTTAGGAATAGGATTTTCATCTTGTTCTTTCTTAATCTGAATGTCATGTTCATTTTCATCTAGAATTTCCCTATCATAAGATCCTTGTGATGTTAAAAAAGAGATGCCATTTGAATCATTATTGAATACTCTCCAATTGGTAATATTATCAGGAATATATGGTCTAAAAATCAATTCAATATAAAATATATCGGGACAAAATTATTTGGATGGGATTAGCTTTGAGGCTACATTAGCCAGTAGATCTACACTAGCATTATGCATTCTAGGTACAGAAGAAATTTTGAAGGCTAAGAAATGAGTGGTTAATGATTTGTAATGTTTTAAGTGTCTAGAATTACAATGAATAGTATCTCTTTCCCGTCTAAATATGATTTCTGAATCTCCTAGAACTTTTAGATGTTTGATATTAAGATCAATGACTTTGTACAAACCTTGAACTAATGCTTCCTATTCAGCTACATTGTTTGTACAATCAAATTATAATATGTAGGCTAACATGGTATTTTCTCCTTCTGGGTTTATTAAAGTACAAATTTCACCTGAAACATCTTTAGATTTAGAACCGTCGAAATAAAGAGTCCAAAACAAAGAATTAACTACTTTTCTATCTGTAAAATTTGTACATTTGGAATTATGTGGCTCGGAAAAATTCTCAATCCGAGAAACAACTGAATTATCAAAGAAAGGTGATGTTTGCACATTGAAATTTCCCCAAAATGACCTTGTTGATTAGTTTTCGATAATGTTGTTACTGACCGCTACTGGCTCATTTATTCCTTCAAGATTAGTGACTGTATGTTTCATGAACTTTTCACAGTCTACCCGGATTTGATTTGGGTTTCCAATTTATGGTAACCACATATGCGACCAGTCTATTGAAAAATAACCATGAATTTTTTTAGACCAGTCTCGGCTTAAAACTAAGCTGTAAAATTTAGGAATATTAGCCACCAATATATCAATTATTTTAGTAACTTTAGGATTTGATGACAATCTGATGGAAATATAATTTACTTTTTCTACCAGCTCTACTCTGGCTCTGTGAAGTCATACTTTATAAATAGGGGAACTGTAAGGAGTTATGTTCAATTTAGCACATAATGATTTTGGTATTATGTTCGAGGAAGCCTGTGAGTCTATTAAACAATTATGAACATTTTTGTTGTAGATCTCATAGGTTAAGAGGAATGGAGGAGTATGAGAGATGGATTGACCACCTATCATAATCAAGTCTGTAGCATCTATTTTCATTAAAGGAGAAGCTGGATTACCCATTTCATTAGCAACTTGTACTATTACTGGAGCGGGTAAGTTTGAAGCAGGAACCACATTTAAGTCTCTAAGTAAGATTTTATGTTGCTGCTTCAATTTAGTAAGCCCGTGGATTGAAATTTTGGCCCTGGTTATCTTCATATCTTCAAATGCATTATACTCAATGGTGTCTGAGACTACCATTTTTTTAGATGTAGACGAAGTATCTGAAGTAACTGGAATTCTTTGTGTAGCCTTTGAATTAGATTTTTTTCTTACCAATTTATCTTTAGTAGGAGTTGAAATATTTTGTTGTTGATTTGGCTATGTTGCTTCAATAGTCATTTCTCTCCTTGTGCTCATAGGTAAAGCTTCATGTTGTTCTTCATTTGGTAGGATGAAATCCCACATTCCATTTAGTTCAACTTCTTCTTCTTCGTCATCCTCTTCTTCCTCTGTTTTCTCTTCGTCTTCTTCTTGATCACATTCAACATTAGATATGATATTTGGAGGTTGAGTATTAGAGGATTGACCTCTCTTAAAGTTTCTAAAAGTCTTTTTTGAGTTAGAATTTTTAGCGACTTGTTTCTTGATATATTCCATCTCATTTTTCATGATATTCAAAATTTTTTGAAGAACATCTACGGCAAAGGGATCTTTTGGCACATTATTTTTAGAATCATCTTTGAAATACACCTTCTTTGTTTTCTGATCTTCTTGAGAATTCTTTTTCTCAAGAGTTGTTATGCGTTTCTCTACAAATAGAGATTCTTTCATGTTTTCTGCAAGTGTTTCTGGTTTTTCTCTATCAACAAAAATAGCTATATTAGATGGAAGAGATGAGATATACCACTCAATTTGAAATTCTGCACTAGGAACTGTTGTAGCAGAAATTTTATTGAGTAATTTATTAAATCTTGAATTGAAATTTTTTATCTTCTCACCTGTTTTAGCTTTTAGATTTGAGAAATCATTGATTACTGTATAATTGGTCGTGTCATCCCCAAACATAGCTATAAATTGTTCTTCGAACATATTCCAACTAGTTATAGAGCGGTTAGGTAGTGAAAAATACCAAACTAGTTATAGAGCGGTTAGGTAGTGAAAAATACCAGGATCCTGCAGATCCTTTTAGAGTATATGGAAATAATATTACAATGCAATCTTATTCAACTAATCCTTTTAGATTGATAGCTAACATAAAATTGTGAATGTGTTCTTATGCCGGAATACCATCATGAGGAAAAAATTTAGGTAGCAATCTTTCAGGATTTTTTTGAAGAACATGAAGAGGAGCAGGCATGTTTACAACCCCTGGATTGCTCCATGGGTTTACATTTGGTGGAGGTGGTTGACCTACCACTGGATATTGGATAGGTTGGTTGGGTGGAGTCTGAGTTGAAGAAGAGGTAGGTTGAGTGTTAGGACTAGTTGTAGGGATAGTAGTTTGAGTACTGTAACTAGTCAAAGTAACAATGATTATTGGAATGGAAGTTGTGGAAGTGAGCGGAGGTAATGGATGTGAATGGGATAAGATCTAGCTGGTGACCGACTCTGATTGAGTCCTCTATAGTCTCTTTCGAGTACTATCGATGGGAAATTCAAAAGGAAGAATTCATGTCTTTTTAATTTCTGATCGAGTTAATATTCTTCAAGGATGTAAAGAAGACGAAATATTGATATCCGATATTTGAGAAGATTTGGGATTTTTAGCAGAAATAGATACTCTCTATAAATTTTCTATAAAATACAAAAATTATGGGGAAGCTTGATGGGAATCGGGAGGTAGTATGGGTTGAGTATCACTAGGAGACTTAGGAGAAGGATGATCAACTTCATATTTTAAAGATTAGGATCTAGATAATTTTTTGGAAGTTGATGGGGATCAAGAGGGAGAGAGAATCTTAGATTGACCTTTATATTGATCATATATTTTTTCCATTCACAGTGGTTCAACCCTCCTTCTAGTGCCAGAATGTTGAGGCCTTGAAATTTAATTGCCCCAACATGGGGGAAAACCACCCAGTCTGGACCTTAAAGCAACTTCTTTTACGTTTGCTGTAGTGGCTTTGACTGGGGATAATGGGACCGGTTTCTCAATAACGATGATTTTGAGGGTGTGTGATTATATGGCATGCAAATGGAGAATGATTTTAATCTTTCTTATGCACATATCTAAACTATTTATTCAACTATATACCCAGGTTGTTTCTTCCTTAATGTGATCTTAGGATATATCTTTCAACTATTAGTAATATAGATCATTTAGCAGTTGAAAGAGATGAAAACTATGTAAGATGATTCTTCTAACAAAATAGTTTGACTAGAAGAATTGTGAAAAATATATCGCATTCATATGTGTGATTATATATTCAATAAGAAATCACAGAAAAATATTAGAACAGAAATGCATGTAACATTCATTTTATAATAACATTTCAAATATATAATGCAATAAAAAGATGACTGTCAATCTATAAAGCAATACTTAATACAAGTGAATAAAAATACCATATGTATAAACTTCTACTCATGTAAGCTAATAGTATTTGATCTTCTCCTTCTCACTTTTAAGCAATTTAAAGAGTACAGTAGTGCAACATTAGTTAAACAACTTTAATTGTCAAAAGATAACAGATGTGTTCCATTAATTCATCAAAGCATTCACAAAATTACAATAGTGCATTCTTTGCAAATGTTTTTGACAAATTTCTGGAACCTTCTCTAAATGCATGAGAGGGGTTTAAATAATAAACTAACTATGTTATAAAATATATTATTACAAAAATATAGAGGAGGTTTCAAACAACCATCCGCTTAAGACTAACTTAAACTACAATCTAGGAAAATAAAATAATAATTTTGATTTATGAATTATACCCTTTTTTCTGGATTTGGTCATGAAGTTGACAAATATCTATCATCGGCTTGAGCTTAGCTGGCTGCGAGATCCTCGATCTAACATGTCCCTTGAATACTGCATTTGAAAGTACTGGATGCGATATTCTTTCTGAATCTATTAAGGATTGCAGAATCTGATACTGATTAGAAGGTTTCTTGATCAAAATTATTTACTTTTTTAATCAATTCATCTTATGTTTCTGCCTTCTTCTTCCACTGCGTTTCTAGTTGTTTTACTTCTAAGAACACCTCATACATGTACTCTTTGATAAGTTATGCTTTCACCAACTGTTCACATACAGATTAGATAATTTCATTTGATAATTTTGATGTTTTTGCTGCTGCTTTCTCTTCTTGATTGATTTGTGCTTCCCAATATTTCAATAGGATCTCGTTATGAAACTTATCTACCTGAGGTTGATCAGATTCCTTTCCTGAGTTTGATGCTTTCCATTGAATGTGTTCATTTATTTTCTTCTCGAGCCTTTCACATTCAAGTTTCTTGATAACTATTTTTTGGATCAATATTTTATTTGAATCAAAATAAGAGTCAATAATAGAAGCTTGATGGAAATACTTCCTGTTGTTTCTTTAACTTAGTGTTTACATCCAAAGCTTCTTTTATAAATTTCTTTAGTTGCGGTCAGCTCTATAACCTTGTCATTTCTACTTCTAGTTGTGCTTATTTCTCATTGATTTTTGTTCGATGCTGCAATTAAAAAATCTCGAAATCCTTTTGAAATTGTGCCCTCTTTGCTTTCATTTTTTCACTGGAGTTGGATTTTTCTTCATTTAACAACCTCTCTAGTTCTTTTACTCTGGCTTCCTTTTTCCATAGCAACACTCTAACCTCAGTATCTTTATCAAAAGTGGAACTAGCATATTCCCTTGCATACTATGATAATTTAATTAAATGTTCCATAGGATCACCTAAGGAATCCTTCCATAAAACGTCAACAGATTCATCTATGAGGTTTGAGATTGTTTCATCAGTGCTTCTCCCTTTGTTCCTCTCAACTACAACCTTATAAATAGGAATGTAGAAGATGTCCAGTGAAGGAATTTCTTCAACTTGTAAAAATATTTGTTCTGTAGGATAGGCTGGTATGATATCTCGATCACGAGTCTCTGGAACTTATCGTAGTGGATTAACAGTTTCCACTATCCTTTCGGAATGTTCAGGTGTTTGAAAACTAGTTACTTGATCAGTATTTGAATTGAAATTAGGAGTTTTTATTGATTCAAAAAACACATCCGATTCATTACTCAAATTCTTTGTTTGTGACTTTTCAGATTGATCAAGTGTGTCATGACTGTGCTAAAATTCTTGAGAAGTTGACTCTGTTCCATTACTTTCGTTTTTCTTCTTCATCTCTATCTCTTGGATTACCTGATCAACTATCTTTGTTAGGAAATATTTTCTTTATTCAGATTCATTTTTAGAGTGTTCTGAATTGTGAGATTGATGTTCTAATTGACCTAATTCATCCTAAGACATGTCTTTTGCTTCATTATCCAAGCTCATACTCGGAGTAGGTCTGTTGACATATTCAATAGTTTATAAGATGAGAGGAACTCTCTCCAGTCTCTTATTTATATATATTTGGAAGGCTTCCAAATCATTTTGGCTAAGTTGACTGGATGCAAACTTAATTATATCTATAAAAAATTCCATACCTTGGAAGAGATCATCAAATCCATCTATTTCTTTTACAAAAAGGCTTCATTTTGATCTCTTTAGTGTAGTTTTTAATTACATCATTTAGATCGTATAGCCTCTTTGGAATTACATCCAAATTCAATACATTAATTTTAGAAATCTCCTTGTACGTATGGCCAATATAAAAAAGTGAAAAATTTCCACATTGTACGGAGAAATTAGGCCAAACGACCTTCTTAGCATCTTTCAGTTGTTTAGCGATACCATTAACAAGCTGGTAGGCTATTTCTCGTGCAAGCAACTTATCAGGAACATAATATGGTAGGACGTGGGAGGAAGCGTAACTCACGAATACTTTGACATATTTAAAATTCTCCTCTGCAAACCACCTAGCCAAAAAAATAATATCTACACTAGCCTCCTCAAAAAACATAGGGGCCTTCTTATTGAATATCATCTGGTGCATAGGCAACATGACTCGATGATAACTTTTATAAAAATGTAGGTGGAAATCTGAATCCAAAAGGGCTCTGTGGTAAATATGGATTGGGGTAGGGTCTTGGGTAGTCCATTTCCATCCCATGGTAGGAAAACTAGAAGAAATGCAGATCATGTCCATGATATAGGCAAACATATAAAAGGGAGGTATTTCTCTAGATGAAAAATTCCTTCTATTCCTATATTCTGTGATGTGTTTGGCTAAACTGTGAGATATGATATTTTGCCAATTCAGAATTGAGGAATTGACGATTTCCTCAATCAATGGAACCCAATCTACTAAAAACCTAGTGGTATCAGGTTTGGAAAACAATATACACAACATACAAGCAACATAAAAATAAGGGGAAGGAATTTGGGCAATTGGGTACTTACCAAGTTTATCTTGATTGAACTTTCCTTGGTCTTCCTTCCATTCTTTGATGACTTTCATGAGATTTGGATGCTCTGCTCTAAAGCTTTGCAAAAAGCGTCATCATATTTCTGTTGGGGGGAGGGTAGATGGTACATTTCTTGAAAATATTCTGCCCTGAAAGAACCTATGTTTTCTCCCTTTGAATCCTTGAATTTTCTGTCATCTATGCTTAAGTGGTCAATTACCCAGTTAACCATGTTTGTGTAGGGGAGAAATTTTGGCCTTGCAGCTACCTTGTGGACGAATGAACATGGAACATCGAAATAAGTCACGTCTGAAGTAGATGTCATGGCTATTGTGGAGACTTTGGTTATTACCATTGGATTTTCAACTTCAAACAATTTATACATTATTTCCCATGATGAATTGCTGCAATCCTTGTTGCAGGTGGTATCCGAAAATAAGGGATACATGTCTGAGTCTTTAGTAGGCAGCGCTTGAGAATTATCTCTACCCTTTTTTCTCATTTCAATCTTCCTTAATCCATTAAATGGTTTCCTGATTTCAAGTAAACAGGGAAAGCATTAAAATAATAGAGAACAGAGAGTCAAATCTGTTGTTTATATCAAACATGCATGAATATATAGGAATATTTCAAATATGCTATCAATCATCGATAATAATTCTAAAACCAAATCTCCTACACCTTCACAAGAAACATTTATTATTCAACTTTAAGCCGTTAGATCTCGAATTTCGGTTTGATACAACATAAGTCATTTCGCTTGCTTGAGTAATTAAATGTTGTTGGTTCAAATATCGCAACATATAAATCTTACCATTTGTGATGTTTTCCCATAAGTTCAGCGAAATGCGATCTGCGCAAATCCCAAATCGCAACTCTTATGCGATAATGAATTTTCTTACGGTTAAGTTATGCGAAATGTGAATTCATGCGCATTCAAAAGTCAAGCAACTGCACTTAATAGGACTTTAGAGATTTAATTTTATTGCTTTGTTGGATCATCGGGTCTGTGCAATCACACTTATATCGAATTATTTTATAAGCTTGTTGTTTTAAATGAGGTGCGATGCGATAAAGAAAGTATAATGATAATTGAAGTGTTTGCAAGTTTTTAAAACATAACCTCGAAAAAGGGTTAGCGCATTTCGTAGCCCGCGTAACATAGATGATTGTAAGTATTTTTAAGTTGTAAGCTATGCGGTTTGTGATGCGCTAAACGAATAAAGCGGAAAACTCAAAAGAAAACTTTTATTTCCTAATTTTTTTTTTTTTTTTAAAGCTAAAAAAAAAATTCCTATTTATTTCTAAAGCATCCCCATTTATAAAAATAAATGGGGGGGTGTTGTATAGCACAAAAAAATTCCTGGTTGATAAAGTAAGGTAGAGTAGCCTCTAGAAGTTGCAACACTCTTGGTGCAATCCCAGAGCTCACCACTCTCTCATCAACATTTATTCAATCCCATTAATTCACACCATATTCTACATCCATTTACTAGAATATGACATCATGCATAGTCAATTTGAATGTACAGTGCAGGGATGCCAGGTAGGCATTGTATGGATGGATGACTAATTGATTACATTACACCTGTATGAAATCTACTTATTTACAATCTTTAATTCAGAATGAGGTATTGCATAGGGAAATTTTTTAAGAATGGAAACACTCTCTGAATGGGGTATTGCACAAGGAAAATTGTTAAGAATGGAAACATTGAAAATTTCAAGGATGGGAATTTATCTCAAAGTTATTTCTCGAGGAAAATTTTAAAAATATAAAGAGGGAAATTTTTAGGAATGGAAAATTTTAAGAATGAAAATTTATCTCAAATTTTAGAATCCTTGGCGAATCTTACTAGTCCTAATGTTCAAAATATAAAATATTTGGCGATATGTTTGTAAAAATATTCAAATTTATAATGATTTTTTATGTAGTCTCTATAAATATTTTTTGATATTCAAGTTTAATAAACTTTGAACTATAAAATTTGGGCGAATCACTTTTTGAAAAAATATAAATTGGAGATTTTTTTGTTAAAAGCATGAAATTGTCTTATATTCTCTAATATTAGCCCCTAAATTTTTTATATAAAATAATTTTTCCTTCATATGTCCCTAAATTTTTCCTTAATATGTCCCTTATAAACGATTTTCTTGATATCTTTATCTACCCTCACTATATAAAAATTATTTTCCCTAGTACAATCTCAAAGTAATTTTTAATGTGTTGAACATTGAAACAAGAAAAAGTAAAGGAGGCATCCTGAAACATCATCCTTGATCCTAGTTGGAAAATAATCACCTAAACTAGGTGGGGCCCACACAAGCTATTTTTAGGTGTATGTATATTTTTAGACATGGTGAGCATATTCTATAAGTTGCGGGATGCTATTTGTGGATGGTTGCTCAAATGTCAAAAATAGATGAAATTCTATCTGTAGACTATTGGGTGGTCTATTTATAGAGTGCTAATCTAAAAATAGATGCATGTAAATTATTATTAGCTCTTAATAATAATCAGACTCTAAACATCAACTTATTCTCTTGGAGCACTTCAGTTCAGTGCACATATGTGGCACATCAGCTGACAGAAGGAATTACGCTATTCCTAAGGGTTTACTGCAGCTAATGCATGGAGGACTCAATTATAACTCAAGTGGCAGAGTTATGACACAGTTGGAAGAAGTAGTTATGGAGTTGTATTTAGTTTAACTCAGTTAGACTCAATTGAGCTAGTTGTATCTAGTCTAATTGATTGATACACTAGTGAGAGTGGAGTGAATTAATTAGTTAATTAATTCATAAATAATAAATCATTAATCAATTGAAAAATACAACAGTTAACTATAGTGCATGGAAGTTTCACTGGAGACCAGTGGAGAGATAGGTGAAAGGGCAAGATAGACTATCTGTTGTGACTATTAGTGATGCATGAATTGCATCTAAATATACATTGGAGTTGCCAATGATAATCACGCAGTCAATGAGAGTGGGATTACATTGAATTGGTCTTTTTAATCAGCTTGGATTGCGCAGTGGAGGCAGGCTAGCAGGTGGCAAAGATCGGTGCATGGATTTGCAAGATTGGGCCTGATTAGTGTATGATGATTGTATTGTACTGAGAGCTTGTGATAAGCTTTGTATGAGATTTTCATATGATCTCCATGATACATAATATGATAGTTGGGGTTTTCAGCTTCAGGCTTTCCCGTTAAACAACTGTGTTATGTGTGTTTTTATTGCTTCATGTGTTTTGCAATTATTGATTAAATTTCCGCAAGAATTATAGTGGAAGGATTTTGTATTTTGCAAGAAGATAAATATTGTGAGATCAGGAGAGTTTGGATATATACATACATATTGTATATAATTTCTACATAATGAGTATGCCCCCTTCCCCTGCCCCATAATTGAAGAATAATGGATTAATTGAATTTTGAAGAAACGAAAAATTTCATGAAACCACAATGTTTTATTTACTTATTTTCTTTGATCCAAACATGCACTTGGAAGAGAAATATTCATAGTACAGTGGTTTTACCCAACATTGAATTGGTCAATATTGTAAAAAATAAAATGATTAACATTATGGATACATGGGAATTATAATTTTTTGTATTGTTGTAATTCATCAAGGTGAGGGGGTATTGTTATAACTCGATGGAATAATCAATAACTATCGTGTGACTTCATTATGACTTCATAGTAAAGCTATCTAACCCAAGGGTGGTGTGGTTCAAGCACATTTAACTGTCATGTTTTTGAATTTTTTTCATTATAGTCAAATTCAATTTTGCAAAATTACATATTGAATGACATGGAATATTAATTTTTTATATTCTCTGTAAATCAAGTCATTATTGCATGATCTATATCCCATATTCAAGCTTATTAAATTTTCATGAATTTATGTACTCCACGTAGCACATATTACATCATACATGATGGTTAGATCAATTTATGAAATTACATATTTTTGAAATAACGAAAATTCTCTTTATCGAATCCATTTATAAATGAACAACATGGTTAAGAAAAGTTTTAGTACATGAAAATTTAAACACAAGAACTTTAATATAATATATCATCTTTTTTGCCATTAGGTCATATAAACATTGGTAGGTAGAATAATAATTTTTTATTTTCGAAATCTATTCAAGGGTGTTGGAGAGTTTGGATTTTAACATAATTTCTAAGATCGATGATCTTATCCTTGTGGATGATATGGCCAAATAGGTTTTTTCATAGAAACATATCTTCATTCTTCTCGGATCTCATCGAAGTGTGGTTACTACTAGTAGAAACATTGTTACGCCATTTTCACTTCATTTAACTTCCAACCATCCATATTATACTCCTTCTTCTACCACCACACCACAACCGATTCCAAGGAAGGGAAATATTTCCCATTTTTAATTGTCGAAAAACTAACAATGTGCAAGAATAATTCCCTCAAAATAGAGGCCTACACTAGTTTCTTGGTGGTGAGAAGAAATTTGGAGATATAAAACCCAATGCTAATGAGCTTGTCAGCATCAGGAAATATTTTTTTGGAAGAATTAGGGAGGGCATGGTCCTACAATGAAGATCAAGGAAGTAGACCAAACAACCCATAATTAATGATGGATTTAGTTATTTGGGGTGGTGGAATGATGTACTTGATTGTTCTAAAATAGATTATTGAGGCTTATCCTTCTGTATAGTGGAAAGAAAGAGTATGGAAAATGTCGACTTTTAACTTTCAATATTATATAGATTTACTGAGGCTTATCCTTTTGCATAGTTGCAAGAAAGAGTATGGAAAATGTATGTTTTTAACATTCAAGATTGAATATATTTCATGAATCAATTTCATGTTCATACAGTGGGTGCAGTTTGAGTAAATTGTACATTCTCTTTCAAAGGGAGAGATATTTACTCCCTTATAGATGAGTTTCCACTAATGAATTTATTGTGAATTGAAATTATAGAATTGTGTATTACAAGGTCATGCAGCAACTTGTTGCAAGTGACTGTATTCTTTTTATATTTTTTTTATATTATCTCCCCTTTTGACAGTTTAATGGAATATGGAGACTATACATTCCAACTATGGAATCTCGATATGCAGAGAAACACATGAGGGTTTTGAATATTAAACAAATCAATAACATGATAAATATATTGAAAAATGTAATTGAAATGTTGAAAATATAGTAATTAGGCATTTGAAAGGAAATTATTATAAAGTGGATTTGGTACAATCTCTCGTTATATTTATTTGACTAGCCGAGGAGTCAATATAGATTATAATGAATTAACATAACACATTTTCAAGTAGATTATTGTAAGTTGATTTTTCTAACAATTTGTCATAATATTTTATTTCACTGGAATAAGAGTCAATATAAAGTATATCATATTAACACAATGTGTTACTTCACTACTATTAGAGTCAAATGTGTCAGTTTTTATAGAATTTAAATACAAAATATAGGGACACTATAGAAAAACAAAACATTTTTCCCCTGATTATCTTCTAGACTACCTAAACTTGTCATCTAGAAATCACACCTTAGATATTCCGCATAACATTGAAACTAAAATGCATGTGTGGAATAAAGAAGTTTCATTCAAAACACACATCGAAAATCTAGCAAACCTAACTCCAAGTCTTCTTCATAAAATATGAAAGAATTTCTAAGAGATGTGAAAAGGAGAGAACTTCTTGCTGATAGAGCACAACGTCTTCTACTAGCCTTCAGGTAGAGGTTTCATGGCTTTCCACAAACCATTTTATACATCAACAAGATATAATTCAAATTACTCGATAGGTTCCTCATTTCTAATGATTTTCTCAACCCTCAAATGATCTCACAACATATTGTCTAATCATCTCCCCATTTTTCATAGATCATGTGTCTATTTAAATAAACATTCACACCCACTTTGTTTCACCCACTCTTGGTTTTATAAAGAGAATTTTAAAAATATGGTCAAGGGCACATGTTTATACTTACATCCCTCATGCTTGAACTCCTATATGGTTTAATTTGCAAAGAACATTTCCAGAGTAAAATGGGACATGAAGGGATGGTCTCAACATCATAAATAAAATTAATAAGCGTATTTAAATGAAGTGGAACATAACATAAGATCCTTGTATATTAAATCCAATGGGGTCTTTTCTAAGGATGTAGTAACCATTCATAGAGAACTGGTACAAGAGAGATATGATCTTCCTAACAAAGAAGATAATGAATGACACCTTAAAAGTACTTATGTGTGGATTAGTGAGGGCGAAAAAAATACTAAACTTTTATATTGCATAGAAAAGGGTATTCTTTATGAAACAAAATATGATAAAAATATAGTTTAAAATGAAAGGGTTGTTAACGTTGCATAGATGAAAATACTCTCCCCATCAGGATAAAATAATTTACAAAATTGTCGGAAAAGGGAGAATTATTTGATAGAAAGAAACAAATTTGTCGTAAAGATCATAAAATAAAATAACTAAAACAAACCTTATGTTAAAATAAAAAATTTATGTTGTTTTTTTTTATCAATTTTTGTTAAGTCGTTAAGGTAAATTTGAAAATAAAATAAAATAAGCTTATGTTAAAATAAAAATTCTACAATATTGTTTTTTTATTATTATTTTTTGTTGGGTAGTTTTGAGTAGGTCAAGTTATCGGTGGTTGGTGATTTATTGGATTGTGTGAATAATCAATGTCTTCAACCATGTAGAGGGTTCTTCTCCATGTACATTGTTGCAACAATCTATTGCAATTGTGAATATAAATCGATGATATATAGCAGAAGTTATGATATAGATTAGAATTGTGGCCACCAAGAGATGTAAACCTTGTATTATTGAGGGGGCAATGAAAAATACTAAAATAGTCCATTTTTAGTGTGAGTGAAATTCAAAATGTTTCTTTACAATTTCAGAGATGATGTTCTGATAAGAAACATTAGAGATATTGAACATCACCAACTTCACTGCACTAGAGTTTCCCATCAATGTTGCATATTTTACACCAAAAGTCTATATTTTCACATCAAAGTTGCATATTTTACATCAAAATTTATGAATAATTGGGAGTAGGCTCCTTTTCATCTAGTAAGTGGTGATTTCTAAACTTTTTGAGGTTGTGATGCAAATTTAGATTTCGAAAGATAGCCATCATATTCTCCATGAATTAATGTTATTTTATTTATCTTATCTAATGTCATCTCCTACTTGTATTTTTCCAAAATCTATTAAATATTTGCTATTAGAACTTGAGACACCATCTTTGAAGATGAAGAGGCAATATATGTTGGAAAGGTTAAATAATCTATTAATTTATCATAATGTAAGTGATTTCTCTTTATATTATACCTTTAAATGACATTTTGTTTACTGATTTTTATCTTCAATCATTTTCATATGGCACAATTATTCTGGAATTTATGACTTACGATGTTTCCTTTGAAATAACTAGTGCAATTTCTAGTTTTATTTTATTTTTACTTTTATGTAATTTGACCGACCCAAAATGTTCAACACGATATTACATTACATTACCATACTAGGGTAGAGAGTGCGTCTTGGTGTAATTAAATGACTAGTAAATATCGATAGCCATCAATCCATCATAAATGTCAAAACACTTGCTTCATAGTACATCTCAAATAGATTAAAAAGAAAATTATAAACATAAAAACTAACTAAATTAGAAACTATATTTTAAATTTTCATTATTATTATTTATAAATAAATTACTATATAAGTTAAATATCAATATTTGATTTGTGATACCATTAAGTATATTCTACAATATTCCATGGTATTAAATCCCTACTATGCACCTAATAATTAGTAATAATTAAATTTAATTTTTGAAAATCCTATTTCAAAATAAAAATATTTATAAACATAACTAAAGTTTCTAAAACTTTATTCTAAAATAAACACACTAATGGACATTATTAAATTGAATTTTTGAAAATTCTGTTTCAAAATTAAAATATTCATCAACATAATTAAAGTTTCGAAAAATTTATTCTAAAATAAAGCTAACAATGTGCTTAGTATTTTTTTATTTTATTTTTATTTTTTGAACTGAATGGAAAAACTTTTATTGATCACAAAAATGGGTACAACATATTGACATCCATAAGCAAGAAGCCATAGCGAGCAGATTTACCTATAGAGTACAACCAATTGAGACTCAAAAGATAACAGTAAGAATAATAGTATCGAGACTAATATCCCATACCAATACTTCTCTTAACCCTATAGGATGTAAATACAACTTCACCTTGAGACCATACTCTGAAGGAGATTAAAAAAACCTAGAAAGGATAATCAATTTACAATGCAATTCTTGAGCATTGTAAATGAAACCAAAAGGCATGGCTTACCGATGAACAATATGTACAACAACCAAAGAAAACACCAAGGGAACCATATTAGACCTCTGTCACAATTGGAATTGTGCACCCATACAAGACAAAAACCATGCCCAAAAGGAGCTTCAACTGAGTACAAGAAGGCGAAACACTAAATACCTATGTATAATCCCATTGAAAACAAGTTTTTCCATCGACCAAAAAGAACCATTTTCCAATAGTTAGCGGTATAATTTTCAAAGTCATTCCACAACAAGGCCCATACCCATACCAAAAGTGTGAGCACGAGAGACCACAATATTACTCCAACAGATGAACTAACAACCAAAAATTCCATTGGCACTTTTGTAAGAAAAACAACAGACACCATATGGTTGGAGGTCAATTGTGATAAGATGAAATAAGATAAATGTATTGCATGCTATCAATAGGAGGGTCAATATGATCCCAAGGGACACTACCCTCGAGGTGGGATCAGTGAGATCCTCTAATAGAGAATTTGAATCAATGTAATTTTCTACACAAGCCAATTGAGACCCTATACTATTGAGATAGACTCATTGACATCATAACGTTCGTTTGATATACTCTAGGCTAGAAAAAAAATTGCAAGATTTGACTTACAAAATTGCAACATTCGACTTGCTTGTCCTTAAAGATTAGATGAAGCAGTGAATCCATTTTTTGGTGCAAGGTGAGGGAACACAAGAAATGTAAAGTCCTTTTATGGAACTGGCCAAGATCGAGGACCCTTCTCAGATCAAAATAGGTTGTTTGAAGCTCAAAATCAGAGTGATAAGGTAGTTCCTCAACCTCCTTTAGCTGCAGGAGGAAAATTTCTCTCCGCAACTCGAAAGGCACTGAATCAAAAGAAAAATCCACAAAATCAAAAGCAGAAAGTCGGGTTTGCTTGAAACCTAGAGACCCTAAGTTGAGCATACTAACGAAATTGGGAAACAAACTAAAAAACACATGAACCACAACCAACAACATAAGGGGATGGACACACTATAATGTCAAATTCTCCTAACCGAAAAACCAGTATGTAATCCCCCAATTCCACAACATAGGGCCAAATTAAATGAAGTAGCCCAATTCTGGAGACCTTAAAGACATAGAAACCCAAAATACTTGCAAGCAAACCAAATTAAAAAATAAACTTGTATACAAATTTTCAAATAGAGAAATGTGATTGGCCACTTATCTAAAATAAAACTAATAAAATAAGAGCAACAAACAACAAGAACCATTCAATAAATTCGAGAGGAAAAAACTCCTACTACCCAACAGACCAGACATGATATAAAACAAGACAAAGCCCAGATTAATTAGAAAAGACACCATGAACCACCAAAAGCAATACTAGCCACCAATTTCACCCCGATTAGCAGTAACATAATAAAATATTATTATATACAAATTTCATGTGCTAAGAGAAGAGAAGAAATGCATTAAAACCAAATGTGTACTTGCTATATTAACTAAAATGCACAATACCTTCCCTTGCTTGCTTAGAGAGGATGAATACAACAGATTACCCCATCATGAATGCACCCATGAGAGGACCACATGTGAACAATTCCAATAACATTGTAATGAAGCGGGATGAGGGTGCCCTCTCACCACCCTCCGCCCAGAGAACATCCTTTAGCCACCCCGGAGGAACATGCTTCCTTTATAACGAATTAACAAGTTGTATGCCTCCCAACACCTACTTTTCGAATTTTGACACACCATATCGAATTCAAGATAGTTGGGGCAAGCTCCCATGCAGGAGCATCTAGCTCAGGGTAAACAGAAAAACAGGTGTTTGCCTTATAGGTTACAGTTGATTGGTTGACAGGTCTAGGTTTTTATTTTGTGTGTTTTTTTTTTTAGAAATTCTATCATTAGGGCCTAATAGTCATTTACGTTATGTAGTTTCACTTTAAAGTTTCTTTTAGTTTAATTTGAAACTCATTTCTTACTTTAAAAGAACAGGATTAAGGATGTAACCATATTCAACTATTGGCAGTTTCAAAACGAAAACTGTTTCATATAGTAGTACAAAAGAGAGAAAAATACATTTTGTAAAGGTTGATTTTCCATTATAGTAAGAGAGAGAAAGTAATAAAACGAATTAGGAGATCTTTCAAAGAAACCATCTGTGAACTATTTTTCTGCAATAAATGCTATTTTATTTTCTTTCCGTCTTTGTTTATACCATAGTGTGCGGAAACCTGAAACATATGCGTAGTCATAACGAAGACGAATAGAATTAATTTATACACAGGTAGTAGAGTGAATACAACGTTCGGAAAATTGAAGCATACTTGCAGGAGAGTCTTACATAGAACAGAAATTCAAAGACATTCATGCAACCAGCAGGAGATACAAGCAGTCCCAGGTATTATAACATTTTTGATATTAATAGAGCTTAAAAAAATTCCATTGTTCATAAGAAAATATTATTTCTGTTGACAAGTCCTATAGGAATTTAAAATATATTACATATTAATTTTATGGACCGGGTTTGAAACCCCATACAAACAACGCTCACATCTAATGAAAAAATAACAAAGAAACAACAGAACAGAAGTAAGAGTCGACTGCGTAATTACTTATAGACATTAGTGTATCTACCCAAAAAGATACGCATACACAGTCCGAATAACGGTGGAATCCACAGTAAGAAACGAGGCATAGAAGCCCAGATTTCATAACCAACCAAATTAAAAAACTAATAGAGGCTCATAAGGGAAACGACCCTACACATTTGGGGGTTAATAGTTGAGAAAGTGAAGAAATTGCGAATGAACAAATTGTGACTAGCTGCAAGGAGAAAGAAAATCTCAAGAGTTAAGCCCTGAAGATATTTTAAGCCAATATTGAAATCTAATTAAAAGAAATGAAGAGGTTTTACTGAGTTTAACTTACCAGAAGGGAGAAACACCGAATAAACGAAAAGATTCGGTCGCCAATAAATAATGGTCTGCTCACAAGGAGCGAAAACCATTAGCAACTCACAAAAATTCTGAGGAATTGAAACAGGGACAAACGACTTACCATCGGGGAGCTGCTGAAGTGAAGCATATGTCGAAAACCCTTGGTGACTTCAACCTGTAGGCGCCAAAAATAAACAATCGAGCTACAAGTAAACTGAAACGGCAGAATTCTTAATAATGTCGGAATGAAACATATATAGAGGGGTTAAATCAGAAGCAAAGACCGGGAAGTCGTCACATTGTTGAAGTCCTGTTGGAAGCCGCAAGGATTTGGAAAAGCCCTTGCCACAGAGATGGTGTGAAAAGATCCAAACAGAGCCACCATATCGGTGGATCCAAGCACAGAGTCAAACCTCAAGAAATTTCGAGCAACAAGTGAAATGAATGTTGACTGAATAGTATTAGGGTTAGGAGATAGCGAGGGAGAACACATACCGAGAAGTAGGACAGATGTCCATCTCAATTCAGCCCACAAGGAAGAGTGGAAATAAATACACAGTGATTGTGAATTAAAACAAATTTGTAACATATCATATGACATCCCCAACCATTGAAATATCAATTCATAACTTATATTAAGTTTTGTTTAAATAGTCGAATCAAATTTTTGAGCGTAAGACTTAAGGAGGCGGGGCCTCATCAATTTTGGTATCAGAGCAGGCTCTGTGTGAGAAGAAAATGGAAGTTGGTCGACGAGGTCATGGGAGAGCTATTCGAAGAGTGGCAGATGAAGTATTGCGAGAAGAGATTCGAATATTGAACACCCGTTTGGCAGCAGTAGAAGCAGGAAGAAGAAGATATCCTGAGGGAGGTGATGATAGTGATGAAGAAGCTATAGAGACAATAGATGGATCAGATGGAGAAGGACCCGAATATATAATGTTGAGGTCAGTTTTACTATCGAATAGTAAGCCAAAGCATGAGCTTTCGACTTATGATGGAAATTGATCAACAGAGGTACTGCTGGATTGGCTTAGTGAGCTAAATAAATGTTTTTACTATGAGGAGTTCAACGAAGATAAAAGAGTTAAATTCGCTGCCACCAGGTTGAAAGGACATGGTTGAAAGCACATGCGTCTAGGCAAAGAGGAAGAGGTTGAACAAGCAACCTGTAAAAAAATGGACCACGATGGAGGCTAAATTGAAGGGTAAATTCTTACCCAAAGACTACTAGATTTCTATCTATAGGTAGGTACAGAATTTAAAACAAAAGGGGTTGAATGTAAAATAATATACTGAAGAATTCTATAGAGTAAATATGAGAGCTAGTTATATAGAAGAAACCCCTGAAAGGACAGCAAGGTTTGTGAATGGATTAAGGTGGGAAATATTAGATGAAATAAGTATTCTCTCACCTAGAACCATAGATGAGGCATATCAGAGTGCCTTAAAATCAGAGAAGAAAATAAACAGGAAAAAAAATGCCAGAAGAGGAGGAGGATCTGGCAGAGGGAAAGGACGGGACTATGGCAGCGGTAGAGTTGCCAATCCTAGTGATGAAGGCAACAGTTCAAAGACTCTAGAGATAGCAGAAAAAGAAAATAACACAAGAGGAGGAAAGCCATACTAGCGTGGAAGAGGTAATGACAGAGGCAGAAGAGCTTCCATCCAGTGTTATAAGTGTCATAAGTGGGGGCATAAGTCTTTTGAATGTCCTGACGATGAAAAAACAGGAGGAAGAGGAACATATGTTGCTCAGATGGAGGAAGCGGAGGCACCACCCCAAGAGGTAGAGAATGTACTAGAAACACATGAGGCCTTAATGTTGAATAAAGTATTGCTGAAACCAGCAAAAGAGGAAGATGAACCGACTCAAAGAAAAGAATTATTCCGAACAGTTTGCAAATCACATGGAAAATGCTGCAAACCAATTATTGACAGTGGAAGCACAGATAATCTAGTAGCCACAGAGATGGTAGAGAAATTGGGGTTGAAGAGACTGAAGCACCCCAGTCCTTACAAGGTGTCGTGGTTACAGAAAGGGGATCAACTGTTAGTTGACGAGCAATGTGAAGTTGAGTTCCATATTGGCAATTATAAGGATAAAGTTAGTTGTGATATTATGCCTATGGATGTGTGTCATATACTGTTAGGGAGACCATGGCAGTATGATAGAAAAGTGGCGGAAGATGTGAAGACAAATTGTTACAAGTCTTTTAAGGATGGGATTAAGCATACGCTTGTACCCATCAAGGAAGAAGAGACAGCAGAAACCAGTGGGGTCAAAGCATTACTGGTGGGAGGAAAGGAATTTTTAATGCAGATCAAGGACAATGAATCAAATATGTTGTTGTAAGGAGGCCAAAAAAAATGTTATTGCATACTACAATTATAGATCTAACTGAAGAAATCTAAGACATGTTGCAAGATTTCAGTGACATTATAGTGGATGATTTACCGGATGAATTTCCTCCTAAGAGATGTATCAGTCATCATATAGATTTTATACTTGGATTTAGTCTACCAAACAAGGAAACATACCAAATAACTCCTAAGGAAAATGAAGAAATCAGTAAGAAAGTACAGGAATTGTTGGATAAAGGGTTGATAAGGGAAAGTTTGAGCCCCTGTGCAGTTCCAACAGTTTTAGCTCTTAAGAAAGGCGGAGAGTGGTGAATGTGTACAGATTCAAGAGCTATTAATAAAATTACTATTAGATACAGATTTTCATTGCCACGAATGGATGATATGATGGATTGTTTAAGTGGAGCTGCATATTTCTCAAAGATCGATCTGAAGAGCAGTTACCACCAGATTCAAATTCGAGAAGGGGATGAATGGAAAACAACTTTCAAGACAAATGAAGGACTATACGAGTGGCTGGTAATGCCATTCGATTTGAGTAATGCCCCTAGTACTTTTATGCACCTGATGAACGAAGTGCTGAAAGAGTTCATTGGGAAGTTTGTGATTGTTTATCTTGACGATATATTACTTTTTAGCAAGACTAAGGAGGAACACTTTCGACATGTTCGAAGTGTGTTGGAGAAATTACAGCAAAACAAGTTGTTAATAAATCTAAAAAAATGTACTTTTTTTCAGAAGGAATTGGTTTATTTGGGTTTTGTGATTGTAGAGAATGAATTGAAGATGGACAAAAAAAAAGTTTCAGCTATTGTTAGCTAGCCATCCCCAAAGAGCCTGTTTGAGGTTCATAGTTTTCATGGGTTGGCAAGTTTTTATCGAAAATTTATCAAATATTTTAGTGGAATCTACGCACCTATGTTGGACACCATCAAAAAGGAAAATCAACATTTCTGTTGGATTGAAGCAGGAGAGAGAAGTTTTCAGATTTTGAAAAAGAAGATCACTGAAAGACCGATTTTGAGGTTACCTAATTTTCACAAACTATTCCAAGTTCGTTGTGATTCTAGTGGTATAGCCATCGGGGCAGTACTTAGCCAGGAAGACAAACTGGCCGCTTATTTCAGTGAAAATTTGAATGAAAGAAGAAAAAACTACTCATCCTATGATAAATAATTTTATGTTGTCATCCAAGCACTGAAATATTGGAGACAGTATTTGTTAGGTAACGAATTTGTTTTATTTTCTGATAATTCTGCATTAGAATATATTATGCAACAGCACAAACTAAACCATAAGCATGCAGAATGGCTTGATTATTTGTAGAGTTTCATGTTTGTGTTGAAACACATTAATGGAAAGGCCAACAAGGTGGCAGATGCGTTGAGAAGAAGAGATTTGCTCTTACAGGAGAGTATGATAAAAGTGTTGGGTTTTTAACATTTGAAATATTTGTATCAAACAGATGTGGATTTTAGAGGCTTATGAAGCCTGTCAAAATCGTTTGTTAAGGAACAATAGTCCATGGTTGGACTACAATTTGTAGGAAGGGTTGTTATTCATAGCGGGACAATTATGCATTCCCGACTGTTCGATGAGAGAGAAAATTATTCAGGAGAAGCACAACAGAGGTCTAGCCAGACATTTCGGCATAGACAATACTTTAGTACAGCTCGGAGATTTTTATTACTGGCCAAATATGCGACGGGACATGAAGCGATATGTGACTAGATGTAAAGTGTGCTAATTGGTGAAGGGACACAACCAAAATATAGGACTTTACATGCCACTGCCTATTCCAAGTAGACCATGGGACTCAGTCAGCTTGGACTTTGTCTTGGGTCTGCCAAGGATGTAGCGAGGCTTCAACTCGGTGAAGGTGGTAGTAGACAGGTTTTCTAAAATGGCACATTTCATTCCTTGTCGAAAAACCAGTGATGCCACTCACGTAACACATTTGTTTTTCACGGAGATCATCAGATTGCATGGCCTACCGAGGTCCATTATTTCTGACAGGGATGTGAAATTCGCAGGACATTTTTGGCATACCCTGTGGAAGAACTTGGACACAAAGTTGAATTTCAGCTCTGCATATCATCCACAGACTGATGGGCAAATGAAGATGGTGAACAGGAGCTTGGGAAACCTACTACGAAGTTTGATTGGTGAAAATTCACGGATGTGGGATTGTGTACTTGCTTAGGAAGAATTTGCTTATAATGACTCACCAAATCGCAACATGGGATACAGTCCTTTTTAGGTTCTATATGGGATGCATCCTCACAGAGTGCATGAATTGTGGGATTTGGGAAAGTTGGAAAGGAGGAGTGCTGACGGGGAAGATTTTTCCCAAGAAATGAGCGACTTACAGGAGCAGGTAAAGTCGAAATTATAGGACAACAGTAAAAAATACAAGCAGCAAGCAGATTTAAAGAGGTGGGAAGTTCAGTTTAATGTTGGGGACGAAGTTCTTACACATTTACGCAAAGAACATTTTCCTAAGGGCGAATATAACAAGATGAAATATAAGAATATTGGCCCTTGTAAAATTCTTCGTAAATTCTCTGCAAATGCCTATGAATTATAGCTTCCACCAGGAATAGGCATCGCCCATCTTCAATTTGGCAGATATGTTTCCATATATTGACAGTCGTGAAGATGACAGAGCGGCACGGCAAGAATGGGACACCCAATTTGAAAATGGTTCTTGGATGAGGCAAATGCCTATGGCTTAGCCTCTTGAGATCGAGAGAATTCTCCACACCTAGGTATTCAAGCACACTCATAGGAAGGAGTACTTTTAGTACCTTTTCAAGTGGAAGATCCATCCCATTGAGGACAGTTCGGGGCTTGACGCAGCACAAATACAATGAGCAGGCTATTTTGTTGAAGAGCTCATGGAACGGAGCCATGAATTTTTGTTACCCCGGGAGCCTGATGCAGGAGCATCCATCTTAGGGTAAACAGAAAAACAAGTGTTTGTCTTCCAGGTTACAATTTATTGGTTGACAGGTCATTGCACCTGGGTTTTTATTCTGTGTTTTTTTTAGAAATTCTATCATTAGGGCCTAATAGTCATTTACTTTCTGTAGTTTCACTTTAAAGTTTCTTTTAGTTTATATTTAAAACTCATTTCCTAGATTAAAAGAACAGGATTAAGAATGTAACCATATTCAATTGTTGGTAGTTTCAAAAAAAAAATTGTTACATACAGTAGTACAAAAGAGAGAAAAATACATTCTGTAAAGGTTGATTTTCCATCATAGTAAGAGAGAGAAAGCAATAAAACGAATCAGGAGATCTTTCAAAGAAACCATCTGTGAACTATTTTTCTATAATAAATGCTATTTTATTTCTTTCCATCTATTGTTTATACCATAGTGTGTGGAAATTTGAAAAATATGCGTAGTCATAACAAAGACGAATAGAATTAATTTATACACAGGCACTGGAGCGAATACAGCGTTCAGAAAATTGAAGCATACTTGCAGGAGAGTCTTAGATAAAACAAAAATTCAAAGACATTCATGCAACCACCAGGCGATACAAGCAGTCCTAGGTATTATAACATTTTCCATATTAACAAACCTTAACAAAATTCCACTCTTCATAAGAAAAACTTATTTCTGTTGACGAGTCCCATAGGACTTTAAAATATATTACATATTAATTTTATGGACGGGGTTTGAAACCCTATACAAACAACACTCACATCTGATGGAAAATTAACAAAGAAACAACAAAACAGAACTAAGAATCGGCCGTGTAATTACTTATAGAAATTATTCTATCTACCCAGAAAGAGACGCATACACAGTCCGAATAACGGTGGAATCCACAGCAAGAAACGAGGCACAAAAGCCCAGATTTCATAACCAACAAATTACAAAACTACCAGACGCTCATGAGGGAAATGAGCCTACCCATTTAGGGGTTAATAGCTGAGAAGGTGAAGAAATTGCGAACGAACAAACTCCGACTACCTACAACAAGAAAGAAAATCTCGAGAGTTAAGCCCTAAAGAGATTTTAATCCAATATTGAAATCTAAATAAAAGAAATGAAGAAGGTTTACTGAGTTTAACTTACCAGAAGGGAGAAATGCTGAATAAAGGAAAAGATTCGGTCGCCAATCAACAAGGGTCTGCTCACGAGGAGCGAAAACCATTATCAACTCACAAAAATGTTGAGGAATTGAAACAGGGACAAGCGGCTTACCATCGGGGAGTTGTTGAAGTGAAGAGGATGCCGAAATCCCTTGGTGACTTCGACCTGCAGGCGCCAGAAATAAACAATCAAGCTACAAGTAAACTGAAACGCTGAAATTCTTAATAATGTCGAAATGAAACGTATACAAAGGGGTTAAATCAGAAACAAAGACCAGAATTCATCACATTATTGAAGTCCTGTTGGAAGCCACAAGGATTTGGCAAAACCCTTGCCACAGAGACAGTGTGAAAAGAGCCAAACAGAGCCACCATATTGGCGGATCCAAGCACATAGTAAAACCTCAAGAAACTTCGAGCAACAAGTGAAATAAATGTCGATTGAACAGTATTAGGGTTAGGAGATAGCGCGGGTGAACACATACCGAGAAGTAGGACATATGCCCATCTCAAGTTAGCCCACAAGGATGAGTGGAAATAAATACACAATGATTGCGAATTAAAACAAATCTGTAACGTATCATATGACATCACCAACCATTGAAATATCAATTCATAACTTATATTAAGTTTTATTTAAACAGTCGAATCAAAGTTTTGAGGGTAAGACTTAAGGAGGCGTAGGCCCCATGAGGCTCATTTGAGAAGGAAGTACAATTATCACGTAAAAGAACACCTTATATGGGAAATTTATATTATTTATAAAACTTATGTTTTAAAATAAAAATTTGATAAATGTAAAGAAAGGTTGAAAATAAATTGAAACAAAAAAGCAAAGAGAATTATAAGCGTTGAAGGCAACTTCTTATTCCTCTTTATTTTGATTTTAAATATAAAGTTAACATAAGAATATAAATGATGAAAAGGAAAAAACTCATTGACAAGTTATCCGTTGATATTGTGTACCCTTTTAATCTATGAAGGTGCCAGTGAAAAATCAATTCTGAATCTGCGCCAACATTCATAAATATTGTGCAAACTTTGCTTCACAGTCAAACATAGAGTTAAACAATCTTTTTTTGAGATGATGACTTTTTGATAAATTTGATAGAAGAAAAATAGTTTAGACATGAATGAGATAAGATGCAGATAAATTTAAATTTTTGAAAGAAATTTTAGGATAAAACAATCTTTTATTTTGATTTATTTTTTCAAATAAAATTGAAGTTTAAAGTTATTTTAAAATAATAAATTTAATTTAATTATAATTTAATGTTGTTTAGAACTTCTAGAATCTTATGTAATATAATTGTTAGAGTAAATAATTCACCTATTTTCAAAAGACAAATGCTAAACCCAAAAAAATTGCAGAAATTCTAAACTACATTATATAACATTCGAGCCTTAATTATAACTTTAAAAAAAAATATCAAGTTAAGGAGCGTTTTGATAATGACGAAGTAGTGACCATTGAAGCCCTCACCTCTTCCTCTAAGGCGTGGCACCCTTGGTCTCTCGCTCTAGGTGTTTTTCTTTGGATGAATTTCGATGAAGGCATTTGTGGTAATGGCAGTTCTCTTCGTGGTAATGCCAGCGAATCAAATAAATTCATATATAAAGTATGAAACGAGTGTATCTTTTCTGGGACTCAACATACCTTCACAACGATCTCCCTACTATGGAAAGGACGATCGACGTTACCATACAGATCAGGCTCTCCGAACCATAGTTACCAAGTTCGGCCGTAGTGGTCAATTTTTTTTAAAAATTGATGGATACGATTTGGTTGGTTTAATAATTCATTAAATTTTAATAAGGTACCCATTTTAAATTTTAATAAAAAAATTCATATTAACCATGATTAAAATCAGTAATTTGCAAATTAAATATTTTATGCTAAAAAAGAGTAAGTTTGGTATTCTAATATTGTAGAGAAAAACATAGCAATTAAACAAAAAGTAAGTTTCCTCTTGTAACATTGTGATTGAGAAATAAACTTAAGTTTTTTAAATCTAGGCTTCATAAGAATAGTGTAACTTCGAACCTTATAATAATTGTGATGAGAAATAAATTTCCTCGTATGTAGATTTTTTTTAGTTTTGTTTTTTATTATTATTATTATTATTATTATTATTATTATTATTATTTTCTGAATAAGATTAATTTTATTAAGAAATCATATAGTACAGTATGAAGTTATAGTTAAGAGAAGCTAGATAGTGGGGGAAGTCGGAAATGATAAACTATCAACCTTGGTCCTGATGAGTAACCAAGAAATGAACAATAATGATCAAAAAAGGGTAACAAGGAAACAATGGGATTGACCCAAGAATTTACCCAAAACGTGTTGAATCATCCATATGGCAAATTTTTCCTTTCTTTTTGCTAACTTTGACCCAACTGATGTGGTGCGGTTGGGTTGGAACCATTGGCACACTATTGTTGATTGTGGGGAGGGTCTCCTTGTCCGAATCAGAGGAGGAGGACTCATGAGTACGTTTTTGTGTATTCAGAGGAACAGTGGGTCCCTCAGGGCTGATCATGGGCGTGTCCTCCATATGCTTTGCTTCCTCCCCTTCTGCTTTAGCCTCCTCTTCATCCAAGCTGAAGGACTCAATGTCATCCATGGGGTGTGGATCACATGGTTTCCAGCTTTTGGGTTTTGGTTTGTGATTGATTTTCTTCTTTTGGGTGAGGAACATGGCACAGGTATTCTAAAGGTGCCATGTCTCATGGCAGTGGCCGCATCGAAAGGTTGTGTTCTCATAGTCCAGGGTTTGTGTCCACAGGAAATCCCCAACTTTAAGGTTGATTTCATCGGTCATACATTTGATTATTTCTATTTCCGCACAGATTTTGCCAGAGGTGTATATTCCTTTCTGAACCCCTAGAGGGATTCGTTGCCAGAAAGCAGCCCAAGGTGTTTCCAATCCCTTGGAAGATATAAAAGTGCCATAGATGTGCAGGGAGGTTTGGTAGTCTAACCCAAATGGGAAGCTTGGTGATAGCTGCCATAGAGGGGTCAAAATCTAGGACCCAGGGGATGAGGAATAGCCCTGTTGTTCCCCAAAACCATGGGCCCCCAGTTAAGGCTTTTTGATAGTCTTTGATGAAAGCAAACACAACTATGAAGAAACCATTCAAGCAGAAAATAACCTTGATGTTGCTGGTCCAGATGGAGTGAATCCATTGGTATAGATCTGTTGTGCGAGGCCATAGTCCATTACATCAACAAATAATGGCGGATTCTACATACATTTGAAGTTGATCATCTAGATATGGATGGGATATTTCTATGGAGGGAACTTCCTCCAGTTTATCAACCAAAAAGGGCTTGGGAGCCTCAGAGGGTTGAGAGTATTTTTTGGGTGGATGTGCATGGATAACATCTTTGTAGGAGAAAGCAGGAGTAGAAGATGGCTTCCCGGCTGCTCCCCTTCTTAGACGAAGGGTTAATACTAGCGAAACAACTCTTTCAATATTGTAAAAAGACAAGGGAAGAGAGTCCTCTAGTTGTTTACCTCCATATAGAAGTATCTAAAGAGAAAAGGGTATCCCCAGCATTTGTTCAAGGTTATGCAAAAGGTTTTGTGCCAGATCCATTGAGCGCACCCAATGAAGCATGTTTTTTCCAGTAAGAAGCAAGATTTGGATCTGAAAAGAAGGGAAAGTGATATTTGAGAAACCCTATTTGCCAGAGCGTATATAAGTTGAGAGCGTGATTGATCCCACGATTCCTAGATCCACGTGGTCGTGTCGGGGTTGGATGTCGGCTGAGTGTTGAGATTCACATGTAAAGGCCGTTTCAGTGTTATGAACTCCTTTCTTGATGGTGGGTGTGTTACAGTGAAACTAGATATATGCATCCAACAGTGGCTCCTTTGATCTCCCTGCTCGCAGATACGAGAGGCTGAATAGTTGCAAGGAGGTGGCATAGGGAGAGTTTGCATACTTTCAAATGCTATCTCCTTCAACCGTGTGGCAGTCATATTGGAATACAATGTCGCGGGCTCGGATCTGATTCCCATTTTTTTGGTTGATGACACCTCGAAGTAGGATCGAGCCCCCTTTTCTGTGGTCAATGGGAGCTGCGACTAACATTCTCCATATCACCCTTCCTTGGTGCAGTCCTAGCAGTGGGTACGTCCCTTGTATGTAGATATTAATTCGAGCTATTATTAATATTTAATATTTTATTATTTATATTGCATTCCCATTTTAATTTAATGTTATTCATATTATTAAATTTTATTTTTTTTACAAATTGTAATATAAATAAATTTCATGTATTTTGTCTCTTATTATTTATTTTTATTTCAAAATCATGTTAACTAGACAGAAAAGGTAATATTGGAGATGGATAAAGATAAATTGTGAGGGAAAATTTTAACATAATTTCTTAAAAGTTTTGAATATAACTTTTAGTTTATTTCAATTTTTTAAAATTAAAAATAAATAAATTAAGATGTATATTCTTCCATTTTTTCCATATTAAATTTTAGTATAGAATTTTAATCGAATTTGAATTTTTTAACTTTGCAAGAAGCCCTACACCCCACAAGGTATCGCATGCCATGATGATTTCCTTCTTTTCAAGGAGACATTTTCATTAGAGTAGATGTGTAGGCCTTGGATGAGAGATGTTAGATATTAGATGTGTATAGGGTAGATGTGTACGCAGACGTGAGATGTGAGATGTTATAAGATATTAGAAAATATAATATACATATCACATTAAAATATATAACATATAAATAGTACTTATAAATTAACATCTATTTTACAATATAAATTAAAATAATGATTCCGTAACTATCTTAATAAGATCATAAAAATTTAGCTTTAACCATATAACAAGATTTTTAATCATGAATATTTACTATAAATATTATTAACTTCTGAATAGGTTTTTTACAATACAATGGGCCAATATCTAGAAGATAAAGATAGAGAGAGGGAGGGAGAGAGGGAGAGGATGGAAGAAAATTATAATACCATGGGTCATCTAGGTTTTTGATTATTATCTAGGCTTTTAATTATTTTGTTACAATATCATGGCTTATCAATACCACATGCCAAAAAACAATAACTTATTTCAAAATCAAAATATTCTACAAATACTTTAATTTAATTTATTTTTTTAACAAAGGTTATATTTACTTTTGATGTATATCTAGATCCTCCATCCTTAATACTACTAAAAATATTCTCATAGAGATTAAATAGAGGTTTTAATAAATTAAAGATGAGAATAATTTTATATATATATGTGTGTGTGTGTGTGTGTGTGTGTGTGTGTGTGTGTGAAATTTATATAATATAAATAATATTATAAAGAATGAGGATACATGCATCTTAAACAAGGATCCAAGGGAAGAGAAAAAGAAAAGCGATTAACAATGATAGAGGAAATATAGTGCATGATTCTTTTAAGTTTTTTATTATTGAATTTTATTTGACATTGTTGATCCAAAATATAGGTTTAATATTTTACGATTATATATATATTTTTTTAATTTAGATACTTTCTTAAATACAATAGAATGGGATCATATATAAGAGAGAGAGTGAGATGGAGGGCTAATAGAGTGGGGGAGAGGGACATAGAGGTGGGAGATACAAGGAGACAGAGGAAGGAAGAGAGAGAGGGAGAGAGAGATGGATTTGGAGGTGGAAAGAGAGGGAGAGAAAAACAAAGACATTGAGAGATGGAGGTGGAGAGAGAGACAGAGTCACAAGGGAGAGATGAATATGGAATGAGGGAGAGAGGAGATGAGGGAAGAGAGAGACATGGAGATGATAGAGATAGGGAACGAAGGGGAAGAGAGAGAGAGAGAGGGAGACATAGATATGGAGGGGGAGAGAAGGAGGGAGATAGTGATAGAATTGGAGGATGGAAAGAGTGTTGAATTCTTAGTTAAACTGAGAGAGGGGGGGGGGGATGAATCAGTTTAACACATATATGATTTTTTTTTTTTTTCATCAACTTAATTGAAGCTTGATTTTATAACCAACCTTAGTATATGAATAGTCTTAATATGTTGCAGCAAGTATTAAATTAATGTGACATCAAACTTATTATGAGAGCAGCAAGCATTAAGCAGATTTAGTAAATCATCTCAGCACTTAGGTAACACAGATAGAGACATCAGATATAAGTGGAAACCCATAAAGAGAGAAAACCATAGCTTATTATTGTTGTGATGCAAAGGAAAGCTCCAACTCCCTGTCACCACTATTTTTCTGTAGGCACCAACCTACAGGAGGCTCCAACCTCAATCAGCTACAACTGACACCTATCAAGCTTCAAATTGATAGGGAAGCTCCAACTTCCTCAATTTATCAAAAGAAATGTTTGCTGATTTACATAAGATATCAGCTCTGTTCTGTAGCATTTCTTTCTGCTCCTCTCTTCCTTATCTTCTCTGCCTCAATATTCTGTACTCTACATTCTCTATTCTTACTCTCTCTCTCTAACCTCTCTATGCATATCAAGTTGATATTATATATAGAGTTCATCACATGACTGTTTGTATTCCACAAGGAATTTGCAGTGAACAACCATGACTCTTTGGCTTTTGTCTTCTCATTCCTTTGTCCAACTCATTTTAAAAAGTATAACAATATGTACAAATTTTAATGTTACAGTGAGATTTTTCTTTTCCTTCGGATAGTTTCCTTTGCATCACAAAAAATATAAAACAATTAAAACATTTACATTTTCAGTTACAGTATATACACTTCACTTAGCCCTTGGCTTGCTGGTTTTTTCCTTTCTGTTGTTTTCATGCAACTGTCCTGCATACCTCTGTTTACTGCAACTCTGAGCACCTGTGCATGTACACCTGTGCATGTGCAATTTTAAATCCCTTCGCTGCATACCTCTTCAATTTTGCAGTCTCTGTTTACCTCTGTACATATTCTCCAAGCCCATTGTAGTTGTGTATCTGCTATATATATGCCTGTTTTATAATTTTAGCTCACCAGTAAATCTCAAAGTCTCATGCATCAATTAATCATTCAAAAAGGGTCCACAATCTGTCTAATCTGGGCAATCTCTGTTCATTGTGGAGGTTCCACTTCTCATCTATAAACCTTTAATAACTTTTGTGTAGGCGCTCATATGAAGATTCGTTAATATAAACTTTGACTTTGGTTAGTAAAAAAATCAAAATACTGTGCTCACTTCTTTAACATTAAAACTTTTCAATCATCGACGAATGCATAATGCATATGTATACCTCTCCTTTTTATTCCTCCAACCCGCGCACAACAGTCATATATAGTGCATATGTTTAAGTTATATGGTTAGCGCCTTATTACTACATCCTTGCTCTATTAAATAATGTGTGAACTATAATAGTTCCAAAGCTTAAACATTTATTTTAATCCCGAGATAACCATATAACTCGTTACACATAAAATTATAGCCCACAACATATATAAAAGCATTTGAATCGATATCTGACATTTTATAATATCAATATCCATAATATAATATGGCCCCCATTCGAATGTTAAGAATCTTTATTCATATCATCGCATCAGTTGTTATAACATTAATATACGCCTCGACTAAGGTTTAAACCCCAAACACTAACCTATGTAATTGCCTCGGGCCCACATCCTAACACATATATGTGGTCGATCACAGCAGTTCATTTCCCATTCACATCCAACGGCACATGTCTTATCACGCTCCAACCCTCCGATCCTACAGCAATCAGATGATTAAACGATATGAAATTTAACTCTTAGAAGCCATGTGATGAACTAGGGCCCAACCTCTTAACGCACCCTTCTCATCTGAGGGTGGAAGGCTTATCGCACGCCATCCCTTGAGTTATCTTCCGTGCTATTTTGAGTGCTATTGTCCTTCGATGAACCCACCTCCATATCGCATGACGTACATCGATATCGTGTTGATTTCACCGTTGACAGTTAACACACGATGGGCATGCAATGAGTGCGGTTTCTCCAACCCGCTTAAGACCACGTGTCAGCACCTAGCATATATCATGTTGATTTGGAGTGGTTTCACTTCCGTACAAAGGCGGTGCGATATGGGTGGGTTTGGTTTCGAAAACTGCTTCCGGTTTTGAATTAACACGAAAACCGTCGGGTGTTCCAAACCCACTGTCACTGTTCATACCTCATGGTTCCGTTCAGTTGCGCTCGAGGTTCCATTCCTTCCTTCATTTGTTCACGATCCCATTATGTCTTCTTAAATTCGTTTTCATACGGTTCTTTGGTTATTCTTTGTCTCTCCTTCTCATATGTTATCCCTTGCTTTGTCAACACTTCAACACGGCGCTTCTGCTATGATAACGCACAACTCCATTCACGCGTAGGTTTATCACCAATCATATGTGCTCGATTCATGATTC
The DNA here is from genome assembly GCA_034641835.2 of Pinus albicaulis. NCBI lineage: Eukaryota > Viridiplantae > Streptophyta > Pinopsida > Pinales > Pinaceae > Pinus > Pinus albicaulis. Next base: position 1,641,359,129 of record CM076580.1, read on the forward strand.
CTTAATGCAGGGCCTTATCCCCGACTCTTTCCCGGGGTCCCTCCTTCGCACTATAGATATCCTCCATCTATTAGGACGGTAGCCATTCAGGCTCAATTCCCAATATTCAGTTGTAGTTTCCAGTTATTCATCAGAGGAGTGCGGAACTCCATTAGTCATTTTTAATAGATTCATTTACCCATCAAGAAATCAATGCCAGAACATTAATTCATTACTCTGCTCCCGGTTCTCCAACGCTGAAATGAACATCTGGAATAGATTTCCTTATCAAACAGGGTTAAAACAATTCAGGATCTTTGCAGGGTTAAGACGTTTCATCGCATAATTCCTCAAATTCATAAAACTATGCCATCACTGTTTTAATACAGTATGTGTAATAAGCCTGTCTCGCAGGATTACTTTGCCATCATTTTGCTTTTGGGTTTACTGTAGCTCCTTCGAATTATAAATCCTCGATTATAGACATCAAATTAAGCCAATCCTCCATTATAATAAGGTCTCTTATATGGAATTCAAAATTCAGAACTTCACAGCCCATAATTTCACAACAGAGCCTGTAATTTCCTTCAAGCGCCTTATTCAATCGATGACTGTAACATCGAATTTTATAGTGGACTCTATGTCATTGCCATGTCATTGTTGACTATAACTCATGCATTTTTTCAACCACAACATCGACAGCCCATAATTGAAATTTATTCTTCTGTCCCACACAGAAAATAATCAACCTATACACATCCATTCAGAAACAAATGAATTCACTTGCAGGATTGGTTGTCCTAGCCAGATCTTTGAATCAAGTGGCTCTTCTGCAACCTACACTGTCTTTTAACCCTATGCAGTTCTATACAGTATTTGTAGGTCTCCTTTGCACTGTCTCTATAAATATACTCTCCCTCTGTTCTTCTCATTCTCCCTGTAAAGACCTGATGTCTTCCCCTTTGCCTCTACTACTGTCCTTTGTATGTCTCTGCCTCTGCTGCCTCCTTTGCCATCAATGACAATATTTCCAACAGTCTCCCCCTTTGGAATTTATGGCAATACACTTCCTCTTCTTGCCTTTTAGGACCCTTCCTTTTGTTGCTTGCTCTTCCTCCCCCTTTGACATCAATGGAAAGGGGTTGCTCATTTTTTTTTTTCAGTTTGCTTTGAACTCTTGCCCATGTTGTACTGATCTTGAGGACCTATTTCATGCTTTCTTTTCTAGCTAATCTCTCCCTGGAATGATATTTTCGTTTATGTTCTCCCCTTGAAACTATGCTTTCTCTTCATATCAGAGAGTAGCATCTACAGATACTACCCCTAGTCTATCTCTCAAATATTCAAATGGATCTCTAGCAAGAGGTTTGGTAAATATATCAGATATCTGTTATTTTGTTGGTACATACTCCAACTTTAATACCTTCTGAGCTACTTGTTCTCGGAGAAAATGATACTTGATTGGGATATGTTTAGTTTTTTAGTGAAGCAAAAGATTTTTTGATATTATTATAGCACTTGTATTATCACATTTGATAGATATAGGTTCATCAACAATTACCTTCATGTCTTGGAGGGTTTGTTTCATCCACATGACTTGTGTACAACATGCTGCTACTGCTATGTATTTTCTTCTGCTGTAGATAGAGAGATAGATGTTTGTTTCTTGCTTAGCCATGCCACCAGACTTTCTCCTAGATAGAATGCACCTCCACTTGTGCTTTTCCTGTCATCCACACAGTTGGCCCAATCTGCATCTATGTATGCTGTCAAAGTGAGGCTTTTTCCTTCTGGATACCATAGCCCAAACTGTACTATTCCTTGTAAATATCTGAATATTATTTTGACTGCTAGAAGATGATTTTTCTTTGGTGCTGCTTGATATCTAGCCACAAGTACTACTGCTAGCATGATGTCCGGTCTTGATGCTGTCAGGTATAGTAGACTTCCTATCATGGATCTGTAGAGTCTTTGATCTATATCAGAAGATCCATCATCAGCACATAGCTTGCATCTCGTGATCATGGGAGTTGACACAGGTTTGCAGTCTTCCATTTTGAACTTTTTCAACATTTCTTTTAAGTATTTTTCTTGTAAGATGAATGTACCTGTGTTATTTTGCTGAATTTGAAGTCTTAAATAGAAACAGAGCTCTCCAATCATAGACGTCTCAAACTCTTCTTTCATCTCCTCAGCAAACCCTTTTTCTAGCTCATCTCTGTTGCTTCCAAACATAATGTCATCAACATATACTACAAAAATCAGGAGTTCATTTTCATGGGCTTTTATGTATAGATTTTTTTCTACTCCTCTCTTCAAGCCTTGTTTTTGCAAGTATTAATCCAGCCTTGAGTACCAAGCACGAGGAGCTTGTTTTAGTCCATATAGAGCCTTCTTTAGTTTGCATACATAGTCTTCTTTGTCTGTTAATGAGAAGCCTTCTAGTTGTTCCATGTATACTTCTTCTTCTAGATCTCCATTCAGAAATGCAAATTTCACATCCATTTGAAATACCTTGAAGTCTTGGTAGCATGTAAAGGCCATAAACATTCTGATAGCTTCCACTATGGCTACAAGGGAAAATGTTTCATCATAATCAAGTCCTTAGATTTGTGAATATCCTTTGCAGACAAGTCTGGCTTTATTCCTGATTACCTGTCCTTGCTCATTCATTTTATTTTTGAATACCCATTTTGAGCCTATGACATTTTTCTCAATAGGTCTAGGAACTAGTTCCTAGGTATTGTTCTTCTCAATTTGGTCCAATTCTTCATTCATAACATTCACCCAATACTTGTCCTTGCTGGCTTCTTCAAACTTCTTTGGCTCTATTTGTGATAGCATGGCTATGTATACCTCTTCTGTCTGTTCAGTTAACTGCCTTCTTGTCTGGACCCCTACTCTCTTGTCTCCTATGATCTAATCTTCAGGATGGTTCTTCTGAGTGTATCTAGAGGGGGCTTTAGAGTTTAGTTCAGCATCTTCTGTTGTCTTTCTTTCTTCATAATGATCTTGGTTTTCTTCTTCATGGTGGTCTGAAGGACTGCTGCAGTCTGTACCATTTGTATTATTTGGAAGTTCTTCATAAAATCTCACATCAATGCTTTCCACAATTTTTCGAAGAGTATTGTTGTAGCACCTGTACCCTTTACTTTTGGAAGCATATCCTAGAAATATCCCTTCATCTGCTCTTGCATCAAATTTCCCAAGATTTTCATCATTATTCTTTATGTAACACTTACTTCCAAAGATTCTAAAATGTTTGATTGAAGCTGGTTTACCATGCCATAGTTCATAGGGCGTCTTGTCATTGCTTGGCCTTAAGTGAGCTTTTTTAAGGATATGCACGGCTGTGTGTACTGCTTCTACCCAGAAGGTTTGAGGAATATTACTCTCTTACATCATGGCTCTGGAAATTTGTTATACAGATCTATTTTGTCTCTCTGCTATTCCATTCTGCTGAGGTGTCCCTACAATAGTAAATTGTTGCTTTATGCCGTGTTCATTGCATAGGTCTGAAAAGTCATAATCTGTGAATTCACCTTCTCTGTCTGATCTGATGCATTTTAGCTTGCATCCTGTCTAATTTTCTACTAAAGCTTTGAATATTTTAAATTTTTCCAGAGCTTCCGATTTATTCTTGAGAAATGCAACCCATGTCATTCTGGAGAAATCATCTATTATCAACATGAAGTAGGATTCTCCACTTGGTGTTTTAGTTCTTGCAGGTCCACACAGGTCCATGTGCACAAGCTGGAGTGGTCTTCTTGTTGATAACTCATATTTGGCCTTAAAGGATGTGCGGGTTTGTTTGCCCAATTGACAATATTTTCATATGGTATTAGAAGGCCTTTTTATTTCTGGCATGTCTCTGACAGCTTTCTTCTTGCTCAGTTTGATGATATGATCGAAGCTGAGATGTCCCAATCTCGTATGCCATAACCATGACTCCTCAAGTTTGCTAAGATGGCATGCTTCATCTTCCTCTTTCACTATGTAAACATTACTCTTTGTTCGAACACCTTTGAGCAGAGTCTTACCTGTGGTACTTGATCTGACTTCACAGTATTGTGCTCTAAAAAGAACTTCACAGCCTTTACCACACATTTGACTGACACTCAACAAATTTTCTTTCAGTCCATATACAAATAGTACATCTTGGGCCTTACCTCTGCCATTATCTAAGCTGACTGAGCCCTTTCCCTTGATTTTTCCTGATTTTTCATTGCCAAAAGTAACATTACCAGTTTTCTTTTCGTCAAAAGTTATAAATTTTCTTCTGTCTCCAGTCATATGTTTTGAGCAGCCACTATCCAAATACCATTGTATTTTCAGGTCTTTAGCAGTTAGATCCAGGTCACACTTATTCACCTTCTTTTTCCACTGGAAGCATCCTTTTGTTTGGTATCTTTTGTGAGATGATGAATCACATCCTCTGAGAGGACATTTGTAAGGCATATGTCCAATTTTATTGCATACACAACATTTGATCATAATTTTTGCAGAATTGTGAGTATGAAAAAAATTTCTTTGATTCATAAACCCCCTTGACATGTTGAACATCAATCTTTGTCCATATTTTCTACACTCAATGATTTTATGGCCAAATTCCTTACAATAAAAATAGTAACCATAGAAACTATTTTCATACCTGATGTAAGGTTGTCTTCTCCATTTGTTTTCTTGAGATAGTCTCTTCACTTTTTGCTTCTTTTGCTGGTTTGAATTACTCCTCTTTGCATGACAGTATGCAACAATGTGTCCTAGCTTGTGGCAGACATAACAGGTGGCATTTTTCATGGGGGGAAGAATCTCCTTTGATGGCTTCCAAATTTGACATACTCAGGGGTATATGAATATTTTTCTATTGTCTGAGTATTTCTTTCATTCTTTGTTATTAGAGGATTCTTCTGGGTTCTGTCTCCCTCCTTACATGTTTCTTATTTTGTAGGAATTATTTGAGCTGCTTCATCATCCTCCTTTGCTTTTACAAAAATAATCTCTCTGTCTTCTTTTTCTTTGCTTTTACTTGATTCTCCTTCATAGCCTATTCCAGTTTTTATCATAGGAGATCTTTGAGCATCAAGAATTTCATTCAACTTACCAGAGCTTGTTGTTTGAGAAGAATTTATAGCGACTTTTCTTTGAGCATTTTCTAATTTCTTCCTGAGACATACTACTTCTTCTTCCAACTTCTCTTGTTCCTGATTTTTCTCCTTAATTTTCTTAAGTAACATGTCTTCTATCTTCTTGGCTTCTTCAAGCTCTATCTTTAGCTGCATGAGGACTTCTGAATTATTTTCTTCTCATACATACTTGAGGAGAATGTCCTTTTTTTTTATTCACTTCAGTTTGAGTCTATCAATCTCCTCTAGGGCACTTCTTAGCTCCCCCTCAAGGTCGACTTCACCTTCTTCTTCTTCATCTTCTAGCAGGAGTCCTTCAAGTTCTTCTATGGCCATCAATAAAAATTTAGAGGTTCCTTCTTCACTTGAGGGTTCATCTGATTCTTTAGATGCACTGCTGTCTTGTTGAGCATAGAAGGATTTTCTACTAAAATTCTTTTCTTTCTACCACTTCATTGACTTATTTTTCACTGATTCTTGAGCCTGATACTTTACTTTCTTGTGAGGACACTTAACAACATAGTGTCCAACTCTTCCACAGTTAAAGCATTTGAGAGGAAGTTTACCTTTGTATTTACATGAGCCTCTATCCAGTTTCTTGACAAATTTAGCCTCTTCTTCATCAGAGGAAGAACATGTATCTTCCTTTTCTTCTTTCTTCTTTTCTGTTTAAAATTTTCCTCCCTCGTACTTGGCTTCTTCTGTGGGAGTCTCATCTCATAGGCTCTTAGATTTCCAAGTAACTGGTTCATAGTCAAGGTCTCCCAATTAGCTGTTTCTTCTATTGCAGACACCTTGGGATTAAACCTGGATGGAAGAGATCTTAGAATATTTTTCATAATTATACTTTCTGGTATGGTTTCTCCAAGAGCTTTCATATTTTTAAAAATTTCTGCAACTCTTAAGAATAAGCTGCCAACATCTTCATCATCATTCATTTTTAAATTTTCAAACTGGGCTCTATATACTTGAATTTTGGCAGTCTTTAAATTTTTATTTCTCTCATGGATATTCTCTAGAGTGTCCCACATATCTCTGGCAGTCTTACTGTGCATTATTTTGATAAATTCAGCCTCACAAAGTCCACTTAAGATTGCATTCATGGCCTTTGCATTTGCTACAAATTCTTGTTTAGCTTCTCTTTCTGGGTCAGTTGCCTTTGGGGCATATCCAAATTCTACAGCAGCCCATACCTTTATTCCTAGAGACATTATGTATGCTCTCATTATGATTTTCCAGAAGGCATAATTAACACCAGTGAAGAAAGGGGCTTTATTGGTTAAGCTTCCTTCTTGACTAGCCATCCTGGGGGCCTAGGATCTCCTTTCAGTGGTTAAACTGGTACAAAAGGAACTAGCTCTGATACTAATTTTTGAATTCTTAGTTAAACTGAGAGGGGGGGGTGAATCAATTTAACACATATATGAGTTTTTTTTTAATTTTTTCATCAACTTATTTATAGCTTGCTTTTATAACCAAACTTAGTATATGAACAGTCTTAATATGTTGCAGAAAGTATTAAATTAATGTGACATCAAACCTATTATGAGAGCAGAAAACATTAAGCAGATTTAGTAAATCGTCTCATCACATAGGTAACACGGATAGAGACATCAGATATAAGTGGAAACCCATAAAGGGAGAAAACCACATCTTATTATTGTTGTGATGAAAATGCAAGCTCCAACTCCCTCTCACCACTGTTTTTCTGCAGGCACCAACCTATAGGAGGCTCCAACCTCAGTCAACTACAACTGACACCTATCAAGCTTCAAGTTGATAGGGAAGCTCCAACTTCCTCAATTTATCAAAAGAAATGTTTGCTGATTTACCTCAGATATCAGCTCTGTTCTGTAGCGTCTCTTTCTGCTCCTCTCTTCCTTGTCTTCTCTGCCTCAATCTTCTGTACTCTGCATTCTCTATTCTTACTCTCTCTCTCTCTAACCTCTCTATGCATATCAAGTTGATATTATATATAGAGTTCATCACATGACTGATTTTATTCCACAAGGAATTTGGAGTGAACAAGCATGACTCTTTGATTTCTGCCTTCTCATTCCTTTGTCCAACTCATTTAAAAGAGTATAACAATATGTACAAATTTCAATGTTACAATGAGATTTTTCCTTTCCTTCAGATACTTTCCTTTGCATCACAAACAATATAAAACAATTAAAACATTTACATTTTTAGTTACAATATATACACTTCACTCAGCCCTTGGCTTACTGGTTTTGTCCTTTCTGTTGTTGTCATGCAACTGTCCTGCATACCTCTGTTTACTGCAACTTTGAGCACTTGTCCATGTACACCTATGCATGTGCAATTTTAAATCCCTTCGCTGCATACCTCTTCAATTCTGCAATATCTGTTTACCTCTGTACATATTCTCCAAGCCCATTGTAGTTATGTATCTGCTATATATATGCATGTTTTATAATTTTAGCTCACCAGTAAATCTCAAAGTATCATGCATCAATTAATCATTCAAAAAGGGTCCACAATCTATCTAATCTGGGCAATCTCTTTTCCTTATGGAGGTTCTACTTCTCGGCTTCAAACCTTTCATAACCTCTGTATAGGCGCTCATATGAAGATTCATTAATATAAAATTTGACTTTGGTTAATAAAAAATTCAAAATACTGTGCTCACTTCTTTAACATTAAAACTTTTCAATCACCAAAAAATGCATAATGCATATGTATACCTCTCCTTTTTATTCCTTTAACCCGTGCACAATAGCCATATATAGTGCATATTTTTAAGTTATATGGTTGGCACCTTACTACTACATCCCCGCTCTATTAAATATTGTGTGAACTATAATAGTTCCAAAGCTTAAACATTTATTTTAATCCCCAGATAACCATATAACTCGTTACACATAAAATTCTAGCACACAACATATATCAAAGCATTTGAATCGATAACCAACATTTTATAATTTCAATATCCATAATATAATATGGCCCCCACTCAAATGTTAAGAATCTTTATTCATATCATCGCATCAGTTGTTATAACATTAATATAGGCCTCGACTAAGGTTTAAACCCCAAATAATAACCTATGTAATTGCCTCGGGCCCATAGCTTAACACATATATGTGGTCAATCACAACAGTTCATTTCCCATTCACATCCAACAATGCATGTCTTATCGCGCTCCAACCCTCCAATCCTACGGCAATCGCACGATTAAACGATATGAAATTTAACTCTTAGAAGCCATGTGATGAACTGGGGCCCAGCCTCTTAACACACCCTTCTGATCTGATGGTGGGAGGCTTATCGCGTCGTCCCTTGAGTTATCTTCCGTGCTATTTTGAGTGCGATTGTCGTTCGATGAACCCGCCTCCAGATCGGATGACGTACATCGATATCGCGTTGATTTCACCGTTGACAGTTAGCACGCGATGAGAGTGGTTTCTCCAACCCGCTTAAGACCACATGTCAGCTCCTAGCATATATCGCATTGATTTGGAGTGGTTTCACTTCCGTACAAAGGCGGTGCGATATGGGTGGGTTTGGTTTCGAAAAATGCTTCCGGTTTTGAATTAACGCGAAAATCGTCGGGTGTTCCAAACCCATTATCACTGTTCATACCTCATGGTTCTGTTCAGTTGCACTCGAGGTTTCGTTCCTTCCTTAATTTGTTCAAGATCCCAATATGTCTTCCTAAATTCGTTTTCATACGGTTCTTTGGTTATTCTCTGTCGCTCCTTCTCATATGTTATCCTTTGCTTTTTCAACACTTCAACACGGCACTTCCACTATCATAACGCACAACTCCATTCACACATAGGTTTATCACCAATCCTCTGCGCTCGATTCATGATTCCTTAATGCAGAGCCTTATCCCCGACTCTGTCCCGGGGTCCCTCCTTCGCACTATAGATATCCTCCATCTATTAGGAGGGTAGCCATTCAGGCTCAATTCCCAACATTCAGTTGCAGTTGCCAGTTATTCATCAGAGGAGTGCAGAACTCCATTACCCATTTTTAATAGATTCATTTACCCATCAATAAATGAACGTCGGAAATTTAATTCATTACTCTGCTCCTGGTTCTCCAACACTGAAATGAACATCCATAATAGGTTTCCTTATCAAACAAGGTTAAAAAAATTCAAGATCTTTGCAGGGTTAAGACGTTTCATTGCATAATTCCTCAAATTCATAAAACTGTGCCATCATTGTTTTAATACAGTATGTGTAATAAGCCTGTCTCATAGGATTACTATGCCATCATTTCGATTTTGGGTTTACTACAACTCCTCCAAATTATAAATCCTAGATTATAGACATAAAATTAAGCCAGTCCTCCATTACAATAAGGTCTCTTATATGGAATTCAAAATTCAGAACTTCACAGCCCATAATTTCACAAAAAAGCTTGTAATTTCCTTCAAGCACCTTATTCAATTGATAACTTTAATATCGAATTTTACAGTGGACTCTATGTCATTTCCATGTCATTGATGACTATAACTCATGCATTTGTTCAACCACAACATCGACAGCCCATAATTGAAATTTATTCTTCTGTCCCACACAGAAATTAATCAACCTATACACATCTATTCAAGAACAAATGAAGTCACTTGCAGGACTGCTTTTCCTAGCCAGATCTTTGAATCAAGTGGCTCTTCTGTAACCTAATCTGTCTTTTAACCCTATGTAGTTCTATACAGTCTTTGCTGGTCTCCTTTGCGTTGTCTCTGTAAATAGACTCTCCCTCTGTTCTTCTCATGCTCCCTATAAAGACTTGTTGTCTTCCCCTTTGCCTCTACTATTGTCCTTTGTCTGTCTCTGCCTCTGCTGCCTCCTTTTCCATCAATGAAAATATTTCCAACAGAGAGAGAGAGAGTGTGTGTGATAGGGGAGAGACAGAGAGAGGTGGGAAATAAAGGGAGAGAGAGGATAGAGAGAGGGGGAGAGATATGGAGTTGGAAGAGGAATAAAGACTAAGAGATAAAGGTGGAGAGGGAGAGTGAGTGAAAAGGAAGAGATGGAGAGAGAGAGACAAAGAGAGAGAGAGAAGGGGAAGAGAGAAAGAATGGGAAGAGAGATAGGGCGAGGAAGAGAGAGGGAGAGAGAGATAGATAGATATGGAGCTATAATGTGTATCTTTTGGGGGTGAGAAGGAGAGACAAGTGGAGATATATATATTGATGGAGTGGGGGAGAAAGGGAAACAAAGAGAGGAAAAGTGAGGGGGAAGGAAGAAAGAGAAGTGGAAGAGAGAGAGAGAGAGAGAGGGAGGGGAAGAGGGAGGGAGGTAGAGAGAGAGATATCTAGATATATATGGAGAGAGATTTTGTATGTTTGGGGGCGGAGATAGAGCGACAATGGGAGATAGAGATATATATGGAGGTTGAAGAGAGATATGGAGAGAGAAAAATAAGGGGAAGAGATAGAGAGGGAGAGATATATAGATAGATAGATATGGAGAGAGAGAGTGCATTTTTGTGAGCTGATATAAATAGATAAAGAAGGAGAGAAAAATGGAGATAAAGATATATATGTAGGGGGAAAGAGGGAATAAGAGAGATACACAGAGAGGGAGGGATAAATAGAGATATATATGGAGAGATAGAGAGAGAGATTGACATTTTTTTAGGGGGATGGGATAGAGATACAAATAGGGATATATTGAGGGAGGTATAGATATAGATGGTAGGGGGATAGAGGGAAGAAGAGAAAGATAGAGAAAGGGAAGGAGAGTTGGAGAAATAAATATGACAGAGAGAGGGAGGGGGAGAGAGATAAGGAGTGAGGGAATGAGATAGATGCATAATGGAAGGTAGAGAGAGAGAGGGAAGAATAAAGAGAAACACAAAAACCAATACACACATAGAATTTAGATCTAGAAAGTCATGAATAATTTTTTTTTTCACTAAAATAGATGTATTGATTCCATTTTAGTTGTTTATTTTTAATATTATTTGATCGCTTGCACGAGATGCATTTATTTTCGTGTAGATGTCGATTTCTAATCCTATTTATACCTTACACTAGATGCATTTACTTTAGGCTAGATGTTGATTTCTACTCATATCTGATTTCTTGCACTCGATGCATTGGTTTCAGTGTAGATATTGATTTCTAATCCTATTTGATTGCTTGCACTAGATACATTTATTTCAGTGTATATGTCGATTATAATGCTATTTAATACCTTACACTAGATGCTTTGATTTCAGTGTAGATGTCAATTTCTATTCCTATTTAATACCTATGAAAATTTTGATATAATTGACATATGGTGACATTTTTAAATGTGAATATTTCATAAAGGATTATGGGCAATGTTATTAGTATGTTTATAGTCACATTATAACCTTGGTAAGCGAAAAAAAGGGTAACTATTGTGTATAAACCTATGTGTGCTAGGGTTTATCAAACGCATTTTTAGTTAGTAGAAATCAATAATATATGAAGTAATGCACTAATACAATATGTATTAAATAATCATCAAATATGTCTATATTTTATGAGTTGGAAGTCAAAGGATGAAATTACATAGGAATAATAGCATCCCAAATTAGAATTTAACATACCAATATCTAAAAATCAAGGATTTATTACAATTCGATGAGAAGGAAGATCACTTGGTACAAAACAGAATATATATAAAAATGAAGTTATCGATGAATAAGATTCTAGAGAATTACAACTAAAAATATATTGGTAAAATGGAAGCAAAAATATAATTTTACAGTGAGATAATGTGAATAGGTGACAAGTTAATATTGTAAAATGTTTACTTTCTATCATAGAAAGAGAGTGAACATATAGATTATTAAAATATGGATTCTCTAGAAAAAAGGAGAAAAAGTGGAAGAGAATTATGTTTTATCAACAAATAGTTATATTCTTTTATAAAAAAATAAAATAGAAATTGTGTTAGGGGAGGTTCATTACAAGTGGTATCGGGGCTATAGGTTACATTATTAGGCATTTTATGGATCCTAAGATAAAATATATTTTTGTTTGTATGCAATGATCAAATAATAAAAGGATTGTTAGGAGAATATTGAATTATGGCAGAGAAATATAATGGGAAGACTTCCATAGGGTCACCTAGAGGTGGTGAGGAACCTCATAATGAAATTGCAATGATGGGAGGAGGAACTGGTAGTGCAAGCAATTAAGAATCTGAAATTTTACAAGTAGTGCATAGTTTGAAGCTATATTTAGATAATATAAAGGCCAATCAAGAAAAAATGTCTAAAGGTAAGGAGGAACAAGGGGAAATTAATGGTTATTTACTAAGGAAGATGGAAGAAGATAGAGCCAATAGGAAAACAGGAGAAAATGATAATAGAAATTCTAGGAATGAATCAAATGATACAGTTGATTCTATCACTTCTAGAGAATGTAACACTTAAGAGTTTGATAAAAATGAATAACATAAATATGAAAGTAATATTACAGTGTCCAAAAAGAAAACACTACATCTTAGTTGCAAGAAGAATTCAAAAATATCAAGCCCCCAAATTTTAGTGGAGAATCTGAAGAAGGAGAAGAAGTATGGATTATAAATATGTCAAAGTATTTTCATGTTTAGAGTTGTCCACGAAATTTGAAGGCCAAATAGGAAACATACTAATTAACTAGTAAAGCAACTTTATTGTGGGAGGAAAACAAGAGCCATAAAAAGAATCAGAAGTAAAAATATGACATGGAAACTCTTTAAAAATGAATTTAAAAGGAAATATCTAACTAAAATTTATTTTGATGAGAAGGCCAGAGAGTTTCATTAGTTAAGGTTGGGACAATCCACCATGGATGAATTTTCTAATAAGTTAATGAGTGAAATGACAAATGTACCATACTTGAAGGACGAAAAAAGATAAAATAAAAAGGTTCATTAGCTATTTTATTTTTACATATAGGGAGATGATTGAGTTTGACAATCCAAAAACCATGGATGATACTATAAGGAAGGAAAAATTGTGTTTTAAATAGACCAAAATAAAGGTGACAATTCTAAGGGTTGGATGAATGACAAACATGAAAAGTTTGATACTAAGGAAAAGGGGTTTAAGAAACCTACATTTTCAAACACTTTTAAAAATAATCAAGAAGGGAAATATACCAAAAGTGTGAACCAACACAAAAATTTATGAAAGAAAGGTGGACAAGGGGCTAGAGTGAGAAAGAGAATTTATGGAGTGTTGGAGGGGTGTGAGTCAAGTTGATATTCATGTAATGTAACACAATGATAAATAATGATACTTTAAGTCGAATGTATGGTTAGACAATTAGTCTCCTATAACTTTCCTTAAAAACTATATATACATATGTACATATCAATGTATCAGTTTTGGCTCGATAAATAATAAGAATATATTTGTGTGCTTTCACTAGCTCTCCATTATTGTGTCTCTCTTTCCTTTAATATTCGTTTTATGTGATTAATTGATGTTTTTATACTAGTAAAAATGCATGTTTTTTGCTAGATTAAAACATTGTTTATGTTGTCGGTAGTCATAACTCTAGTCATAAAGTATGTAAGCATAAATGTTAATGTTAGAAGATATAAAATTATGGTGGGAGAGAAAGATCAATAATTATTTAAAGAACTATGTGCGAAGGAATAAAATATTAATCTCGGAAGCTAGATCCAAATTCTTTACAGAAGTGCATGAATGATTTATACAAGGTGCCCCCATTAGAAATCAAGAGATTCCTTGACCATATTTCCCATGTAGAAACCACAGAACGAAACTGACGCCCGAATTTTATTGAATTTATCAAACGACGGTCAAACAAAGTTACATGAGTAGCTTGAGTTGATCCTTGAGGATTATTCTGAAGAAGAATTCGTAGAATATTGGACCTTTGTTGAACATTTTAACAACATATTATACATCGATCTATACGATGATTTTTTTTTCACAATTCCTACCCTCTTAAATAATTTCCTTCCTAAAAAGGGTGCGGGACATATCATTGAGTATCAACAACAAATATAGACACCATCCAACATCTACTAGAGGAAAGATAAAACTAATTGGTGAAAATTCCTCAACGCCCACTATAAAGATACAAAGGAAGCATGGGATTATTTCCTAAGAAACTAATCATGGGCGGCGAGTAGTTCGTCATGAATCGACACTAAGCCAGGCCAGAATGGCAGGGGGTCTAATGGATCTTCAAAAATAAATAAGGAAAAAAATGAAAAGAATAATATTAAATTTGGAGAAGTACATATAAAACCACAAAGATGGAAGGAAGGAATTTGACTGCGTGGAAACAAAAACAATGAAGTAACTGAAAAAATAGTGATTGAAAATATAAACAATTGATTGACATATAAAAAATAGCAAGGGATAAGATACAACAACAATGAGAGAAAATAAGAGAGAAATAATATCAGTGGAAAAGAATGAAGAATTGAGAGCATGAGAGAAAATATACATGGGAATCCTTGAAATAGTGGAGAGGCATAGCACCGCCCGACCTGATAGAAAATGACGATATACTTATAACTCTTTGAGAACAAGTAGACACTATGGAAATTGATGACTTTGGTCGAGAAATAATAAGAACTCAAACTATATCAATATCAAGTCCCAATGTTTAAGAATTCCTTCAGTCAAAGAATTATTCATAAATACTTGCAGTCTAGAATAATGAAGGTGAACAAAGAAATCATTAATAAATAGAAAATTTTGATCAAGATTTACCAAAAAATAATAATAATGAAATAGAACAAGTAATTCTTGAACTTCAGAATATCATGAGCATACCCCCATACTGCAACTAGTATTACAAAATCGATTAGTGAAGATTCGTGACCCTAGGGGAGTCGGTTCACTAAATATATAGATAGAGTGTGTCAAACGGATGATTCAATTGAAAAATATACCGATGACAAAGAATAAAATAATAAAAATACAAGACCTGATGATGACTCTGACAAAAATGATCAGCCAATTAATAGTATAGCATATCGACCATCACTACCTTAGCTAAGAAAAATGGGTTTGAACCATATACCCCTCTATGAGGGTGATGAAGAAACGAAAAAACGTTGGTTCGCATGTGAAATTATTTTGGCGGCGAATGATGTTGCTGATGAAGAAAAAAAAACAATGCAATTCACTGCAGCCTTAAGAAAACATGCTTTAACTTGGTTCATGAATCTTACAGAAAACCAACCAAAGTCGAAAAGTGAAATTAAGACGTGTTTCGTTATATTTTTCAAATATCAATATGTTAAACATTTGGAAGCTTATAAACTAAAGAAAATCAAGTAAATATCAAATGAATTAGTATGTAAATACGATAAATTAATTAAATCCTTATTAATCCATATTCCATATACCATTGGAAAATATCTATTAGTACAATGGTTTGTGGCTACTTTACTCTTGAAGATTCATGGTTTGCTTATAATGCCCAAAGTCACCACTTTTGAAGAAGCACTTAAATTGGCTCAGTGCATTGAGCATGATCATCAAGGTCACACAATTATCTCACTGACTGAAAACAAACATGAAGACAAAATTGAACAGTTACAAAATTATTTAATCCAATTGACACTCAAAAGTAACCACCTATTCTGCACTAACTATCACATGGAATGGGACATGAAATATACCTATAAATTTGCATACTATTTCAACCAATATTTTTGAATAATACAATTTGATTTATTTTATGATATGTACCAGGTCACCGCAAATATTTCAACTAAATACTTTCAACATAACATACGAAATTCCAAGCCAAAAATGGTGTGTTATTTGTGAGGATCATGTGCATTCCGCATAGGAATTCCCACTCAATGGGAAAAATAAACCAAACTACCATGGTTTCTATCATACACAGGCCACTGATCAATTTAGTGAATCACCATATTATGACAAATGAGGACATGATCGAGGAGGTTATGGCCTATAATGAGGAGGATAAAATTGCAGGGTCAAGGTTGTGGTTGAGGTTGAGGAACATTCTATTGTTACACTTGTTGGCAAGAAGGGCACATAGTATTGACCATCCTTTGAATGATAAAACAGATTTTTGATTTTGCAACATGTGTGGGTTAGGTGATCACTCTTTGAAGTATTTCCCTAAAATTATTGAAAATGTACTAAACAAGAGACATTTTAATCTGTTACAATTTGTTTCAAATCAAGAGATTACGAATTCTAAAAAAAATCATGTAGTTTCAAGGTAGGGAGCAGTAAAAGGTACTACCAATCAAAATCAGCAAGTTATATGACTAGTAAAAAACATGACAAAATATCCTGATATGCAAGAACAAAATGATACATTTTCATAAGCAGTAGATATTTTTATGAAGGAAGTTGATCAATAATGACTATCTAAGAATCTCATTCAGGAAGAAATTATTTAACTTTTAAAAGAAGAACATTATGTTTCTCTCTTCACAGATTTTTTAAATATGCTGAAAAATTGCAATGAAAGCAGAGAAAAAGGGAAAATTGTCTGACAACTATCACAAGGAAATCAATTGGATGTTCATGATCTGCAAGTCAACTTAGAAATGAATGGATACATGGTTAGAAAAGTTTTTGTGGAATTCATCTTAAAATTAAACATTATTTAGAGAGAAACATGGATTAATATGGGATGACCGAATCTACATAGAACAACCAATTATCTTAAACTCGGAAACCTATTGGTACCCTGAGGCAAGTAAAACCTTCGATAATGGGAATCTCGATGATAATCAACTTTTAATTCATTAACTTAGTCAATGGAATACCCACATACCCAAAATTAGTCAGTCGACCATTTGGACAAAGAATGAAGGAAACAATATCATTGGAAAAATAAAAAATTAAGCTAAGAGGTAAAAACAGGAATAATATCATCCCTCTAGATCCACAAGAAGGAAAACCTTCACTTGAAGCTTCTGATGAGAAGAATATAACAAGTATTTCATGAATAGTGTGATAACGTTGAACCAAATGGATATGGTGAAATTTTGACTGGTTCACATCTTTCCATCGGACAAAAATACGACAAGGAGCTTTAGAAATGGGAGATTAAAAAAATATGAATCTAAATCTAAAGAATGTTGGACAATACAGGCCATTCAGACATAAAGAATTTAACCATGCTATTCTATCAAAGAAATATTGGCTGTGAGAGAAAAAATGGTTGAGAAACCACATCCCTACTTCCGACAGACCTACCATCTGAATATAGCAATAACATGTGATTTAAAGAAATAACATCTCATGTTAATCATATATAGCAAGTAACAAAGTCTATCGATGAACAGGTAAGAATGGAAATTCTAGTCCAAACTTCCATTGACCTAGCAGTGAGATTGTGGGATACCCACTCATCTCAGCTTCATATATGGACAACTACAATAATTTATTTCATTAAACACTTTGAAGGGAAAAAGTTCTTTGCATAATCAAACATACCTATTTTTAGCGTTTGATAAGGCCTTGTTGTACATATTCAAAATTGTGAATCAAAATGGATAAGAATTGGCTACAAGGATGAGCGATTATTGTCACATATCTTTCCAAAAACTATAGACAACCTACCCAATAAGTGGTACAAATTAGAAGAAGTACGAGGTCAATCGCTACAATAAGAATAAATAAGAGAAAATTTCATCAAGGATTTTGAGTTTACACCCAGGGAACCAAAATTAAAGGATGCATTTCATAATATCAGAGAATTTGTCAAAGAAAAACCATTTGAGTGGAAACAATGAATAGTCGATGATTCATTAAGCTATAATTATGTATCATGAACATTAGAAAAAAACAAAATGGCTAGTGAGAGAGAAATGGAAGAAGCACCTATCATTGGTCAAAGCTTCTCCTTAAAAATAAATCACCCCAAAAATCAAAAAATAATTTAATCAATATACAAAGTTGATAAACAAGAAGTTGAGAAATGAGATAAATCATACTTTCCACTAGCATATCAAGAACTAAAATTTAGAGAACAATAACTTGATGAATCAAAATATCGTGACTAGATGGATGTAGAAATTAAAATATGGGAGGTGGACATTTCGAACGATGACCAACCAAAAATTTCTTGACTTGGTGATTATTTGCTAGACAAAAAAATTGCATAATTCATCGATTTACTTAAACAATATCAAAGTTCATTCACCCAAGATTATAAATATTTAAAAGGACTAGTTAAGGAAATGGGAGAAATTAAAATTGATCTCATCTAAGGAGCAAAATTGATAAAGAAGAGACCATATAAGCTTGCGCACAAGTATAAAACTATTGTGCAAAAATAAATAGAGGGGAATCCTTTTGTTGGCATCATATACCCCTTAGAAACATCATAATGGGGAAGCCTCCTGGTCATTTAGGAAAATAAACATGACCTCGACATATTACACATTTGTGTCGACTACCATGCATTGAACAAATTAATAGTTACTGATCCATTTCGACTCCATTCACTAACGATATTATAAATGAAGTAGAAAGGCACTAATGTTATTCATTCACATATGGTTTCTCAAGATATTACAAGGTACCTATGTTTTATGTGTTGTTGGTAGTGACCTTTATGATGGAACAATTAAGTGCAATGACATTTGATGTTTTGGTAGTGACAGAATAAAACATAGGTACCAACAACACATAAAACAACTCTATCAAACTTTTTTCTTATTCTCTAATTAGTAAGTTATTTAAAAAGGTATTTATCTATTAGTAATAAAAATAATTGACATAATAGTCAGACATATCAATAAAATAAGAAAAAAGAATGAATTAAGTAGGCAAACTCAGTAACACACTTATGGAACGATAACTCGACCTCCACAACCTTCTAGGAGAAAAGAAAAGTCTACAATGACATCAACTTAGAGAAGAACACTATAGAAAGCACAGAGGAATAAAAAGCACAAATAGGAATAATATAACCTAGGAGGAATAATATAACCTAAATCACGAAGGTAACATCTCACAAAACAAACTCATAAGTTGTGATTCAAAAAATTATAGATTCAAAATAAGAGCATCAACCATCCTTCTGAATGATGTTCTACAAAATTAGACATTAATAAATTTTCAGCACGCGGCTCTCACAGTGTACCATATAAAAGACAAAAATTGGGATTTAGAAACTCAATAAATCAAGTACAAACTTCTTATCCTAACACATCACAAACTCTACACGTCTAATCACTATTACATAAAGGGGGGTTTTAAGACAATATTTAAGACAATTTTTGGGTAAATTGTCTTAACTTAAGACAAAAGAAAACTTGTGTATTGTCTTAAATATTGTCTTTAAGCGGGTGTCTCAAATTAAATTGTCTTAAAATTAAATTGTCTCTATAAAGACAATACATAACACAATCATTTTTGTCTCTCCAGAGACAGTTTCATTTTTGTCTCTCTAGAGACAATAGTAGCTCTACAACACAAAGAGGGGTTTTAAGACAATTTTTGGGTAAATTGTCTCAAATTATTGTCTTAAAATTTGTCTCTATAAAGACATATTGTCTTTATGGAGACAATGTCTTTAATCCTATCAATTTTCTTTTTAGAGACAATATAAAACAATGAATCCAAAAAAATATCTCACCATTAAAATAAATCAATATAAAATTATTTAATTAAAAAAATCTACAATATCATTGAATAATTTATATTAGGGTACAATGGAATCGAACCACCAACCTCCTACATGGCAGGTGCTCTTCCATTGAGCTAGCACTCTTTAAAGAATTATGTGAGGAGTTATGGCAGTCCTTGAAATTGTATAATAGGCATTGATTTTTAAAAAAGCGTTCAACACATAATGGCATAATCCTTGTAAAATATATAATCATGCAAGCCCTTATTTTTAACTTAATAAAAAATTAACTCAATGGAGTTAGCTCAGTGTGACACCCTTATAGCTTCACTTGCACAAAAATCTAATAATGAACAATAATCTACAAACAAATCAATCTAGCCATACAAAGAAAATTAACTAGAATTAGCACAAGCAATACAACCACTACCCAAAGAGCTACACCAACTTGCTAGTAGGCACTGATGACACATATGATGTACACAACAAGCCATGACTGCATCGTCAACCCGTTCAAGACAGATTGGGAACTCTCCTCATTCACCGTTACTAATTTCTTTGACCACTTCTTCAATGTAAACTTTTGAACATATAGAACTAGAATCTCCATTAACACACATTTAGCTTCCTAGAAGAAAATGCCTTGCCCACTTATACATATCAGATGACTGTTATGTATTAGTACTACACATATATGGACTCAGAACTATTAGTGTGTTTATATTTTTAGGTTTTGTATGATGTCATTAGAATTACAGTTATATCTAACTTAATAGTGATTGCAAGGTTCAGGTTTTTAGATATTCTGTACAAGATCTGTGCTTGATTTGCTTGTTAAAGGGAATACTTGACATTTTTAGAATGAGTTTCATATAGATACTATATTTCAGTTAGTTTCATATAGATAAAGATATTAGTGTTAGTATCCTGAAATATGAAAAGTAGTGGTGTTTAAAGATACTATTTCTGGTTATCTGGACAAGTTTAGCTGGAATATTTTTTCCTTATAACCACTTGAATACCATAAATTAATACTATGGATTCTTATAAACCTAGAGCACCAGGAATTTGAGCTAGCCAAGTTACCTGAACCAACATGATTTGCAGAAAGAATGATTTCAAATGAAATTTCTAATACTAAGACAAACAACATCCATATGCAATATAATACTATAATAATTTTTAAATGCAATTCCATAGATATTGTGAAAATTTTACTTTAGACAACCGAGAAAACTAGCCTGACAACATAGGTGAATCACTAAGAAAAAGGACAATAATTTCAGAGAAACTACAATGACTGCCTGTATCTTAAATGAATAGGTTAACGCAATTTCTCTTCTTAGTTGCTACAAAATTATGGTAAGTGGTGGTACAAATGCATCCCTGGCTTGTACTCCACTTCTTACTCATTGCAATAAAAGATATGCAGTCAAACATAATATATAAACAGATAATACAAATACCGTTTAAATTCCTATTCTTGACGTCAGCAAACTAATTTCAGATCAATTGTCAATCATTAGTTTAGTCATTTAGATTCTTGTGGAAAGCAGTATGCAATAAACATGGAAAAACCACATGATGCACATCAACACATGGAGAAAATTTCATGAATTAAACAAATAATAACATAGTCTAGAACTGAATGACGAAAATTACATGCACAGATTAATATCCCTTTAGAACTGTCACAAAGAAAAGCATAACCATTGCAAATAAATACAAACAAAATGTTCCAAAAACATACCGAGGTAGATGTTTTCAAGAGTTCTCAGATAGCCTTTGTTGCATAGCATGAAGTGGGTAGGGTAAAGCTCATGAGAAGAGCAGTGAAAGATGCAGATGTAGAATGAATAACAGAATTCACTTCCTTCAAATCTGCTTTTATGTTTATTTCATCACTTTCCTTAGCTACAGAATTATGTTTGTCATCATCGAACAACTGTTGAGAATTTTCAGTCGTAGAATGCTTGTCATGTTCCTCCGAACCTACATCTAAGGATTTCTGTTTAATCTGGTTGTCTAAATTATTACATTTACCTATATTATCAAGATCTGTTTCGACCAAAGATTGTGTGGGGTCCTCATACGTGACAATTTCCCTGATCAGAAAGTTTATTTTGTTAGAAAAAATACAGCCTGTTTGACTCAACAAGACACACCTGTATATGTATGAACTAAAAGAAGTATACGAGTAAGAGATTTAAACAGTAAGAACTTAGAAAATTCTTCTCATAGAAAGTCCTCCTGATTGCAATACCAAGAACCAGAGATAAACTCAGAGGCTAAGACTTCCAGGCACAAGTATCATTTCAGAGAAGGAATCAAAGAATTAAACATATGTCTCTTCAATCAAAAATCATTTAACATTCAGCCACAATCATACTTCAATCATACCATATAAAATCGATTGGCTTTTGAATCAGTCGCCTATATGCTCCTGGTATGTTTGTAATTTAAAATTCTCCGTAAGGATGAGATTCAACTCTAACATCAGAAAATCAACACATTCATGAATAGAAAGATATGAAACAAGACACTGGAAGAAGATTTGCAATCAATCATCAGATACTGATACTATATTTCTGATTAAGAAAAACATCACCACATTGAGATGAATAAAAGGCAATCTTCCTCCAAAATATTTTTCCTTGCAACTACAACAAAAGATTAATCTAATATTGACATTAGAACTAGCAACTTACTTGACATTGTGAGAGTTGTCTCTCAAGTTGACCAAATCCTGGATCAACAAACCCGATTATAAGAAAGAAATTAATTCTACAACTCATGATCAATTTTACCAAAAGAAAAAAATACTTAACTGAGGCAACTGCAAAGGCATTGTCATAGAAATACTTTTGTAGTCTTTACTATAGACGATTGTACATTTTCGACTTTACAGTAAATGTAAGGCATTGCAGATTCATTCCATTTCTCAAATGAAATAGTTTGAACAATATATTAGACCGAGTTATTGTGTTTATAATCACTTATTATTGTAGATAAAATCCAGCTTGAGGTTATCAGAATTCATGGCCTTGGTTATAGTGTCAAAAAACAGGGAAGTAAATTGAGGTATGTTATCTTCTTGTGCATTTGTGTCATTTCACAGTTAAAATATGATTTTTATTTGTGCTAATTTTAGCTCTCTGAATACAGGTTTGAGAAGGTGTGGAAAGAGCTGCAGACTCAGATGGTTAAACTACTTGAGACCAAATATAAGGCATGGAGGGTTCTCAGAAGAAGAAGATAACATGACCTGTAGCCTCTATGATAGTATTGGTAGCAATTAAAATGCAATCAACCAGTCTTAAAAAAATAAATAGCTTCTCATTCATTTGTAAAGTCCTTTATTAGTTTTTTTATTCAAACACAACAGCTAACCTGAGAATTCTGGCATGCATTCTTTAGGTGGTTTATCATTTTTGCCCAGTTGCCAGGGAGAACAGATAATGATATCAAAAATCATTGGAACACAAAGCTGAAGAAGAAAGTACAGCTAAACAAACTGAAGGGTCTTCAAACCCATCTACCTGCTGTAGCAAAACAAGAAAGTGACCACCTACAGAATTATGCTATGTCAGGGGCCATTACAATCCCAAATATCTATGGGCCACGACAAGCTCAGAATGTAATGAATATTAATATGCATGCTTCTTGCTCGAACTATGGCCCTCGAATAATCTCTCAGATGTTCAAGCAAAACTTTGGCTCAATCATTATTGAATCCAATTCAAGTTCAGAACCAGCTACATCTCACTTGAATCCTCGAAAAATCCAGCTTGATCAAGAAGTGTTGGACCATTGTTCCTGTCTAGGAGAGCTGTTCCAAAGGCCTGAAGGAATTCTAGTGGATTATCATTCAAACAATAACATGACTATGATCAGTACCAGCTCCTCATTACAGGCATCCAACTGCATTAGCAATTCACAGATACAACTTGGTAATCATCATTATAACTTGGACACTGCAAGCCAGATTTTCTATGAGACATCAGGCACTCCAACACCCATGTATGTAACGCACATGGATAATTATATAAAACAAGAAAACCGACCTGCAACATCAGTTGAAAATGACAATTCACTGATTTTTTCTGCATCTAGCTCACCTGAGCGGGAACACTATAAATCAGATTGGATGAATACCTTCAACATGGAAATTAACTTGGGAGCCTATGAATTCTCAACGGAATTGAATGACCTATTATTGTACACCAATGGCTCAGAAGTACAGCAGTTAGAACCCTGCAATTATGCTTGTGGATCAATCAGCTTATATTAGCAGGTTGCAAGTAAACTAGCATAGCAAAGGGAACCTGCTGTTATGTTATGATTGTGAGCATTGGGAATAGACCACCCCAGTCTCACTTCTAAGCTCATGAGAATTAGTTTTAGTCTTAATAAATAGAGATTCATTTCTTTCAAAATTATGATTATAAAACTTTAACAAAATCATTTTTAACACCAACTCTATCTTTGAGTTAATTACAACTACTATTGCAAAACCATTGAAGTCACCTGTGATCCATCTCCCATCTTTCTTACTTTGGTGGAGCCGAATGTCCTTTGTCAGCTCTCTTAATGGGGAGCATAATTTGGATGGTGGGAGACATTTTCCATGCGTTAGTTAAAAAATAATTTTTCCAATTGCTTTGGTTGGAATAAGCCAAAATAAATTTGTTTGGTTTGTTTTGCTGCTATGGTTTTTCTAAATTGTTTGCTCTTGATCGGATTGAGAAGTAGAAGATTGGTGCAAAAGTGAACATGATTGTTCTTTTTGTTCTGCTTCAAGCTCTAGCCTTATATCAGAAGACTCCAAACTGAGATCAGGGGGGAGAATGTGTGCATCCCACACCTAGACTAGGCATCCAAGCCAACGTGAAACTTTTCACACGATCCTACTTTCCAAGCCAAACCTGCTCAAATGAATTCAATAGAGTTCAAAACAGATCGCCAGATGGTTGATATGTCCTTTCTATTCCAGCTAGGCCTTCTGAACCATTCATTTATATTCTGCGGCCTGTGTGTAGCTTTAAACATGGTATTTACTATTAAATATGACTAAGCCCATTGCATGTCAATATCTAGGAGTGACGTTGCAGGATAACCACATAGAAGTTATCTCCACAGGCATGAAGACTTAACTTACCTCAGAGATGGAGACTACCATGACATAAAGAATACTGGTTAAATAAGATTCAGCATATAAGAAATTTGCAATACAATATAAGCAGAAATAATGCACCTATAAATTTTCTATTGATTTTCTACATCTACTAATATTGAGATTCTGAATCACTAGTGTCATTAAGTATAAAATAGTAAGTTTCCTGGACTTATGGAAGTAGATAGATAAACTAAACCTGTGCTAGAACAAGTAGCAAGGAAGACACATATAGGGTAATTGTCTAAATATTGGGCTCCCTTGACACATTGGATCGTTCTCTTGGGTGTTTTTTATGTACCGTATTCACAGTTCTTCCTCTATCTCACATTTCCAATAATGGAATGTGATAGAGGCCTTACATCCTGTGTGTGATACTTGCATCAAGAACATACTCATACAATAGATATCATATCAGTGTTCCATAAGACAGGAGAAGCTAAACAATTTAAACTTGTCCATAATAGGATCAACATTAACAACAGAAAAAACACAATACACTACACATCCCTTGCAAGTTGTTAGCATGAAAAGTTTATGCATAGAATACTGCACCACATCAACTAGGTACCCATTTGACCTCAATTTGAGTATGGATATGATTCAAGCCCTTTCTAATGCAAGTTACCATCCCAATTGTACATTTCTGAGAATCAGCATAATACTTACCTCCTTGAAATGGTGTGAAACTTCTTCTTCCCCACCATTAGCACTAGTTCCAAACCTACACTTGTTAGGTTGTTTTTGCATTAAGAATTTCATATATCAAAAGGCTATTCATAAATGTCCACGCTTGGGGTTTTATAATTGGATATAAAATTATCACAAATTCTTAAGTAAATATTCAATCTTCATAGAATCTCTCTCTAGTGAGCCATGCAACTTGGTTGTCTAAGTTTGGAAATCATTGATTGTTTAAAATAATATTTACACATATGAAAATGAAGGACACAGTGGCACCGAATGAATAGAGATGATATCCAAGTTATTCCACCTATTTTGGAAAATATGAAACCAATTGGAGATACAGAAATACAAAACCACAGCTAAGGAAGTTGGCCCTAGAAACTAATAGATGCAGTCCTTGGTTTTGAGTAGGTAAAACAGTGACAGATTCCATGCACTAGGTGGATCAATGACAGATCATGTAGTGGACATTAAATCTAATGCTTATATGGTCGAGGGTTCTAAGATTAGAATGAATCTTCTTCCTTAAGGGCTATTTCATATATCATATATGTAAAGGTTGTGTCCAAAAAATTGTTGGATTGTTGATTTATTCATATTCTACAAAACAAGGCATTTTTACAGAAGTCAAACAGTTTAAATAATCACTAACACAACAGATTTAAGATTAATATACAAATGTATTATATGGTTAAACCTTCCCCAAGGATGGAAACAATCCAATTTATGATAATTAATCTTTATATGGACTCCATATGATATTTGAAGAGTTTGGTTAATGTTTTGTGCTAGGATGAAATTTGGTGTAAATTTATTTCAGCTTTGGTGAGTACCTCAAATCCTACTCCTGATGGAAAGAAATCAAGGTTTTTATTTTGGGCCGTGTTTTGCACCAAGTGTCATATTTTATTAAATACATTTAAATAGTCCCCAATTACTTAACGTTTTAAAATCATAGTTTTTAGCTATGAAACCCTGTCACCGATTGTAATTTGTAACAAGAACTAAATTTTCGTAAAATATATTCTTATCGTATGGTATGGACATAAGCAAAGATTGCCTGATATGAAACCGAGGAAGTAATTTAGATACAATTTTTTGGCCCAAGCATACAAGTTGAGAAAGTAAACATCAAATGAGCTCAAATGAAAGGGCCAGAGTATAGGGGCTTGTTGGCAAACCTTGTCCTCCGAACTCCGGGTCAGAACCCTCAATCCAACAGAATTTGATATAATATAAGCACGGTGAAACTATCAAAATAAAAAAACCACTCTTGTTGACATCCAATAGTGTCTACAAAATGCACAGAAAAATATTGAATTTTGTAGTTGCAAAGATCAATTTCAACAAGAAGAATTGCAGAGGAGTCACTATTCGAACTCGTTTTTTGTTTAGAAAATCCGATCAATAATAAGATATTGGTCGTAATATTGAGCCCAATACAAGAGCAACATTTGTATGCGTATAGGCTCATGCTTCACCCCCCAAGCCCATCATTAGCCTTGGGAAGATCTTTTCCATAACAAGCATAAAGTGGTCTTGGATATGACAAGGATGTTTCCCTTTCATATATCTTAAGATTACCCAAGCCCATAAAATTCTAGAGTACCACATTTCTTTATGACAGCTTCACATTTAGCTCTTCTAGATTCAGCTTCCTTTCCCCGGCAACAACAATGTATTGTAAAATGCCAACACTTTGACAAGTTTCATATGAAATATCACTATTTCAATCTTCACCCATGCAAGAACTATGGTCTACACACTCATTCTTCACACAAATGATTCGAAACAAGCCTCCGCAAGAACAAAGATTCATATTGGATGGATCGCTCTTAGCAATGGGCATCAACAACCAAGAAGATGTTTAAGTCATATGTCGTAACTTGTTCTAGGATACTAAACAACTTACTTGAGTTTTCACGATCATCTCACCTTGTACCCGATGTAGGGGAAAAAGGGTGGTCGTCTACAAGCTTCAAGCCACATTAGGTGAGCTTGATCCACAATCTCTCATTCCGCATTCGTAGTTGTACCCGCAGACATAAATACCAGCGAGCTCCAGCCACAACCTCGTCATTCCATATTCGTAGTTGTAGCTAGAGACACGTATGCCCATGAGCATGCCTTTGGTTGGTGGTCGCCTTAAACCATCCATGCGAGGTTGATATTCTTCCTCAAATAATTTAGGACACTTCCCTCTAGCATAAGACTTCATCACTCTTCTTGCCGCTTGTAGAGTTCCAGGGAATGCATCAAGCATCTCCGTAGTCAAGGTCATCCTTAAACCATCACAAAGTTGTAGACCTCCCTTCTTCTAGGTTTAAGGTCTCCTCTTCAAAATATGAGGGACACTTCCCTATATAAGGATCTTAACTTCTGCCAGACGGAAGAGTTTCAGAACCGTGATCGAGCATTCCAAGTTGGTGGTCATCCTTAAACCACCTCTTTATGCCAATATTTTAGAGAGCTCATTCAACCTAAGTGTCGCCATGCATATTTTGTAGATTTGTATTACAACTCTCTTCTTGACTCACACATGCTCCCTTCTGACATGGGAATGTTGGACACCTAATCCTCAGGCAGGGTGTGAAAGTTGAATGGACAAAGGAGTCCAAGTGACCTTGAAATGTAGAATCCAAGAGTCACACCAATGTAATATAAATGCACACTATGGTTAATAGAATATAATTCATTTATATCTTTCCTACTTGTGTGTGTTTGACATAGCCATTGTTTAACACTCTTCTCTAATGGTCAAAAGTTTGACGGAATGTGCATTAATGATAGTGATTTTAAGACATCATATAATAATTGATAAAATTATCAACTAAAAAGTCTACCTCTACTAATTCAAATTACATGATTTTTTTTAATGTAACCATTAGTGTAAATTTATTATCGATTAATAAAATTAATCACTATTTTCTATCACATAATTGTTGAATTTTTTTGAATAATATTTTTTTTGAAATTAACAATTACGTTATAAATATATTATTAAATCAAAGCCATATTGTATTATTAAATCAAAACCATATTATATTAATTATTATATTATTAAATTAAAACTATATTATATTATTAAATCAAAATCTTATCATATTAATTATTATATTATTATTATTAATTCTTAGTCTATCTCAATATATGATTTTGGAATGTCATTATATAGATTAAAGATATAGAGATATGAGTGTTTATCGGTGGATTTGTTGCACCACATTCAATTCTTACAAAGAGATCTCGAGGGTTGCTGTGGCTCGTCCCACATTCAATTCTTTTGGACCTATGGTTGATGGCTTTCCCTACATTCATTTCCTTGTAGGCTTGAGGGTCTCTTGGTGGTTCCTCCCTACATTCGATTCAAATGGTTCCCTTGAGTGTTTCTTTTTGTGGATCCTCCCACATTCGATTCTTCAGAAGCTTGAGGGTTCTTTTTGGTGGCTTCTCCCTACATTCGATTCAACATTCCCTTGAGAGCTCGAGGCCTGCGCTACATTCGATTATTGTAGACCCGAGCATTTCTGGCTCCTCCCTACATTTTATTCAACATTTTCGAGTTTTTCTTGGTGGCCTTCCTTACATTCGATTCTTGCACACTGGTCCCGAGCGATTCTTGGTTTCTCCTTCAAACTTCATCTGGTTGCTCCCTTCCGCATGTAGTAGAATCCATCAAGAATCCATAGTAGTTGGAAAATTCAGCATCGTGGTTAAGAAATGGTAAGTCTACATTCCTTATTGAACACCTAAAAATCTAGGGTTTTCAAAAATTGTAGAACTAGCACCCAACATAATTTTATCAGACCAAATGAAATTAATCTTAGGCTTCGAAATGCATGAATTGAAATTATTTACCAATTATCCCACTTGCTTCCTTATAGTTATTTTGTACCACCTCAAATTCTTCGATTGTTCCATATTGCTATCGCAGGGATAAGAGGAGATTCCTTATTTGGTTCTCCCAAAGGACACCCACCGTACAAAAATAGTTCAAACCTCATATGCGTAGGAACATTTATCCTTATGTTGGACTTTAGAAGTGTTAGTGACTTGTCAAAATAGATCTTGGTAAATTCACATTCAAGAATTTGGATTATTGGGATTCTTCCTAGTTGGTAATTTGTCAACCCAACAAGGAAGGAAACACAAAAACAAAGGCAATTTGGGTAAAATGGAGTTAGAAATGTGAAAAATTTCATGGAAACAACGCTATTAGAGGCACACTCCGCACCGAAAGCCTTTACAAGTTCCCAAAACCACTCTACATGCTTTTCGAATATTTCCCACAACTTCCAATGCTTCTCCAAAGACTTATAAGACAATGGGAATGGATTTCCCCAACTCTTGAGAGTAGTACCTAGGAAATTAAGACCTTAGATAATAAGAATATGGATGAATATTTTATCCGCATACAACCCGCACTGAATAATATAGCTTTCTAATTAGTAATCGAGTCCCAAACATTTATATTTAGAGTATGATACTAATATAGGATATCTTTTAGTTTTCTAGTCTCACTTACTTTTCTAATGTCTTTGGTGTGGAATATTAATACACAACAACCTTAAACTTGTTGTACATTAATACATTATAACAATCAAAGAATGGTAATGAATTTATTGAGTATACTTTAGCCATTGAATTGCATTTATACTACAAAATCATTTCAAAATCATCCTCCATGGCTAACATTCATATGTGCATAGAGAAAAGAGATATACAAAGCATTCCAATCCATTTTTTTCTCAAAAATACACCGCCCAAGGTTCAAAACTAACCCATATAAACATATATTACAAATAAGTCTCGTAGAAAGCATCCACATTTCATGTTACAAACAAATGCACAATACAGACAAAAATAAATAGTAATGCAAAACAAGAAGTCGATTTAGCCTAAAATTTTGCAAGAAAAAGAAAATGAAGCATATAGTATAATTTGATTTCATTTTTTAATTTAATATTTTAACCATATAATTGGATTATGATAGTCATTTTTTTTGAAAACTAGATAAGCTCAATGATCAAAATAACTCCATGCTTTACTAGGAACCCATGTTCTCATCATGGTTTGACAATTCATGTACATCTTTAAACTTTTCATATTTTGAAAGTTTTAATGTTACCTCCATTATGGGCCGATCAAAGTCATTTTGAAATTTTCAAGAAATTCTTATTCATACTAATTAGGATATGTAATAAAGATCATATTATTTTTTCTACCAAATTTCTATATGTGTAAGAAATATTGCATTGATTCCTAAATCTATCATATCAATTACTTCACAATGATTGGATTTTTCTTCCTCTACTAAAATGTACCTATTCATATGTTTATTAAGTCATTAACATGAGAATTCATGGTATTGATTTCATATTTTTTAATTTTATATAGAAGTATGGATCTGCATTACTCCTTTTCAAATAGTTGGACCTAAGGCATTGATCAAGTTTCTTATAACATGTTTGGGGTCTTACTTTAATCCATATAATGTTTTCAATAACTTGCATACCTATGCTTTTTACCTTTGGTAATAAAACACTATGGTTGATCCATATAAACTCTATCCATGTCTTCAAAAAACATCCATTTAGTGGAATTACCACCTAAATATTTTCTTTGAAAAATAAATAAAAATGGAAATAAATTATGTTGTGGATGCAAAAGTATCTTCATAGTTTATACCTTATTGTTTTTCCTTCTCCATGCTGTATCCATTGTTATAAATCAACAATCATTACAAAGAGATAGAAGCATAACTGATTATGAAATTTTATTATGGAAGACCATGCATATGAATACATTTTCATTTTTATTATGGAGGACCATAACTATCTTTAGAAATTACTCAAATTATTATGAGAACACAAGTTGAAAATTAGATCTACAAGAAGACAAATTGATAGCAAAGAAATATTCATATGTACATAGGACTAAGTTACAAGTAGATACGAACAACATAATACAATCCAATATAACTCATGTTATTCAAACCCTAGCTAGGCCATCCACCATATACAACAAACCCTAGTTGCCAAATTTATCTCTTAGCTAGGGTTTAGGGGTTTTGAAGGTTTTTTTATTATTACAAAAAACATCATTATTGTCAGGGAATAGGTTCTTGATCCATGAATGGGTTCCTCTTTAGATGATGAGGATGTCTAGCTAATAGGATACTTGGATGAATCTCTCTCCAAGGATCACATTTTATTATATCTATTTATCATAATTATGTCATTGAAAATCTAAAAAAAAACACTCTAAAAATGATATAGGGTTATATCATGGTGACATGATAGAGACGAGTAAGTATTCGCTGAAAATTCCTAACATTTCCACTCATGGATTTGAAAATTTACATCCACAATCATTTGCGATTAATAATAGGTCTAACACCTCTCATGTGGCACTTAATGTGAATTTTTTTCTGGGTATGGGTGTCCATAACATGGCATGTAGCACTATCCCAATGGAAGGTGGGTTAAACTCTACGTTTGGCACTCTTTGTCCTTTCCCTCAATTAGATTGGGATTAGGCATTAAGGAACATAGAGTTTTATTTCCTATTCCAAAACCAAGCCACAATAGTCATTGGTATAGGATAAGGCCCATCAAATCCCATGGGAATAATATTTCTCTTATGGAATGAAAGGACATTTCTCTTTAGGGTGAATTTATGAAGGTGGGTAACACTTTTGTGGGAAACGCGCTTGCAAATTTCACTATCCCACAAGTTAGGCCGAAATTTTCATAAGTTCGGCCAAAATTTTCATAAGCTTGGCTGAAATTTTGAAATTACTTTGGCTGAAATTGTTCTGTCGTTAATTGAAATTATTTCACCGTTTCCGTTCACGGAAACAGTAATCGAATTTTTGGCAGGAGGCAGAAAAACCGGCGTTAAAAGTTCGGCCAAACTTTGTTCTTATAAATATAGTGGCCCTCAGACCACAAGAATATTTCCATCATTTTCCTGTGCTTGAATGTTTTATAGGGCTTCAGATGTGTGACCGTTGTTTGGTTTTTCTCCCTTTTGCATTGTTTTTCCGCTTTTTGGCTTGGTTTTCTATAGTTAAACGCTAATTTTATTTTTTTAAGTGTTTGTAGGGTGTCCTGGGCGTGCTCCTTGTGGCCTCAGCGTGCTTATTCGACATGTTTGTCCTTGTCTCCTCCACTCTGCATCCTCACCGTGCTCGACCTCGTCTCGGTTCCATGTATTCTTTGAAGTTCCATTACTAGCAGAATATGATGCTCATTTGTTTATGTCAAAAATGTCAACAATTTTTTTTGTTATATTGGGTTATAGCTTAGATTTTAAATCCGAGTGTGCATATACCAGATTGGTGTTGAAACTAATTTGTATTTGTGTAAAATGTGTTAAATATAATGAGAGAAATGAAGATTTTATATTCTTCTAGTTTCAATGTTTAAGAATGTATTGTTTTCTAATGTAAAAGTGAGTTGGAATTGTTTAGGAATCATTATTTTCCAAGATGTGATTATTGAATGATCAATCTCATTCCTATAAAATGAGACTGTATTATGTATTCAATGTGTGAACTTGGATTAATAAAAGAATCTCATTAAGACAACCTATAGATATTTTTCATCTCTTCATTGTCTTATATTTCCCTTTTTGGATTCAACTCCATGAATACATAATACTAGTTGTGAAGAGGTTTGTGGCCTTGATGTTAGCTGAGTCATTCGCTAAATAGACAACTAATGAATCGTTGAATCAACATTTTAAGGAAGAATTATCATAAAACTTATAGACCTTGCTTATCGGATATTGTTGAAGATTACTGATGGTGTTTCAATGGTTGAATTTTCTACATTTTGGGATATAGATTCTTCATATGATACTTGAATGTGAACTACCATCTACAGAAATTTTGGTAGCTAATATATGACATTTAATTGAGGCTAAATTGTGAAATCCTAAAGTCTGTATCATTTTAAGATCCTTGTAGGATGAGTATCTCTATTTTTTATTATGGCCAAGACTGTTGGAGGGAATTTTTTTTGAGTTGTGGTATGTTTCCTTGAAGGGGTAATTATCTCACACAAAATGTTGTAAAAATGTCTACTCATAATCATAAACATATTGGTTGATATATTTTGAGTTGATTAATGGTCATATATACTACTGAGTATTGAACAATTAATGTCCATTGTTATCATGTTGGATATAGTATATGGAAATATGTTGTTGTTGATATACTAATGTATGAATTAGGGAAGATTCGTTTTGAGCCCGAGTTATTGAGAAGGTTTGTTTGTAGTATAATAGAGGAATTTGCAAGCTTGAAATTTATTGGCTCCTAGATGATCTAGCAAGGATATGGAGTGAAGTGGCAAAAGGATAACTAAGTTTTTAAGAGTCTCTAAGGAATCTAACATCCCTTAGTGATGACTCTCTCGCCAAAATAAATTTGATGAGGAGAATTTTTGGGGGTCAAGATCTCATTGCTATAAAATAAGACTGTATTATGTATTCAATGTGTGAACTTGGATTAATAAAAGTATCTCATTAAGACAGGTCAGAAAGCTTTGTCATATTTCTATTGTCTTCTATTTCCCTTTGTGGATTCAACTCCATGAATATATAATAGTTGTGAAGAGGTTTGTGGCCTTGATGTTAGCTGAGTCATTCGTTGATTAGACAAATAATGAATTATTGAATCAACATTGCAGGGTAGAGTTATCATAAAAATTATAGACCTTGTTTATCATATATTATAGAAGATTAGTGCTGGTGTTTCAAAGGTTGAATTGTCTGCATTTTTGGATATAGATTCTTCATATGGTACTTGAATTCGAGTTGCGATCTATAAAAATTTTGGTAGCTAATATCTAAAATTTAATTGTGGCTAAATTGTGGAATCCTAAAGGTTGTATCAGTTAAAGATATTTGTAAGCTAAGTATCCCTATTTTTCATTGTGACTGAGACCATTGGAGGGAAATTTTTTTGAGTCGTGGTACGTTCCCTTGAAGGTGTAATTATCTCACAAACAAAATGTTGTAAAATTGTCTTCTCCTAATCATAAACATATATTGGTTGATATATGTTGAGTTTCTTAATGGTCATTTATACTGTTGAGTATTGAACAATTAATGTCCATTGCTATCATGTTGGATAGAGGATATGGCTATATATGATACTATTGATATACTAATGTATTATTTAGGGAAGCTTGGTTGTTGAGTCATAGTTATTGAGTAGGTTTGTTACTAGTATAATAGAGGAATTTTCAAGCTTAAAATTTATTGGATCTTGGATGATATGGAAAGGATTAGGAGTGAAGTGGCCAAAGGTTAAGAAAGGTTGGAAGAGTCACTAAGGAAGCTAGCAAACCTTAGTGTTGACCCTCTTGCCAAAAGAAATTTGATGAGGATTTTTTTGGGGGTCAAAGTCTCATTTCTATAAAATGAGAATGTATTATGTATTCAATGCGTGAACTTGGATTAATAAAAGTATCTCATTAAACCAACTCAGAAAGCTTTGTCATCTCTCTGTAGTCTTCTATTTCCCTTTTTGGATTCAACTCCATGAATATATAATAGTTGTGAATAGGTTTGTGGCCTTGATGTTAGTTGATTCATTCACTGAATAAACAACTAATGAATTGTTGAATCAACACTGTAAGGTCCGATGATCTATGGTAAAAAAACTGAGGCCTGTAGGTATCATTTGTTCCACTTTGAAGGGAACCAAATGTAGATCATGATCAAGATAAAAATCAAGATCTGAACTGTGGAAGTGAACTCAAAGGCAGGAGCATTTGTGCTACTCACAATTTTATCAACCTCATTTCGGTTGAGCATTTTGCAGATTAAAGCATCCCACTCTTGGCTTCCAAACCATATTCTATGCTAGAAACATTTTTCCTTGAAGCTGATAACATATATATCCAAATGCTTGCCCTATGGTTAAATTAAGTTAGGCCTCCTTCACGCCTACTTGGGGTTTAATCATGAATAGTTTCAAATTTTAATTCTCTTACTGTATTTAGGGAAAAAATCTCTCTATTTGTATGCATAAAGGATTTCAATGGTAAACTCTTCAAACAACAGGACAAGATTCATGGAGAATATTCCATACCCCACCACCCCCACTTTATCTATGAATCATGTTTTATTTCTTCTAATGTAATGGCCACATGTCTAGTTCCTGCATTTACATATATATGAAGTTTTATTGTGGATGGGGACACCAAACAAACCAATCATAGTGGTAAGTATATGAGTACAAATGTTATTAATTTCTAACTGACCCAAGCCGATACCCATACTGAGAGAGAAAGCTAAGCTATTTTTCTGTTCAAATTTGCACATGTACCAAGCCACTAGTGCACATATTGAAGTTTCTATATAAATATAAGTTGTATAGCCATTATAGTCATGATTTGCAGTGAAGCTTTGCCTTGCTACTGTAATTATCATTGCACCGTTTTCCCAATCACACATATTATTATATATTTACTTTAATTATCATTGCACTGTTTTCCCAATCACACATATTCTTATATATTTACTTTAATTATTTTTGCATTGTTTTCCCAATCACACATATTATTATAAATTTGCTTTAGAAAATTGACAATTTTTTAGTATTTATGTAAAATTTTGTTCTAAATTCTAGAATATTTAAAAATTTTGATTTATAAGTGAATTTAAAAAAATAGTTAACAGTTTTGAATATTTATGAGATTCCTAAAATATTTTAAAATCTACATAAAAAATACCTTTACAAAAGAGTGTTTTTGTCTGCCTTTGAAATCCTATTTCTCCTGTCAAGAAGAGCAAGGGAAGGCATGCTATTCACCCTTTCATGAATTGCAGGCACCTATAGAGTCTTATTGCAAATTCATCCCACTAGCAACCTCTAGTTACTGAATAGCTCATTGAAATCAAGGCATATCACAGTGTTCTAGTGTCATCATAGTAGCATTCTCCTCGTGATTCCTAGTTTATAGCAGCCATCATCTGTCCATATTATACAGATCCATCATCTCACCTATATCATAAAAATAAAGTCACCATGATATGTTCAAATAAAAAATTTAAATCTATATAATTTAGAAACCAGATTGAACAACTATGAGAATTTATAAACCAGATTGAACAACTATGAGATTATTATCGTAATTCTTGGTGCTTGTATGTAGTAGCAACCAATATTCATTATGGGATTACATATCCAATCATTTTCTACTTGCAATATTTCCTCCTTGAAATAATTTTCAATCAGCCAAACAATTGTGACTATTCAAGCATATAAACATTCATTGCCATATTTCTAGCAGCTTTGAAATGATCTTAGAATTATGACATGCCAATCATTCCATTATTTTAAGCTATAAACATATTAAATGTAATGAAGCTTCATTAGCTATATATGCATTACTATAATAGAAAATCATTCACACAATGCATTCAAACATATGAGCTAATACTCATTTATACACAATCAAACATTTCACATCCGCATAGTATACTTCATGCACATTCATAATTCTTTCACATTTGCCACACTCATTAACTACACCCTTTCACGGCATTGAATACCATCCCATTTTTCATTCCATACTCAATCCATCTTGATATATGTATCCTGTCTAATTCTATATCATTGTCTTCATCATCTTCACTTCCTATAAATTTTACACGTCCTTTCAAAATTACATGTGTCATGCTAGTCTCTTTTTCCTTGCTTCGAGGAAGCAAGTTCTTCATCACACTTAGAAGACTCAACTAGAAAATCTTGGCTTTTCCCCCACTTCTTGTCTTCCACTTTTTATGACTACTTCAATAATTTCAAAAACATCTAGCAAGTTGTAGTCAATAAAATACCAGGTTTGTGTCTATCACCTCATAGGGTTCCACTATCACCACACCAACCATAACGGTTAGGATGTGTTGTTACTCATTTTAATTAGAAGTAAACTATTATAAAAAATTTCCCTAAATTTAGGGACGATCTTAGTGTTTTTGAAAACCATGTACATGTAATTTCTCCCATAATCTTTAAGGCATTTGCAATAAATGTTCATTTAATATTTTATTGATTTTTTTTTTTTAGGGATAAAAAAGGCCACAAAAATTGGTTGAAAAATGGAAATTATGCATAGATGTTTCTTGTTATCCCAATCCAGGGAAAGAAGTGAATACATATGTACTATGAAATATTGTGACTAACAAAGTCTTCCAAAGGAAAATGAATGTATCTGGAAGAACAAAAAGTAATGAAGAATATTATATTGCATTGATAGAAGGCTTGGGAATAGATAGGGAGTATGGATCCAATGGAATTGTAGTTTTCACCAATTTTGAACTTGCGTGCAACCATATGAAAGGGGTGTACCAAGTTAAGAAGGAGAGGCTAAAACAACTGCATGGAAAAGCAAAAAATATTGTTAGACAATTTCAATCATTTAGTAAAAGACAGTGTGGAAATGTTAATAAGAATCATGGTGATATATTGTATGGGGAAATTCCAATTCAAGATTCATCTGTCAACGATGAATTAGTGTTGAGACACTCTCCATCAAAATTTATTGATGGACATTGTAAGATATCTTTGATATGTGTGTGTTTTCTAGTTATAAATGTGTCATTTTTAATGACCATGTGTTTTTTTCAATTATATACCAACTGTGCTCCCACCAGGTAAGCACAACTTGGTGAGCTTCATGTTTTAGAAAATTTTGTATTTAATTTTCAAAATGTGCACCCACTATGTAAGCACAACTTGGTGAACTTGATGTTTTAGAAAATTTTGTATTTAATTTTTAAAATGTGCAGGACTTCAACAATTTTTTGTTTAAATAGTCAAGTGAGTTTTACACATAAATTTGTGCTTTGAAAGTTTTGTGTTTTACATAATTTGTGTTCAAGTTGTGCTCCAACATTTGTGTAAATTACATCAATTTTTTGAATTCTTTTGTTTTTTTTTAAATAGTGATTTTAAAAATAATTGTAAATGCACGAGGTAAACATCATGTATCTATGTATTTGTAGATATCCATATATATCATGGATGATCATTTTGCACACTATTATTCAAGGCTTTAAACATCATGTGTATCTATTTATATGTAGATATCCATATATATATATTGGAGGATGATCATTTTCCATGTGATTCTTCGAGCGGAAAATCAACAGAGTCCCATGCCTCTACCAGAGAGGGGGATCATGGATCGGGGGGGGGGGTGTCCATCGTGTTCATGGTATTTATATTAAATGTGAAAGTTTTTAAATGACATTTGAATATATAATATTATCCACATACGTACATGTATACATATGGAATTGATTTTTTATCAATTTTGTGAGTTAAATTAATTTTTAATAAATTTCATTTTTTAGGAGTTCGGAGGAAAATAGTATCTACCCAATCAATGAATTCAGGTCATGGTTCACACAATCATGGTATGGTGCATGCAATCTACTCAATCATGTGTATGTATATGCATGTGTGTATATTTGAATTGATTAAAAATTCATTTTTTTATGAGGCTTCGCTCTCGTTGCGTGAGAGTGGTGGTGGTGGTGGTACACATTCTCTTGGTGACCAATCAATAGGTGGTGGCCAATTGCGCGAGGGTGTTGGTACACATTCCAATGGTGGCCAATCAATGGGTGGTCATGCTAGTTCTCAACCATCTCTGGGTGGGAATGATGTTGCTTAGTCATCTCAAGGTGGCCATAAATATGAATATTATTATCATTCAATTATTAATTTGATAAATTATTTATATAATTTTTTTTATGGTTAAAAACAAAATTTGTACAAATTTGTTCACATGTTTTTTTTATTTATACATAATTTTATATATTGATGCGGATGGTGAAAATGTTGCTTGAAAAAGACGTAGGCTAGATCACGTAATTCAAGAAGAAGGTTGTACACCAACCATGACTATCCTTATGATATTCCTGAGTATTTACCTTGGGAAACAAACATACAACAATGCACATTACAAAAGTGCCAACATATTTATTCAAAATTGAGGAAATATCTTGTGTCTTTGAAACTCCCTGCAGAGAGTCAAGAAAGCTTACAAATAGTTACGCACTCTCCAAGAAAACTTGTATATGTTTACAAAAATATTGGGCCAACCACTGATACTTTTGTAGAAGTGATGAGGAAAATAAAGGAAACAAAAATGAGTCTCGATACATGGGACGATGTTAAAAACAAAGTTACAAAAGAAAGGAAAAAATCTATTTTTAATTTCAAAGAAGGGCCAAAAAGAAAGATGTTGAAGGTGCAATATTTCAAGCACTCTAATATAGCTTTCCATTTGTATGATAGGCACCCTGCAGCCTATGGAAGAATACCATGGAATGAATAGGTTCTTGTTTATTTTTCAAAAATATTTTATGCAAAATTATTTTTGGGAATGAAATCCAATTATAGTGACCTTCTTTCTAAATGTTTTGGTCCTCGGAAAGGTCGATTATGTGACCGTAGGGGCACTAAGTGTGATTCTGAGTTGCCTTGCCCTAAGCCACCATTGGTAAGACAACCTCCTCATGTCGAAACTTTTTGGTCAGAGATGGGTGCCACTTCTCAAATTAGTCGAGAAGCAAGGGATGCCATCATAGACAATTTTCAGACTAGACTTGGTGGAATTGATATTGGTCTGAATCGATAAAGAGCACGAGATAATGCACATGCTAATTTTGGGTATAGTACAGATGATGAGATAGACAACATGAGTATTGAAGAGCTTAGAACATATGCAAAGCACTGTCGTAATTTTTGGTAGGAATTAATTCTTCATGAGGAAGAGGGTGTGGGATCAATATGTGTTAATTGTTAGGGTGAATATTTTAATGTAATTTTTAATTTACATACACACACATGTTTTTCTACGTGTTATTCTAACATAAATGTATCATATGTTCACCATTTTCAGTTTACACGTATGTTGAATTTTGAGAATATCACGGTCCAAGGTTCAAGTTCTGTCAATCCAAATGATATTTTCAGAAATGTTAGTTTTTTTAATATTTCATGATGTTGGTGTACAATTATTATTCTATTATTATTATAGAACTATCATGATGTGTATATTTTCAAAAGAAATAATTATGTGTACACATGTATATAATTAAATGTTATCAGATTCCACTTTCGTCAGATGTTTTCGCAATGGAGCCACCCTCTTCTTCCCTGTTAGGAGACGTGTCAAATAATCCACTGTCACAAGAATTAAATTTTTCACTTATGTTTCAAGTTATAAATTGAATTGAAAGTTTCATTAAATAATGAGATCTCGATCTTGAATTATTTTACAGTTTTAAAATTTTTGAATTTTGGGTTTCTAGAGATGATTTCTGTTCTCCAAGGACATTAGCAATGGAGTTGATGATAGAGATAGAAACATCCAAACATTTTTAAGAAGTTTTCTAACATTTTTTTTAATATTATTGAATTAGTTTATGCATTTTCATTTGAAATTTTTTAATATATATATATATATATATATATATATATATATATATATATATATATATATATATATATATATATATATATATATATATATATATACATGTGTGTGTGTGTACATGTATATTGTACAATTTATCTTGGAGGATGCATTGATGCAGGGCCAACATTAGATAATGGACGGGGAACTACATGAAGTATTGCATGAAATTTTAATTTTTTTTTCATTTAATTTGTTTTATTGAAGTTCTACCTTCTCATTCAATTTTAAAAAATTAAATTTTAATTTTAATACATATATATATATATATATATGCAATTAGGGCCAACACGGGACAATATAGGCAATTAGCTACATGAGGTGTTACACATGATTTATTTTTTTTTCATTTTGTTTTTTATGAAGTTCTACATTCTCATTAAATTTTAATTTTAATACAAGTATATAAATTTCTTATACATGTGTATATATATGCAATTACACATTGTGTAGGTTCCCCATTATTCTGATGATAGCACAAGGGGGTTGCTGGAAAATACATTGCAACCAAATTTTCTATTTAATTGATGCACACAACATTTTATTTCATCTATTCTTTTTATAACTTACATGTTATATTTACTTTTCTATATAACTTGATACTTGTAACACTTGATACATTGTTATATTTACTTTTATTGAAGGATATAAATTTTTGACATATTTTACATTTTGGATAGTTGAACTACATTTACTTTTATTGAATGATTTTAAATTTTGGATACTTGTTACATTTGACATGTGATCACATGTTGTTATATAATGTTAACTTAGATGATCTTAGATTATGTTTTGTTTTTAAAACTTGTAGTTTTTTCACTTGTTATTTAAAATGGATCTACATTGAAATTGAAAATTACAAAACA
Organism: Pinus albicaulis; assembly: GCA_034641835.2. Lineage (NCBI taxonomy): Eukaryota > Viridiplantae > Streptophyta > Pinopsida > Pinales > Pinaceae > Pinus > Pinus albicaulis. Next base: position 1,641,401,023 of record CM076580.1, read on the forward strand.
CTTGTGGTGCATGTTATTCATTTGAACATGTGTGAATCTTATATAATTAGGTATAAATGTCTATTAAATGTGATATTTAGGTACATTTTTTCATGATCATGTGTAATTTAAAACAATCATAGATGGTTTTACATATTTAAGTTCATGAATATATGTAACAATGATTGAAGTATATTTATATTTAGTTGTTACATTTTGCATACATGATGACATGTTGTTATAATGTCAACTTAGATTCAATATTATGTTAAATGTTTTTTTTTAAAGCTCAAGTTTTTTTTTCATTTGTTATTTAAAATGAATCTAGATTGAAATTGCAAATTACAAAACACACATGGAACATGTTAAATGCATTTGAACATGTATGAATGTTATATAATCAGGACATGTCTATTAAAAGTGATATTTAGGTACATTTTTCATGACCATGTGTCATTTAAAAAAATCATAGATGGCTTTACATATTTAATTTCATGAATATGTAGCAATTATTGAAATACATTTGCATTTAGTTATTACATTTTGCATACATGATCGCATGTTGTTATAATGTTAACTTAAATTCAATCTTAGATTAAATGTTTTATTTTTAAAGCTCAAGTTGTTTTGTCATTTGTTATTTAAAATGAATCTAGATTGGAATTGCAAATTACAAAACACATGTGGTACATGTTAAATGCATTTGAACATGTATGATTGTTATATAATTAGGACATGTCTAGTTTAAAAGTGATATTTAAGTACATTTTTCACATGATCATGTGTCATTTAAAACAATCATAGATGATTTTACATATTTAAGCTCATGAATATGTAACAATGATTGAATTACATTTGAATTTAGTTGTTACATTTTGTATACATGATGACATGTTGTTATAATTTTCACTCAGATTCAATCTGATATTATAAATGTTTTGTTTTTAAAGCTCAAGTTGTTTTGTCATTTGTTATTTAAAATGAATCTAGATTGAAATTGTAAATTACAAAACACATGTGGTACATGTTAAATTTTTATATAACATGTATGAATGTTATATAGTTAGGAAATGTCTATTAAAAGTGATATTTAGGTGTATTTTGCATGATCATGTGTCATTTAAAACAATAATAGATGGTTTTACATATTTAAGTTCATGAATATGTAACAATGATTGAGGTACATTTGCATTTAGTTCTTACATTTTGCATACACAATCAAATGTTGTTATAATGTTAATAGATAATCTTAGATTATTTTTTTATTTTTAAAACTCAAGTTGTTTTGTCACTTTTTATTTAAAATGAATCTAGATTGAAATTCAAAATTACAAAATACATGTGGTACATGTTATGCATTTGAACATGTGTGAATGTTATATAATTGGGATGTCTATTAAAGGTGATATTTAGGTACATTTTGCATGATCATGTGTTATTTAAAACAATCATAGATGGCTTTACATATTTAAGCTCATGAATATGTAACAACGATTGAAGTACGTTTGCATTTAGTTGTTACATTTTGTATGTGATGACATCTTTTTATAATGTTAACTTAGATGATCTTAGATTATGTTTTGTTTTTAAAACTTGTTGTTTTGTTACTTGTTATTTAAAATAAATCTATATTGAAATTCCAAATTACAAAATAAATGTGGTACATGTTATGCATTTGAACAATGTGTGAATGCTATATAATTATGTTTACAAATGTCTATTAAAGGTGATAGTTAACTTTTAATATAAAGTTGTAAATGAACATGTGCATAAACATATACGTTATAAAACATGACCATGTACAATTTTCATGGTGTGAGTGTGGTTTGATGCTTTTAAAGGTTAAATACATATATATTTAAGTTCATGAATATGTAGAAATGAAATAAAATTTGCATTTAATTCATACATTTTTCATTTGAAATCATTCTTATAATGTTAATGTAAAATACATATAGATACATCTAGAAACAATCATAAAATTCTCGATGTACATAGATGTGTCAAACAATTATAAAATTTTAAAATTGCATTAAAAAATATGGTATACAACATTTTGCATTAATGTACATAGAAAGGCTACTTTAGATGTCAGTTGATAGTAAAATTTAATATAATAAAACTGGAAACTACAAAACACAGTGCACATTTTGAATTTGAATGAATATTACAATTTTCTTTAGATGTCTAAAACAAGATCATAACTTGAATTTTGCATTATATGAAATATGATAGATACAAACATTTTGCAATAATGACATAAAATTAACTAGCTCATACCAGAGAATGTATGAAATCGTTTAAGACCAGAGAATGTACATGTATAAATTAATTGTTTTGTGCATGTGCAAACAAAACTTATCAATATAATCAAATCCTCAATACATGAATTGTAAATAAAAGAAAATATACATATAACTTCAAGTATCTTAATACATTATTAAGTATGTACAAATTAAGAATGCACAAAAAAAAAGGCTAACGATTTGTACTTAAGTTCTGTAAGTTCTCAAACATGAATCCAAGGAGAATAAATTATTGGGCAGTTCAATTAAAAAAACTCTAATGGAATGCCGTCCTCAATGATTCGTTCATGGTTAGCTTTTGAGATTTTCCATTTCTTAACTTTCAATTTTTCTTTGATTAAACTTATATCAAAATTATACATGTTGCACACACCAAGTGACTATATTAACAACTTATGACATTAGGTTCATAGTCTTGAAAGTAAACAATATTCTGACTTTCATGAGTTTGTTGGAAAAAATAACCTTTTAGTATAATAGACCCTTTGATATATATATATATATATATATATATATATACCCGTTGTCATTACAGTCTTCCAATAATTTCATCTTTGGTTCAGTGCAACATATCAAATAATAATTGAAATTTTCTATGTTGTTAGCAAGTGCAACTACAAGAAAAACATCTCCTGAGCAATAAAACAAGTACATAAATTTAGATCATAATTAACATGAAAAATTAACTTCAAAATTAACATGTGTACCTGATTTTATTATCTATTTCTAGATCTGTATCATTTGAAAGCAATTGAAATGTTACCTTCTCTAACAATATTAGAAACTCGATCACCTTCAGATGATACTACAGTCTCCTCTGATTGCATCTCTTCAAATTTTGCACTAGAAATTTTCCCCTTTGTATTATTTTTGCATGTTGCCAATCTTTTACATATGTATTGGTTTCAAAAACATCATTGGATTTTGTGTCATCTATGCAAACATGACAAAAATAAAAATATTTTCTTTTATCAAATGAAAACACATTTTGGTACTCCTTTGTTTTAATTGAATGGAATTTTCGAGTCCCTTTTATTGTTTCAAGGTCATTTCCAATTGATATATCTACATCTTGGACGCAAATATGCCAGAAAAACCTATATGGAAAATTCAAACAAGAATATAAATATGTAATTTAAAATACAATTTATATATGATCAAAGATAATCATTGTGATAAATAATTTTTTAAATTAGAAAATTAATAAAAATCAAATCATGTATATTAAATTTCTATATATATATATATATATATATATATATATATATAAGTTAATCTGTATATATGTACATGTACCTTCATACTTCCCTTGACCGATTAGTCTCATTTCTTAGTGCAGCGATGCATGATTAAACAACTTGCTCAGCTGAGACAAGTCGGTCTACAGAGTGGTCCATTTGATATATTTGAAGTGATATTTTTATATATGCCCCTGCACCATCATGTTATCCTTTTCCATGACCAGTCTCAAATTAATTCCAACAATGTTTAATGCATGTTTTCATATGAAGACGACACAACCAAAAGAATGATCGTAAATATTTGAATTCACCTGCACATCCATTTGACCATATCCAATGTTCATTGAATTTTATTCCACGGCCTTTCAATGAGTCATAAATCTTATCCAAATAATGTTGTACAAAATGTGTATTATGTGTACAATCATTGCTGATATAAAAGTGGTATTCTTTAATAACATGTCGATTTTCACTGGTGCTTTCTATATGATCAACATTTTTTTCAGTGTGTCTATATAGAATATGGAAAAGCATAGAGGCTTGGTCATAATTATAGTATTCACTATGTATTTGATTTTGTGCAACAAATGTATAATTATTTGCAAAATCAACTATTGAAAAAATGGTCCCTGGTGGAAAAAAATCACGGAATTTTTAGAATTGCAAGTCCTGCCATCGAGCTCTAAGGAATTCTTGGTGTATTTATAAATTTCTACCTCAAACTTTCTCAAAAACTCTATCACAAAAAAATCTTCTTCTTGTAAATCAATCCTTTTAGCACTTGTAGTACTACTTGAACCAATCAATGTATGAATATATTAATATCTCTTCCATTTCACTTTTATGTTGGACAAATATTGATCATTTATATCAATAGGATATTTGTTGTGAAATAAAATCAAATTTCCATAATGATCACATTTTTTACCACCAACACATTTCTTTTGGTAAAATAATTCATAGCTTTCTCTTGCACATAGAATTTAGGATATGAAATCATGGATAGTGGAAGGAGGAGGTGAATTTTTCCAATTTTTTTTACCAAAATTAAGGAATGTATCATAATATAACTGAAATTCCACATGATAATGACAACAAAAAGTGTTGCGTACAATGATAGGTTTAACATACCATGGTTTTTGTTGCACAAAAGCACTTATTGAGACATTAATTCCATGATTCTCTTTTATGAACTTGTTGAACAACTCTATTCTTCATCGCATCACATCCCTTGATTTTGGTGAAACACGTGAATTTTTCATCCAATATTCATATATTATTTTTTTAACATCTTCTCCAAGTCTATCTTTGTATGAACTTGCTTACAAATAATTGTCCAACAAGCGAGTTCAACATTTACATCTATTTGCAATCGAAATTTCCAATGTTTGTGCAATGTTTTTTGTGAGGTCCCTAATGCTTGTGCCATAGATTTTACCAAATGATTCTCTTTAGTACTTGATGAAACCAATGCCATTTGTATTTTTCTACGTGCATCTAAATCACTTTTCTTTCTAGATCTTCCAATTGACTTTAGAGCACTATTTATATTTTGTATCGCATTTTCCTTCATTTTTTTTAATCTTTTGTTGATTTTCAAATATCTAATAGAGTCGTAGCTTCTTTTAATTTCTTTGATGTTAAGAGAATTCTCACAATTTGGGCTTGAACTGCCACATTTTCATCTTTGAAGAACATATCAATAATGAAATTAACACAATATCATATAACCTGGTCAGCTTTTTTATCTCCATATGTGTCAGTGTCAACATATTCTAACATCTCGTCATCGATATTGATTTCATCTGTACATATGAGAATTAAATGTACAATATGAGTTTAAATATTCAATAAATAATTAAATTAAAAAATAGTGTTTGAATGAAATTTAAAAATTAATAAATATGTATAATTTCAATATTACACATTCAACATATATATACATACTTGGTGATTCAATTTCTTCACTTGAATTTCTTTCAACATTTTCAACATCTTCAATCATTGGTTCAATATATTTTTCACTTTATATTTCAACATTTTATATCTCATCATCAATGTTATGAGGAATATCTCTCTCTGTTTACGTTGCAAAATATTTTTCAAATTAGCTAATCAAATAAAAATCAATTTTCACAATACACTATTTAAATTTTAAATATCATTTATAATATTTACATTTACATACCTGATTCAACTACTAGTTGAGGTTGATTTTCCCTTTCAATATTTGAGCATTCTTCTCTCCTTTTTTGGGATATTATCTCCCATATTATCTATGAGCTTCAGGGTTTCTTGTTCGATTATATTTTCTCTTGTAATTTGATTTTCCATGATAATTTATTATGAAGCTAAAAAAATTCCCTTCAAAATCCTGCAAAAAAACCTCACTATCAAAATTTAGACAAAAAATCACTTCAAAATATCATCACAAAAGATTTATTTTTTAAAAAACACACTTTAAAATTGTTGCACAAAAGACATACTTCAACACAAAACACTTACTTCAAAAAAATTTTTCTTTAAAAATTCCACCAAAAAAATGCCTTTTAAAAATGAAGCTCAAAATATTTCCTTCAAAGTCCTGAAAAAAATCTCACTTCCAAAATTTAGACAAAAACTCACTTTAAAAAATCATTATAAAGATTTACTTCAACCCAAACCACTTACTCTAAAAAAATTTCACTTTAAAAAATACCCTCAAAAAATGTCGTTTGAAAATTAAGCCGAAAAAACCTTTGAAAATTTAGCCCAAAAAGCCTTTGAAAATTTAGCCTAAAAAGTTTCCTTTGAAAATTCAGCCCAAAAACTTTCCTTTGCAAATTCAGCCAAAAAAATTTCCTTTGAAAATTCAGCCCAAAAAATTTCCTATTGAAATTCAGCCCAAAAAATTTCCTTTGCAAATTTAGTCCAAATGAAGAAATGTGTGAAAATAATGTTTCCATTTTTTGTTATTTATAGAGTTGCGGATTTTTTTTTCTAGAGGGGCTTTATCAAATTTTATCGTCCAACAGAATTTGCAATCAAAATTTTGGTCGAAATTTTAAGAAAAAATCGGTCGAACTTTGTTTGTCGTTAAAATTAACGAGATGGGGCGGCGAAAAAGGTTCGGCTGAACTAAAACGTCTACAACTACACTGCAGCCTGAGTCTGAACACATTTCTTAAACTTTGGAATGGATAAACTCCATCAAATTTTATGAATTAACTTTCGAAACCAAGACTAGCATTTGCATAATTCAATCTACTTTCAGGAGATACAACTTTTATGGAATTCTATAAATATTTACTAATTTTAATTAATTTTGTAATAAAATGGGTGCAAAATTTTTTTGAAGGTCATTATAATTCAGTGAAATAAAAATTTTGTATCTCCCAAAATACATTGTAAAAAAATTGAAAAATTTATGGTGCATTACATTGGTCCATCGTCTGTAATGGGTAGCTTTTAGATTTTTATTTTATAAAAAATCTATTGAGAAACTTGACATGGAGCGAAACATATTCAAAATATGCAGTGTTTTCATATTGGTTCAGTTCAAAAAATTCTAGTAATTATGATATGCATTAGTTGGTTTCGTAAATATAACGATACCGAAGTAGAATTTGTTTAGATTGTTGCAACACATTTTTTTTTTCTCAAAAACACCAAGTTATCAAAGAATACACCAACACTTCTCAACATGATTTTTCATGAATCCCTTGATTGTTAAAGAACACACACTCAAATAATTGATAAGTTAAAATATCAAATGCGAATAAAAAAATTCCAAAAAATAAGTAATAGAAAGCTAATAAAATTTATGACAAGTTTTATTTTTATTGCAAAATGAAATTCTAATTAAAAAAATTGTTTTGGCTTGTAGAAAGTTGAAGAACTTATAAAAATAATATTTTTTTCTCAAAAAAGGGCAAAAAATGTAACCAAACTTCACATTTTCACGTAGTTAGTCTATAATTTGATCTGTAGTGCATGTGCATTGCTACAACTTTATATACATAAAATACCCAACAATTATAGAAAATACCCAAGGGTGTATTTATACACCCAAAAAAGATTTAAAATATTTATTCGTAGAGAAAATAATTATGAAAGAAAATTAATGAATTTCCCCCAAATACCCAAGGGTGTATTTATACACCCAAAAAATATTTAAAATATTTATTCTTAGAGAAAATAATTATGAAAGTAAATTATTGAAATTTAAAATTATTAAATTTCCCCCCAAAATTTCAAAGTGGGCTTCAATCGTTCACGTCGGCTTTCACCAAGGGTTGTGAACCTTCACCCACAACATCAAGTATAAATAGGCCACAGTGTTGGTCTATTAGATTTTGGGTCTTCTCTTGGATGAATGGAAAGGTTCTCCACACAGGGTTTTGGCACAAGTTTCTTATCTTCCCTTGGTACCTTTACTCGCTCCCTCTATCTACAAGACTCTCTATTGGCTACAACTTTCTACAAAAATCTCATTGTCAGATCACTGCTTTGGGATTTCAATTCCTTCAGTTGCATTGGTACAAAGTAACTCTAGGTGTGTTGTATATTGAAGCCATTATGTGATCAAGGTAAGATATATCAGAAATTAGCATGCCCTACCTCTTTAATGAATGAACAAGTAAACCTCATTGTTTCCAGGATAGACACTTCATGCAATCATATAGTAAGTGTTATCTCTTGGTGGCATGGTGGAGATTGACTCTTACCCAACCATTACATGGGTTATTTTTTCCTTTTTCGTGGTGATAGCGCAAGGCTAGTTGGAAACACGTATCACTCTCACCTCGGTTTTGACCCCATCGAATTTTGTTAGTGAGTCTTGATATGGATATCCAGTAAATATTTTCAAGAAAACCGTGAGGTGATATTTGTGCCCAAACGGTGATTCTCTCATGGTATTCGAGATTGAGTGCATTAGGGGATATGCATTCCCAAATATGCACGATTCCTCTCTCCCATCATGTGTTTATATATTCCCAGAATCAGAAAAATAAAGTTTCGTACGAATAGGGTACTAGCTCCCTCATGTGGGGATCCTAATCATATGTTAGATAGTTGGAGAGCCTCATACCACACCACCATTGCTCATGGATTGGTGTCCATTGTGACCACATGGGTCGAGTAGTGAATACTCTTGTAATATCCAAAACAGACATTATGTGACTCTTTGTTTGACAACCACACACAATATGCGTTTTTTAGTTTACTGTTGCGAAAATTGTGTTAGTGTCCATGGATTAGTTATAGCTATTTGGTGGACAACCATGCAAACTACACTGGTATGAAATGAAATCTTGTGCAAGTTGTGTGACTATTCATGGGAACAAAATTCTCTTTTTCATATTCAGATACTGGGATGACACTTTATATGACATGTATTGAATATGGTGAGGTCTATACAGATAACACAAAGCCTTCCATTTCACAAATTTTTGTGATGAGGGTTTTCCAATATTCACTAAATCGCTTGTACCTTGTTAGTCTGAAGTGGTCAGTTGTTTTTTATTAATGTAAAAAATAATATAATGTTAGAACCGATGTGATATTGATAAAATTCGATTATTATTGTGATCTCTCCAACATGAATCTTTCAGGAACACTCCAACTTGGATTATTATTGTGATCTCTCAATAAAAGCTAGTTGCTCAGCATCTCCTCTAACAACCTCAATCGAACCCTTCCCTCCAACATTACAATTTGAATAACCTAAAGGTCCTTGATATCTCTCACAACTAATTGTCATGGGCACTGCCTCTAGATTTGAGATTTATTGGGAAATGTCAGTTGTTGGTCGAAACTTCACTCATTCACACTTATCGTCTCCTAGCTCCCACACGTGGTGTGTTGGAAACTCTGGTTGCTAGATGGAACTTAAATCATTCACACTTCTCATCTCCCAGCTCCCGAACGCAGTGTGTTGGAAACTCCAGTTGCTGGACAAAACTTCACTCATTCACACTTCTGATCTCCCATATCCCACATGCGGTGTGTTAGTCCTGAAGACCAGACTTTCCTAGAGAAACATGGTCGTCAACCAATACCATCCTCTCTAATCTACTCAATAGAGTAGTCAAGTCACTACATAAGGAAGATCCCATTAGATCCCTTGTTACATAGACATAACAATTTTTTTGATTCAGTAATTTGGGGTAATTTGATATCTAGCATAAAAGGATCACATCATTGAGGTCATCATCCCATCATTTATTAATTTATTTCCTTTTTATGTTTGTACGTTATTTGTACAAGTATATTTAAATCATAGCTTTGTAACATTAACCAACTCTAAAATATGATTCTCTTATTGCAAGAATGAAGAGATTTTATCATACATAGGTAAGTTCTTGAACTTGAAAGTGCACAACATCTCGAGGATCTCACATGAGTCTGCGAAAAAATTCATGAACCATTGAATGCCTTGACCTAAAAATCGAATGAAAATAAATATTACATGTGAAAATGTGACGATGCTCAAGAAGAGCTATGTTGAAATGGCACCTACCTAGACAAATTATTAACTGAGATTTAAGAATGGAGTAACCTGGATGTTTTGCAATCAAGAATCCTCTTCCTCACAGTTTTTCCCCCTTCTCCAGGGAAAGCTTGGATCTTTGAAATTGCAGTGTTAAATCGTTTACTTCGTTTTATTGGATTGAGTAAATATTATATTAACCCACCTGTCATCCACCCCGACCCCCACTCTTATGTGACTAGAGATTTTGACAATAACAACCCAAGTAAGACGCTCCACCATCAAAACAGAAGGGAAGTTGCCTCTTTAGTAGGGAAGGAAATGTAGGTCAATAATGGCTAAGGGTGGCATCCACTCACTAAGAATAATCCTCCTAACTTAGGATAGGGAAGAATGATGAACACCAACATCCTCCTCAAACTTGTGTTTTGGTATTGATTTGTGTCCTGGTGGGATCAATTTTTATAATTGTCTACTTTGGTCACTAGGGAAAGATCATACGTTTTTTGTTTTGTTTTATTAGGATAATATTCTCCCAAAGGATTATGAGCAAATTTTCTTTCTTCAGGTGGTACCACCATGTGCATTCTAGTTACATTTGTATGTTTAAGATAGATGTAATTTTTTCATTTAATGAAAGTCTGCCTTGAAAAATAAAATCAAGGCCCTTAACGCATAGAATTATGGGAATGGCATGTAGGTCCTTTCTAATACATTTCTCATCACTGTTGTTATTTGACCACTTGATGTTGCTGGTTGTGAATAGGAAAAGATATAGTAAAAAAGAAACTTGTTTCTTATCTCTAAGATATAATATTTTAGATTATATTCTAATATCTTAAATATAAACATGCATAGTTTCATTGGTTTTTTTTGGGATACGGGTGCATCCTAGGATGGCTGGAGCACACCCCTAAATTTTTCATGGAACAACGAGTTGGGAATGAAAATTATATATAATAATAATATAATAATATGTAAAAAAAATATTGAAATTTTATAATTCACCATAACCATTTATCATTGCTTCAAGCCTGTAAGGATAACCAGCTCTATTATGTAGTTTATGCAAACCGTTACATTTCTGAATCTGCAATATCGAGCGTGCAGATTCCTCTTTTCAAAAGTGGCATGTTTGACTAATGTTATGGATGATGTGTATGACACATATGGAACGCCTGATGAATTAAAGCTATTCACAAAGATTGTCAGAAGGTAGGTCATTGCTGCAATCGCCATCATGATTTTTCACATTGTAATCTATATTATCATGTGCATAATTATATATTATATTGCCTCTTCAGATGGGACCTCTCCTTGAAAAAAAAAAATTCGAACTATATGAAGCTTTGCTACAAAATCTTTTACGATATTTTTCACGAAGTGGTTTGCGAGGTAGAGAAGAACAAGGGTGTGAATTGCTTAGGTTTTTGAGAAAGGGAGTAAGTAGTACTGATGAATTTGTAAATTGTGTTATTCATGAAATAGTTAACGCACACAAAAACCTTGTAATATGTACTAATCAAATTATCAAATTCTTATTCTGAATGCTTGCACCTCTTTGAGGAAACATTTAAGTATGGGTTATGCTATGTTGCTTAACCATGATCTTATTTACCTAGATATCAGTTTGTTGAGTTGGAGTCTGCTAAGCCAAGGGATTTTCTCTCTTTCATTCAATCAAGAATTAAAGAAAGTCATATCGAAGGTATGAGTCAGAGTCGATAAGTATGGGACTCATAATATGCTAGGATTTATTTTATAAGGGGTTCTAGGGTAGTATATGTATAATTTAAAAGGGTCACCTTGAAGTCAAACCCTAATAACAATATGGAAACATTATTAGTATGGCATCATTACCTTCTCAGTTCAGTAATATTTATATGGCTTCTTAGTTCAACAAAAATTATGATATTTGTTCGATTCCACCATCAGTAAAATTAACAACAGGTAGAGGGGTCAAATACAACAATAAATGAGGATTCATTAAGTTTGGAACCAGAGAGATACTGCAGATCTATACATGAAAGTAAAAAATGGAAGCTTAAAGATTCAAGAAGACTAAAAAACTTGAAACCTTTCCAATAAGTATACCACTTGAAAAAACTAGAAACCTTGCAAAATTTAACGTCTCTTGCGGTTTTAAAATAATTAAAATATATTATTATCTAATATAATTGGGTTTCCAATTTTTTTTTGAGTTTTTGGAAACTCAAAGTTTCCCCTTGTGCTCTTCAAGAACAATGGAGCACACATCTAGATTATGTTTTGGATGTATTGGTTGAATGTATAAAATTCAGGTGTATTTTAATCCATATTCTTGAAAAGAGCTTCCAAGTTTTTCACTATGTTTTTTATCGTAAGGCCATGGCCTTCTTCCATCTATATTGAGAAGAAACACAACATCAATACAAGTAATTGCTCTAGAGTTGGAGTAGACAAAGTGCTATATTTCCTTAAAAGTGTGGTATCTTACATGCCCTATAAAAACAAGTAATGCTAGTAAGATTCATATCAATGACTCTGTCCATATTATGTGAAAGATTAAATAATAATATCTATGAATTTGAAGCATAATATTTCCATGTTCATAGTTTGAGATTTTTGGATTTGTCAACAAATTTCTTTAAAGCATATATAAAAATTCATGGATGAATTATTGTCTTGGGAAGCCTCACATACATTGTTAAGAAAATTTCAAATACCAGCGAATAATGAACAAACAATGATAAAAAATAGACTACAAACTGCTACATAGGCTAAAGTAATTAGCTCCAAATCCCCCATGGTAAGGCGATACTAACAGATTGCAAAACTTTACAAATAGAGAAACTATGTGTTTCCATTTATTATTTGTAAGGAATTGTTAAAGCAACGCATGCTTAGCCCTTAAGATTCTAGAAAAGGACATAACAAATTAGGTGGAGAAACTTTCCCTACTACAACTTTAGAGGGTAATGTTAATGCTATATATTGTAACAAAAGGAAATGTGGATTTTTGTCTTGCGAGAAAATTTAATGCAACCTTTCACACACAAATATGGACTTTCAAACTATAGTGGTAATTAGAATTAGTTCGATGACAAATTATTCCCCATTTTCTTAATGTAGGAATCTAAATAGCACTATCCATCTTCTCTTCTCCAAGTAGGTACTGTGTCTTGAAATATCAAAGATAAGTCCATTGAGACACCATATTTGCTGCAAAGTAGTCAAGGTGATTTAGGACATAGACGTGTAATGGGTCGACCTCTTCACCTAAAACATGAAAATCATATCAGAAATTCATAATCAAGGCTAAGAACACTTCAAGTGCTTTTTCCTAGCCACATAAATTCCACTTTTGTCTTGGCATATTCATTCAATTTAACTCATTCTATTGGTCACCTTATTGCTTCAATGAATGAATCTAGGTTAATAGATAAAGAAATACCATTAGGAATGGTACCAAAATATCAGGAAAATTTTGGATGTTCCCTTAACTCTGATCCCTTGAGCTTTGAATTCCTATCACTTATGACACCATAATCAAGAAACATTCCTTTCTCACAAAGGAAAAAATCACAAAGACTTGTTTCTCTCTCTCTTATGACACAATTTGTATTACCTTCTATGCAAATTTTTCCACCTGTACCTCCATCTGCACCGCCCCTTTAACATCAAAAATTTCAAGCACTAAACCATCAACATCAGACTAATTTCATGAAGGTTGGCCAATCACAAGTTTAACTTCCTTATCTCCATTCATTTACAAGATTACAACAAGTGTCACAATTTGAAATTGCTCCAAAGTTGTTGAATTATTTACCACACAAACTTTCACAAGGTACCCAAATTCCACAACAGTTACCAATACCTTAGGAAGTACAACCAATTCTCCGTACTCCATTTCAACATGTTACTTCCTCTCACACATTGACATAATCCCAACCTCCACAAAAATTGTAGTTAAGTTATGGAAATCCTAAACAATGGGATCTATTGTGACTAGTAGCATGATGAGCCCTAATTTAGGATTAGCATTAAGGCCTGATTTACTTCCTTTAGGGCCCAATATCTTATCTTCCTAGGTTTTAGGAGTGTAGCCTCTTCTTCCTCCTAGCCCACTATCAACTTCATTATTGGTAGCATCAGCATCATCGACATCATAGTTGGCAACTGCAAACACCACATTACCATCTTCGATAGGAAATGTGTCATCTCTTTTAAGGTTGCTAATGGCACAATGTAATATCTAGGGTTAGGTGGTTATTATAAAATACATCTAAAGGAGATTTCATAATATTGTATGTGATATTTATAAATGAGATGTTGGGGATTCTATGGGATTATTCTACAATATAGACAACTTAAAGGAATGTGACCCATATATTCCTAGAATATTGTCTCTGACATTTCCTATGATTAATGGTCATGCAGAGAGAGAGAGAGAGAGAGAGAGAGAGAGAGAGAGAGAGAGAGAGAGAGAGAGAGAGAGAGAGAGAGAGGATCTTGGAGATGAAAATTTCCATGAAAATCGGTATGTAGGACGCCTTTTATCTAAATCCATGTTTTTGTATTTTTGTAGTACTAAGAAAATGAAGTTTGGATTTATATATGTGTATTATTGAGCATGTTACAAGATCTAGATGAATGAAAATAAAATGAATCTGTAGTGGGGTTTTTCTACCTTTTTTCCAACTTGTGCCTTTGTTCCTGCCACAAATAGTATATTGTGAATAATGTTGCCCCAATTTATTTTCATGCAGGAAAAAACTACATAAATTTTTGAATTCATTGTCAGATTTTTGATGTATCCATAATGTTACTAGACTTGGAATTGGGCAAAACTTGGTGATGCAGAAGAGTCGAGTTTGACTCAGTTTGGTAACAAATCAGGGAAAACTAGGAAAGTGCGAGAAGAAAGATATATAAATATATTAACAAAAAGAAAATGTCCTGAGAATATTTTGATCTTGGACTTTTTTTTTGGTCTTTTGAATTTTCATAGTATAAAATTTCCCAATAGAGATAAAAATGACCAAAAAATGACCAAATTTGGGGGTAATGAAGGGTTTATGTAGGTTTTCAAACAAGTTTAACTTGGTTAAGTGGAGTTTGAATCATTCAACCAAGTCATACTCTTACTTGCTAGTCAAACTCATGTTGACTAAGTTAAATTATCAATGGGCATGTTTGTATCACATGAGTAGGAAAAAATAATTGACTTGGAAATTTGTTTCAAAGTCGGATTGTCATGGGTTTGAGTCACAGTTTTGGTAGTATTGGTTGCACCGAGATGTGCTTTGCCACCTAGTACATGGGATATGTTGTTACATAATGTATGAATATGTACATGAAAACCAAAAATAATGAAAAATAATCACTAAAATAAATTACATGTTGGCTGCATTACAATTAGAAAAAAGAAATGCACATACACACCAACCTATATCAACACCATGTATCTATGTTGGTATCTGTTAATCAACATATATGCCTTTCTACACTTATCCAATTCCTTTTCTTTTTGCATTCAACATGGAGATTTTCTTCCTTTATATATTTGATGAAGTTAAATCAATTGTACCAATCCTTACCCCAAGCTAAAGGGTGGTATATTATCTGAAGTTGTTTGAAGAGAGGGGGAATGACTAGGTTTTGTTAAGCCCCATATTAGATTTTGAAATTGGAGGGTTAAGATCCAATTCATTTTCATTGGGCTGCTTTTCAGTGATAGGTGCATCAGGTTTCATGGTGGTCAAAGTTCATTCTAGAGGCATGCTCACCAAATTTTGAGGAAAATTTTATTACTAGTAGTTTTACTATTTTCTAGGAGCCACAGTTCCAAGCCATGCTTGTGACGATTGACCATGTATCATTTGTCTTTGTGAGATCATGTTATGAATGATATTTTCTTGGACATGCTAAAATTTTCATGACATTTATATTTTTAGGCTTTTAGTAGTTTTGGTTTTAGGGCTTGTATGCTGATCTTGAGAATATATTTGGGTTTGTTGCAGTGAGTCCAATGAGGCTATTTTTATTGATATCCAAGATGATGCTATTTCTAGGCATGCTCTACTTGGAATCAATCTCCTAGCACGATAGGAGTTACATTCATTTTCCATATTTCCTATCTTTTAGGATTCATGCTACTATTTTTGACATGGTTATATTTAAAATTTCCAGTTGTTGTGGTAGGTATGAGTTCTAGTATCACAGTTCTAGTGTGTAGTAATTATGAAAGTGGAGGTGTTCTTTGTGTGACATATGTTAAAAATTGAGAGGGTTGTCACTTGAGGAGTGTTAGCCTGATCCAAGATATTTAGCTTTGAGATGGTATAGAGAATTACATGTAAAATTGCATCTTAACCATGAAACTTAAAAGACATGAATCAAGAAGAGAGAAGCACATAAAATCATCTAAAGAAGACAAAAATTTGATAACAAAGTTCATCCAGGAGGGACTACGTCTCTAGGCCCTCTCAATCAGTGGGGAGGCCCTCTTTCATTAAGTGGAAAATAAAATTAAAGTACAAGCATCATTGTAAAATTACACCTTTGTACCTCCAATCTGAAAAATGGCCGAGAAATGGATACCTCTCTTGCAGAAAAAAATAGCACCATCAGATTCCTGTCGTTGAGAGATGTATAATCCATATAAAATTTGTCCAATTTGGACTCAAGACGATTTTGGGCCCTTTGGAAATTGGCTCATATCATGGTTCCACCTGCCTCTGGAAAGGCTTAGGGTTCTGTTGCCCACCTCGAACTTCGTGCCGCTCCTGGTCTACCTGGGCACACTAGTGAAAGATTGGGTTTATATATTAAATCCTGGGTTGAATTCCCAAAGGAAGTTGCTTGCGCAACGACTCGGATCCGGAATGGTGGGAAGGAGGTCAGGCGGTCAAACCTCGCCCCCTCCAAAAATGGGCGCATTTGTTTTTTAAACTCCAACGAACATATATTTCGGGGGGCCAGACCCATATTGGGCAGCCTGCCTGTCCTTACTTCCATGTATGCACCATATAGTAGGGGGGCGGCGGGGTTGACAGCCCGCAACCCTCCCAAACTTAGTCATTATGGTTGGGGTGGTAGGGTCATGGCCATTGGCCCCACCTAATTTTATATAATATAGTTTTTCGTTGGGATAAGGGTAGGGGTCATGGCCCACCCCTATTTTTTTATATTTTTATATTTTAATTTAACAATATGCCCCTTTTTAAAAATTCTGGAAAATGGCCGAAGGAGACAAACAAACGAGCCCACAATTTCACTCGAAATCTGGCTGGAGTTGGCTGGAATCGGGTGGCCGGATTTCTGTGGATGTTTTTACTCCTTAAGATAACAAGTCATCCATTCAACATAACAACTTTGAACAGCTCTAAATTTCACATACGAACTCGGTTTGACGAACCGTTTGCACTGTTGTGATCAGGGCGACAAGATCTTAAACTTGACACCAAGTTTACCACATTTATGCCACTTTTAATTTTGAGCCTTTTGTACTTTTCACTGGTGTGTGTAGATCTAGTACCTAGATCAATCCTCCCCACTAAGGAGATTTTGGACCACCAAAAGAAATAACACATCCCACACACTGCTTGTGTCCTCGCCAAGCCACACTTTCAATCACCTTCATGTAAATCTGGCACATCCCTTACAATAATATAAAAACCATACATGACTTAATCAATCCCACACTTGCTTAGAGTTTATGACACACACTCGTTGGTCAAGGATTACATAATAGAATAAATACCCAAACTACACACAGAGGCCACACATCACTGTTGCTTTAGGAAGTGATGCAAATCACATCATCACTTTTACATTTATTTGCAATGCATGATTTACCAACTGTGGCCATAAAAAACTACTACCTCTAAGGAAACCATCTTTTACTTAATAAGGCAGTCCACCATAAATGTGGTGGATTCATTGTTTGAACATTTTCACCTGTCATCTCCCCTATCGATTCTTTTGGGGCATGGATCATTGGACAAGTGACTTGTTGGTGTCCCACTTCATTGTAGTGACTACAACAATTCTTTTTCCTCCAAAATTTCTGATTTTCCTTGGATCTCTTTTCCCTGGTGTTCCTTAGATAAGTGTTCATGGAACCCTCACTATCGTTGGAATGTGAGGAAGTGATTTCATCATCTGTCGCTGGCCGGTCACTAGCTGTGTTGGAGCTTTCTCCAACTTCCTTCCTAGTGTATCTGAGTCCTGTATGACGCGAAAATTCCTAGACTTCGATGGGGTTTACTATGCCTTGGCCATTGATGACGTGGCCCTTTCCCTGATACCCCATTTTCTTCAGCAGTTTGGATCTGATTCCTGTAGTATGTTTTTCAAAAGCAGTGAAATCATCATCATGAAAAGTACATGAAATTGAAGGGTTGTTTTTTACCTCAGGTTGGTTATGTCGCAACTTTTCCAAGGCCTCATCCTTAGCTTGTAACTGGTGTAGTAACCTTTATTTTCTTCCTTTGCTTCCTATAGGAGCCTCCTTAGCTCAATATTATCTTCTTGTATGCTTTTGTTGATCTCCTTAAGTTATTAGAGGCCTGCCGTAGTGAGTGTCCTTTTCAACTTTGGTACAATGTCTGTTGAAATTTTTGTTTCATCGCCCAAATTGGAACCCAATTCTATGGGTCCTCTTGTTGCAATCCCAAAGGTTGCAAGCTTCATTTCATCACCAGAATCAGACCCCAGGTCATTTGGTTTACCTCATGCAAATCCTGCAGCTGTGACCTTCTCATTTGCCTCTGATTCAAAATCTTGGTTTTGCTGCACGGTGGTGGTGGTCTTCTGCTTCCCCTTTTTTTCATTCCTCTCAGGTCTCAACTCAGGGTGCATCTTCCAGTAAATTTCTTCTTCATGTCCCTCTTTCTCACAATGTGTACAAGAGGGCTTTTCTCCCACCCTCTTGGTTGTTGTAGTTATTTTTGGGTGGTCATTTTGTTAATGTGTTCCCCTGATTTCTAGATGCATAGCCTTCACACTGGCCTCATCGATGGTAGGAGGCTCAAACAATAATAATGAATGTCTTATGTAATTATGCAGAGAAGCAATATACTTGGTTACAATCTCTGGTGAATCTAATGGAATGCCCAAATTCAATGTTTGTTTTCTAAATTCTTCAGTGAAGTCTTGTACATTTTGACCTCTTCCTTGCCTTAGGTGTTTCCATTCCATTAATGACTTTTGATTATATCCCAAAGGGTAAAATTTGTTTCTCAATGCAAAAACAAAATTTGGCCATTAGAAGAGAAGGTTACCCAAATTTTTGCTGCCTTGCAATTTTGTCTCCCACTAGACAAGATCGGTGATGTTCAGCCGAAGAGAAGCTAACTGGATCTTTTCCTCGTCCTCCTCGATTTGCTGAATCTTGCAGTGGACTTCAATATGCCTAATTCAGTTGTTAATATTTTCTACATTACTTTCACCATTATAAATGGGAAGATAAAATTTGACATTTCATTTGAAGGTTTCTTAGATGCATTTCTCGAATTCCTATAATGATGGTGAGAAGAAGAAGAGGAAATTTCACTCGTGGAAGGAGAAGGAGGTGAATCCCCTCCATCATCTTCGTGCTCTAAACCTTGTCCTTCTAGAAAATTATCCCCTTCTCCTTCTATTTTCTCAAGCCTTGAGAACAACTTCTCGACCCGATCTACCATTGTGTAGAATGTTTTACAGAAGTTTTTCTCCTCCTCAATTCTAGCATCATCATCCAGTTTCTTCTTTGATGTGCACATCCCGCTTCGGGATCAAAAGGCTTTAGTTTCCTTTCACCTTTTCGGAGCCTTTTTCTAGTTAGCATACAATCATGCAATTCACATCTACAAAGACCCGCTCTCATACCACTTGATCCAAGATATTTAGCTTTGATATGGAATAAATAATTACATGTAAAATTGCATCTTAACCATGAAACTTAAAAGGCATGAATCAAGAAGAGAGAAGCACATAAAATAATGCAAAGAAGACAAGAACTTGATAACAAAGTTCATCTAGGAGGGACTACGTCTCCGGTCCCTTCTCAATCAGTGGGGAGGCCCTATTTCATTAAGTGTCAAATAAAATGAAAGTACAAGCATCAATGTAAAATTACACCATTATACCTCCAATCTGCAAAATGGTTGAGAAATGGAGACTTCTCTTGTAGAAACAGACAACACCATCATATTCCTGTCGCCGATAGGTGTAGAATCCATATAAAATTTGTCCAATTTGGACTCTTGATGATTCTGGGTCCTCTGGAAATTAGCTCAGATCATGGTTCCACCGACCCCTGGAAAGGCTCAGGGTTCTGCTTCCCGCCTCAAACTTCCTGCCGCTCCTGGTATGCCTGGGCGCATTAGTGAAAGATTGGGTTTATATATTAAATACTGGGAAAACTTCCCAAAGGAAGCCGCTGACGCAACGACTTAGATCTAGAATGGGGGGAAGGAGGTCGGGCGTTCAAACCCTGTCCCCTCCCAAAATGGGCACATTTTTTTTTAAAACTCCAACGAACATATATTTCGAGGAGATGGACTCACATTGGGCAGCCCGCCCATCCTTACTGCCATGTATTCACCATATGGTACGAGGGACGGCAGGGTTGATAACCCGCGCCGCTCCCAAACTTAGTCATTACGATTGGGACGGTAGGGTCATGACCACAGATCCCACCTAATTTTATATAATATATTTGTTCATTGGCATAGGGGCAGGGGTCATGGCTTGCCCCTATTTTTTTTATATTTTTTTTTGTTTTAATTTAACAATATGCCCCTTTTTAAAAATTCTAGAAATTGACTGAAGGAGACAAATAAACGAGCCCACAATTTGACCCAGAATCTGGCCAGAGTTGGCCAGAATCCGGTGGCCGAATTTTTGTGGATTTGTTGCCTCCTTAAGTTGCCAAGTCATCCAGTCAGCCTAAGAACTTTGACCAGCTCTAACTTTCACATACAAATTTGTTTTGATGAACCATTTGCAATGTTACGATTAGGATGACGAGATCTTCCACTTGAAACTAAATTTTCCACAATTCTACCACTTTGAATTTTGAGCCTTTTGTACTTGTCACTGGTGTGTGTAGATCCACCTGGATCATAACCATCTCAACCTTCAAACCCTAATTTGACCTCCTTTGGTATATTTGGTAGTTTGGTATATTTTTCTAACTTAATATATATTCTCTTCTCATGGTTTGAGTTCTAAATTTACTAGTAGATAATCCTTTATTGATTTTGGAAAGGCTAATTTGCATTAGTATTTGTGCTATTTTGGCCAACTAATGTTATAAATTGACTTGCTATATTTGGCTAACTAAAACCTAAGTTTGACTTGTACTATATTTAAAAACCTTAGGTCGGCCTTATTTATATGTAAATTTTTGGTTCAAAGTTTACATGAGACACAATCATTCAAGAGTGAAACTAGCATTTGAAATATGCATACAACTTTTCTAACCTCAAAAGGTTAGCTTGGTTTATTGACATCCCTTGGATGTGAGTTCCATGGAGTCCAATCAACAACTAAGGGTAGGGTTTTTAGAGTGTGTTATTGCATATACTTGGGTGTATTCTTGAACCGGTGAGAGGAGAAGTGTTGTAATGGATTTTAATTTGCAGCTTATGTACACATTTATCAATGAGCAACAAAATATTTTAGTGATCAAGTGTTGTAGGAGCCTATTTTCATCATACATAGAAGGTGTACCATATAAAAAAAAACTATGTTGGATTTAGGAACTAATAATAATAATTATTTTCACCAGATTGAGGTGAAAACATTGACATGACAATAGTCTTTAGAACTCTTTGAGATCCGTGATTGAATAGTTGTGTCTTATTATAGTGCTCTAGGTGCCCATAATTATTATTCAGCCTTTTCCAACCATTTTCGTTGTTTCCATCACTACATGCACTGTTAGTTATGCATCCGATGTCGTATTCATCACTATAATGTAAACAATATTTTGATTGATATAGAGATAAGGTTTTATTATGCCATGTCTTTATAACTCTTTCAGTCTCATTGTTGATTAATTGTGCTCTTTTACAATGTCGTGGGTGTTTGTAATGCCTTTTTTTTACTCTACATTCATTTAAGGTGCATTTTGTTTTCCTTTTCATCATTCATAGTTTTAGTTCACTAACTAAATTGAATCTCACTCATGTTATTTGACTGTGTTTTCCTATGCCCTTGGTTCCTTGCATGCATCTCTATGATAAATATTTCATGTGTTGATCACTTTGTGATTTTACACATTTTTATTAATTTTGTCACAACATACCATCACTAAGGACACCCCCTTGTGACTGTAAATGCAATGGTTCAAAGGGAAGAGTAATTAGCAAGTGATCTTAGGCTACTTCCTTGTAGTTATTTTTGTAGAGATAAAAAGTCTTAAATATTTTCCTCTCTTTTTGTCTTTGAAAATATTGTATTGAAGAATAAATCAAATCTAACGAGTTACTGCTATATAAAAAAATCTATTAGGTGGCACTAAGGAAATTGTTTGAGGTAAATTTAATCATTAGATTAGCCATTTATGAACATTTTCATGCAAAAATATTTGCAAGTCTATCAGGTCTCGTTCAAGTATCCATGTTGATTTCCACTAAAGTAGTCTTGGTTTCGAGGATAAATAAATTAAGAGATTGGCTTATATTGAGAGTGCACCATGTCAAAATTTGGATGTCTAGATTTTGACTCTGCAAAACCAAGGAAACCATGGGTTGGTTCAGGATAGATTCTTTTTCTATAGGAAATTTAATGTTTATTGTACTTGCTTGCAAGAATTCTTTGGAGATAGTGGTAAAGCTACAATTCAGGCACATGGTTCAACAAACTAATCCTTTTGGCTTAACACGTGTTGATTTGTATGAAAATATAACTTTTGAGGTGAGGTTATAATATTATATATTTACAATTTTATTTTCTTAATGTCATGAAAATGTGGCCATGAATTGTGGTTCTATGCTTAATTTATTATAATATATCGATCATGACAATTTATATTAGGTTTGAAACATATTCTTGATTCCAAAACAAATATAGGATTCGTGTTTTTTCAACTATTGTGAAGTTAAGAATGTACTAATCTTATATAAACATTTGCATGTCGTGAAAAATGATCACATAGGCACTATAACCCTCTTCCAGTCATGATTTTAATAGAGGTATTACCTTATAATTTCACCTCATCTAATTTACTTTGTTTCTCATGGCATATAGGGAGTTTAACACATTCACTGATTGTGAATTTTGGAGTTTAATGTGTCTTTTATTTTGTTGTATAAATCCTTTATAGTCTACTTTAGCTTATATTTTAGTGTTCATCGTCTTTCATGTCTTACACTATGCATTGTACCCTCTTTTGTTTTACGAAAAGGAACTCAGTATTGATGGTAAGAAGAATGAATTAAATAAAGAAGTGAAAAATAACGCTCAAGCGACAACAGAGAGAGAGAGAGAGAGAGAGAGAGAGAGAGAGAGAGAGAGAGAGAGAGAGAGAGAGAGAACTAGTCTAGTGTAATATTCCTAATTAGCGACATCTAATTTAGAATATTCGATTTTGTATAGTTTTTCCGTCTATAGTTTATAAATAAATAAAAAGTGAGTAGAGAGGGTCTAACTCACTTAAGTGAAATAAAACATCCTCCTAGTAGCACAACATTGTAACTTAAGGGGAGCCAAGGGGGGCCAAGCACCACATAGAGAGGGGGCTCATGTTAGCTCTAGAAGCTTCTGCGCAGGAGAGGTTGGACATGTGGCAAGAGATGGAGGATACGTTGAGGAGATGACCTTGGGATTGGAGGAAGGCCAACGTTATAAAAGAAGGAGGAGCCTTCTCATTTGATTTATTCTATGGTTGATGATATTGAGCTAGACGTTTTGTCTTCTTGAGCACGCTGGCTATTTAGCTGGTCTGCAGCACTGTTTAGTGCATTGAGTGTCTCCGGTCGGAGATCTCACCCTTACCCCCGGGGGACTTCGAGTGCCTACTCGGGAAAGGTTATTTCTTCAGTATTTTGTGAGAGGTTTTGTTTTTTGGGTTTGCTGCGGATTTGGGCTTTCATAGAGACTGCGCAGTCACTGGGAGAGAGGATGTAGTCCATTCTGGAGGTACTCCGGATCGGGATTTCTGCAGGAGATTCAGCTGAGATTTTGAGTAGAGGATCAGCCTTTGCCAGTAGGAGGATTTTGGTGGAGTTTGAGGTAATGTTTCAGCTATTCTCATTTAGCCTCTACGCAGAGCCTTGGAGGCCAACATAATTCCCTGAGGAGGTATTTTCTGGTGGTTTTCGGGGGTTGGCCATTTTTGATATGGTTTCTGGGTTTTGTCCGGGTTGGTGAGTAGAGGAGGTTTGCAGATTTTAAGCTCATTCCGGCAAGGGGATCAGCCCCTAGTCTTCAGTTCATTCCAGCAGTAGCAGCTACACAGCAGTTTTCCAGCAGTTGGGACACAGTTCAGAGAGCAGCCATTTCTTGTATATTTTGAGAGTATTTCTTCACTTGCCTTGAGAAAGATTAAGTGCCATCACTCTGATCACCTATTGTACTTCATTATATTTCTCACATTAATAAAATGGCTTAGCATTTCCTCTCCATGTTTCTAGATGAGTTGCTGTATTTTCCGTATGTTCTTTCTATGCTATTATATGTCTGCTGCACTGTTATTTTTATATATTCTTGAGCATTCTAGTTCTATAACACTTGGTTTGTTTATCTTTCACTCTTAGACAGAGTCTGGAAAGGGCCAGGTAGCCTCTGGATCTCGTCCTCTTTTCAGAGGCGGAATATCCGGTAAATTCCCTCCCAGTCCATCTCTGGTTGGAGTTTGCCATGTTTTAGAGATATCCCCAAAACATGATATTATAGTGGTATCAGAGCATAATTATAGCTCAGCTTGTGGTCTATGACACCGGGGAAAAGACCATATATTTGTTACAGAGGCAGGAAGTACAAAGACCGTGAGCGTAGGTAGGAGAACACCTACAGAGAGGGAGACTATGTTCGGGTGGTGGACACACAACAGGAGGACCTTGTGACAGACACAGAGCAGGAGGAGCCTATGACAGACGTAGAACAGAGGGAACCTGTGTTAGATTTAGAGTTTGGGATTCCGATGGTAGATGAGGACGGAAAGAGATTTGCGGACCAGCTCCTCAAATCAGTGCAGGAATTAGCCAGACAGGTTAAGGTGATGGGGCAGAGATTCACAGCTGTGGAGACTAGACAGCGTGAGACCCCACAAGTTTTCCAGGTTGGAGACAGATCAGGTACATCCCACCATTTACCGGAGCATGGTACAGCTCAGTGTGATACTATTCAGCCGATGGCTTCACATGCAACTACACACTCTACCATGCCCACTTTCTTGGGAGCAGACACAGGGGCATGAGCCCAGCAGGAGGCAAAGCCTGGACACATGGGTGATTATTTTGTAGAGTATCAGGCCTATGGGCAAGAGTTCAGGGATGCTCTCTCGTTTAGAGATTTTGTGCAGCTCCAGCAGGACAGTAGACCCCACAACCATCATAGAGGGCACCGACACTATCATGATGGAGATTCCCACCGTGCCTCTAGCAGATTCCATTTGCCTACGTTTGATGGATCATCAAATAGTTCAACAAAGTCTTGGGTGGAGAAGCTGGATTTCTATTTCCAGCTTAACCACATGTCAGAGACGGAGGCCATCAAGGTGGAGACATTACATTTGGATGGTGAGGCCCAGGACTGGTGGTTCCATGGGATGGTCACACTTGGGCATTCTACAGTGACGACATATGCTGAGTTTAACAGGAGTCTGATGGAGCGTTTTGACCGGAGGGATCCAGAATGGAATTTTGTTGAGCTGATGAGGCTCAAGCAGACTGGGAGCCTCGCAGCTCGGATGATCTATATGTTTGTAGAGGGGTTAGAAAATCCACTTCAGGGTCTAGTCAGGTCTACTAGACTAGCGACACTTTAGGATGCTATCAAGAGGACCCAGGACTTACAGGATGCATTGCCCAGGACGCGGACACCTTACCCCTAGAGACAGGGTTTCCAGCCCAAGGGGAAGGATGTGAGGATTCCGCCTCCAAAGGGGAATCCAGGATGGGCACAGATAGATGATGATGCCAGGAGGGAGTTGAGGAAGAAGCGGCTGTGCTTCACTTGTCAGGAGCCGTGGGCACCAGGGCATAGGTGTGCTGCTGGCAAAGCACACTTCATTGAGGTCTTCTCCGATGATAGCAGGGAAGAGGATGAGGAGGATGATGAGGAGGCAAGAGATGCTTCTCAGATGGGCCTAGATCGCTCGGTCGCCCTCCACCTCTGTGGATAGAGGTGCGCTTTAACCCATAGGGAGGGACCCTTGTAGCCTTGTGAGGAGTTCCTAAGTATTTGATGATGCGCTGCATTTGAGGTACGCATATGGCCAACGAGTACGGGCCTTGGTTGACAGTGGGGCAACCCACAACTTCATTGATGCGCAGGTGGTCGAGCGAAGGGGTATACTGACCGAGAGTTTTGACGGGCTTTTAGTCTTGGTCCCAGGAACCCAGACGATGCAGTGTGCCCAGTATGTTCCAAAGTTGTCGGTGACGATGGGTACCTACACCATGACTGATCACTTTTTCGTGGTCAACATACCAGATACCAATATGGTGTTGGGTGTTCAGTGGTTGATTACTCTGGGGAAGGTCACCACGGATTGGGAGGCCTTAGAGATGGAGTGGGATGACAAGAAGACCGAGAAGCATGAGAAGATTCACGGGATGCATACTTACCCACCTCAGACAGTTTCGGCACACCGGATGGAGGCAGACTTCTGGAAGGGAGACATAGAGTGGGCAGTTGAGCTACGGGCTTCAGAGGCAGAGACTGTTGGTTGGGCAGTTCACCCAGATATACAGGCCATCCTTGACAGGCATGAGGTAGTGTTTGGGGATATACCACCATCACCACTGCATCTGCTGATTCGAGCACACCATTGAGCTTGAGCAAATGGTATTCAAAGTAAGTGGATCACTACCCCCTGTTAGGCATCCCACCATTCCAGGATGAGATCGAGCGGCCATCTAGGGAGTTGTCAATTTTGGGCACATCGTAATCGAGCACGAGTCTATTTGCTTCTTCCGTAGTGTTGGTGAAGAAGAAGGATGGCACTCTGAGGATGTGCATTGATTACAGGGCTTTGAACAAGAGGACCCTGAAGAATAGGAATCCTATACCCAGGATCGATGAGTTGATGTATAAGCTGAGAGGAGCTAAGTTCTTCTCAAAGATTGATTTGAGATCAGGGTACCATCAGATTCGTGTGAGGGAATAGGACATTCCCAAGACCACCTTTAGGTGTCATTATGGGCACTTTGAGTTTTTGGTTATGCCTTTTGGGCTGACCAATGCACCAACCACCTTTCAGTCTTACATGAACCATATCTTCCACAGTCATTTGAGGAAGTTTGTATTGGTCTTCTTCGATGACATACTCATATATAGAAGGACTTGGGAGGAGCATCTCCAGCATATAGAGGCAGTACTACATATCTTGGAAGAGCAACAGTTCTATGCTAAGCTCTCCAAGTATGATTTTGGGATGACGAAGATGTTGTATTTGGGTCACATTATTGGAGTGGATGGAGTGAGGGTCCATGAGGAGAAGATTAGAGCCATCAGAGATTGGTCGGAGCCGAAGAACGTGACGGAACTTCGAGGGTTCATTGGGATATGTACCTATTACATGAAGTTCGTCAGAGGTTTCTCACAGCTTGCTGCACCCCTTACAGATTTGACGAAGAAAGGGGCATTCAGTTGGTAATATACAATGCAGCGAGCCTTTGATAGGATCAAGGAGGTGATGAGTAGTTGCCCAGTGCTTGCATTTCCAGATTTTACGCAACCATTTGTCTTGGAGTGTGATGCGTTGGGAGAGGGGATCATCGCAGTATTGATGCAGGGAGGACACCCTATAGCCTTTGAGAGCTGGAAGCTCCTTCTGCACAAGAGGTTGTATTCTATATACGACAAGGAGATGTTGGCCATCATGCATGCCTTGGCCAAATTCCGGCAGTATTTGGTAGGGAACAGGTTCAGGGTGAGGACTGATCACAACAACCTCAAGTTCTTTTTGGAGCAGAAGCAACTACAGGAGAGGCAGCAGAAGTGGATGAGTAAGATCCAAGCATATGAATTTGACATTGAGTATGTCAAGGGTAAGAATAACGTGGTAGCAGATGCCCTTTCACGTAGGCCAGCCACGTTATCTCTTATGAGCTTGGATATATATTGGAGGGCTTAACTTTTAGTGGAGTACTCCAAGGACATATTTGCATGTGAGGTGCTGGATGGGTAGGTGGTGGATGACAGGTACAGGGTGGTTGATGAGATCATCTACTACAGGGACAGGATCTTCTTGACTGAGGGATCTCAGCTTAAGAAGAAGATACTCTAGGCATCACATGATTCTCCATTGGCAGGCCATCAGGGGTTTACCAAAACCTACAAGGCCATTAGAGGGAGGTTCTCATGGAAGGGCCTCAAGGAGGACATACTCCAGCACATCAGGGAGTGTGATGTTTGTCAGAGGAACAAAGGGGAGATGAGCCATCCCGTAGGACTGTTGTAGCCTCTTCCCATTCCAGAGGGGAAATGGGAGAGCATATCGATGGACTTCTTCACCGGGTTGCCCATGGTGTAGGGCAAGGATTGTATCTTTGTCATCGTTGATCGGCTAACAAAGTATGCACACTTTTTCGCCATATCTACGCATTATACAATAGCACAGGTAGCCGAGTTGTTCTTCAGAGAGGTTTTCAGGCTGATGGTCTTCCTAAGACCATCATCAGTGACAGGGACAACCGCTTCATGGGCAGATTTTGGCAGGAGCTTTTCCGGCTGGTGGGGACGGAGTTGACACCGAGTACCAGTTATCACCCACAAATGGATGGACAGACGAAGATAGTTAAAAAGTGGCTGGAGGGCTACTTCCGTAACTATGTCAGTGGGAAGCAGCGAGCATGGTTGAGATGGTTACATTTGGGGGAGTACTACTACAACACGACACATCACATGTCCATTGGTATGTCACCATTTTATGATTTGTATGGGTATCATTCCTTATCTTTTGCTGATGTGATGTTTGGTGCTAGCAAGGCTCCTAAAGCCAAGATTTGGATCTAAGAGAGTCAGGACATTCTCCGAGCTCTCAAGGACAATATGGCTACAACACAGAACCAGCAGAAGCTGTATGCCGATAGGGGTCAGATGGAGAGACAGTTTGAGGTAGGGGACTTGGTCTACCTAGGATTACAGCCATACTGACAGTCATCGCTGAAGCAGAAGGGAGCTGAGAAGCTCAAGCCTCACTTTTACGGGCCATACAGGGTGATACGCAAGATTGGGCAAGTTGTGCATGAGTTGGAGCTGCCCCAAGGCAGCAAGATCCACAACGTTTTTCATGTATCGTGCCTGAAGAAGGTGCTGGGGCAGCAGGTGATAGTGACAGATGAGATACCACCCACAAATGATGAGGGGCACTTGGTGTTGTAGCCAGAGGCTATTAATTATACCAAGGAGAGGCAGCTATGGAGCAGGACAGTCTGGAAATTCTTGGTGAGGTGGAAGAATTTTCCGGATGAGGATGCCACTTGGGAGAGTGAGAATATTTTGCAGCATCCATCACCTCAGTTGCTTGAGTACAAGCAACATTTTGCCGAGGGAGACTGTAATATTCCTAATTAGCGACAACTAATTAGAATATTCAATTTTGTATAGTTTTGCTGTCTATAGTTTATAAATAAATAAAAAGTGAGTAGAGAGGGTCTAACTCACTTAAGTGAAATAAAACATCCTCCTAGTAGCACAATGTTGTAACTTAAGGGAAGCCAAGGGGGGCCAAGCACCATGTAGAGAGGGGGCTCACGTTAGCTCTAGAAGCTTCTGCGCAGGAGAGGTTGGACACGTGGAAAGAGATGGAGGCTACGTTGAGGAGATGGCCTTGGGATTGGAGGAAGGCCAACGTTATAAAAGAAGGAGGAGCCTTCTCATTTGATTCATTTTGTGGTTGATGATATTGAGCTAGATGTTTTGTCTTCTTGAGCACGCTGGCTGTTTAGCTGGTCTCCAGCACTGTTTAGTGCATTGAGTGTCTCCGGTCAGAGATCTCACCCTTAGCCCCGAGGGACTTCAAGTGCCTGCTTGGGCAAGGTTATTTCTTCAGTATTTTGTGAGAGGTTTTCTTGCTTGGATTTGCTGTGGAGCTGGGCTTTCATAGAGACTGCGCAGTCACTGGGAGAGAGGATGCAGTCCATTCTGGAGGTACTCCGGTTCGGGATTTCTACAGGAGATTCAGCCGAGATTTTGAGTAGAGGATCAGCCTTTTCCAGTAGAAGGATTTTGGTCGAGTTTGAGGCAGTGTTTCAGCTATTCTCATTTAGCCTATGTGCAGAGCCTTGGAGGCTAGCGTAATTCCCTCAGGAGGTATTTTATGGTGGTTTTCAGGGGTTGGCCATTTTTGATATGGTTTCTGGGTTTTGTCCAGGTTGGTGAGTAGAGGAGGTTTGCAGATTTTAAGCTCATTCCAACAAGGGGATCAGCCCCTAGTATTCAGTTCATTCCAGCAGTAGCAGCAACACGACAGTTTTCCAGCAGCTGGGACGTAGTTCAGAGAGCAGCCATTTCCTATATATTCTGAGAGTATTTCTTCACTTTCCTTGAGCAAGATTAGGTGCCATCACTCTAATCACCTATTGTACTTCATTATATTTCTTAGATTAATAAAATGGCGCAGCATTTCCTCTCTATGTTTCTGGATGAGTTGCCGTATTTTTCGTATGTTCTTTCTATGCTATTATATGTCTGCTGCACTGTTATTTTTATATATTCTTGAGCATTCTAGTTCTATACCACTTGGTGTGTTTATCTTTCACTCTTAGACAGAGTCTGGAAAGGGCCAGGTAGCCTTCGGATCTCGTCCTCTTTTTAGAGGCAGAATATCTGGTAAATGCCCTCCCAGTCCATCTCTGGTTGGAGTTTTCCGTGTCTTAGAGATATCCCCGAAACGGGATATTACATCTAATGATACCTTTAGAGCCAATATCCCGTATGAGACACACACATGGAGATTGATGATCAAATATTTAGAGTTGGTGAATTCACCTGCAATTCCTTGGCAACACAATGATAATTTTTTGAAGTGATGAAACAATATTTCATTTGTAAATTGTAGCTCAACCAATATTAAGTTGGAAACTCATACTGTAATACTTGACATTTAATATAATATAATTTATGTGGTTTAAATGGTTTCTAGTTGCATGTGATATTGTTTAGTATTGTAATTAACATATGCAACTTTTCATTTTCATATTAGATGAACACGCACATTGTATGGCATATTTCTAATTTTGTCGCAAATTCATACTAATTAATTTATGTTGATTAATAATGAACACATAAAATCAATCTAAAACTACTAAATTAGTAGTTTAATTGATTAATGATGAACACAAATAAGATGAATATATGACTAAATTATTCGTTTATAATGATTATTAATGAAAGTAAATGAAATGGATATAAATTACTAAGTTAGTTGTTTATATAATGAATATGAAGTTACCAAAAAATATAAATGACTACTACAAATGATTAATTTTTGATTACAAACGATGACCAAATTTTGTATATATACGACTATCAGTAGCTAATTTACAATATCTTAGAACACGACCAAAATTTAGTCATATTTCTTTGGTCATTAATTGGTTTCAAACAATGACTAAAATTTTCATATATGTGACCATTAATAGCTAATTTATAGTATCTTATAATACAGACAACATTTTGGGTCATATTTCTTTGGTCATTAATTGGTTTTCTCGGGTGATCATATAGTAATATATTTTGTTGTATATTCGGTATTTAATTGTGGAAACTAATGACTAAATCAATGACTACAATTTGCATATATGTGACTATTAATAACTAATTTACAATATCTTATAATACAACCAACATTTTGGGTCATATTTCTTTAGTCATTAATTGGTTTTCTCGGGTGATCATATAATAATCTATTTTGTTGTATATTTGGTCATTAATTGTGGCAATTAATGCCTAAATCAATGACTAAATTAATGACCAAATTTAGACTAAATATAATACTGGACGTTAAAATTGAAACAGCCAATTAATGACTAAACTAAAAACGACTAAAATTTGGTCCTGTTATAAGATACTGTAAATTAGCTATTACTGGTCACCGACTGAAAAATGGTCATTTATATGCAAGTTTTAGTAATTTTTTTTATTAAATAATTATCCATTTTGTACTAGTGGTGGACTTAGATTTTGTAATAATCTCTCAACTAAGAAACCAACTTCAAGCAATTGATCAATCCTCCTATGAGAAGGAACTTGTGACTACAGTAATTAATGGACTACCTAGGTCATGGGATGTATTTACAACTATTATAAGTAGAAGGAATGAAGTTCCATATTTTGAAGAACTATGGACCTCTTGTGCTCAAGAAGAATCAAGGCTTATATCAAGAGATAGAAAGGAAGTATACTCCCAAGAATTTGGAGCATGCTTCGAAAGGAAGAATGGAGGAAAGAATAAGTGTGATTTCCAAAATAGAAAACAAAAAGGAATACCCACTCATAAGGGAAAGAAAGATATGTCAAAAATTAAATGTTATCATTGTTGCAGAGTTGGTCACTATATGATACAATGTACTGAAGGAGAGAATCATATAAAAATGGAAAACAACACTATTCCACAACAGACATCGATAAATATTCAAATAAACCTAAAGGTTACAAATATTTCTTTTAATTTTTTTCTCTAATAGGTTTAATTGGAGAGGACAATGGTATGTGGCTCGTAGATATTGGTGCTTCAAGACACATGACATGAGATTGTGGAAATATCACTAGCATGATGGAAATAATATTATAAAAAAGGGTATATACTAGAGATAGCCATAGATATGTAGTCAAAGTAATTGGAAAGACATCCATTGAGCTGGAATATGGTAAGAATGTTCATATCAACAATGTCATATATTTGAGAAAGAATTTAGTCTATATTTCATGTTTAGAAGATAAAGGATATAGAGTAGAATTTGTTGATGGAAAAGTACTTGTATGGCCTAAGGGCTCTAGTATAGATAATGCCAGGGTAATTGGAATTCATGAAGGAAGATTGTATAGACTCTTGGGTTAACTAACTCTAGGTTTAGTACATGATTAAATAAATCCATGTGAACTATGGCATAATAGATATGGTCACCTCCATTATAGAGCCTTGCTTTATCTAATTCAAATGCTTTCTCTTGTTTCAAAATTGCAGATACAACCTAAAGGTGTATGTAAAGGTTATGCACCTAAAAATAATATGAAGAAGTCATTTCCAAGAAATGATAGTAGATCCAAAGAAATATTGTATCTAATTCATTCTGATGTATATGGCCATATGTCAATGAGTTCACTTGGAGATTCACTATGATATGTAACATTTATTGATGAATTCTCATGTAAGAGATGGATATATCTCATGAATACCAATGATGAAGTCTTCACCAAGTTTTAATAATTAAAGGGTAAAGTAGAGAACTTGAAAAAAAAGAAGATCAAGATTCTACGATTTGACGATGAATGAGAATACACTTACAAAATAACATGTTTCCTTTTATAAAGAAACTAGGATTAAGACAGACGTAACTATCCCATATAATCCTAAAAAAAAGGAGTGGTTGAAAGAAATAAAAAGGTCCATTGAAGAATTAATTAAGGCTATGATGTATGATAAATATTTTCCTATGTTCTTATGGGGATTATTTTCCTTAACATATGTATATATTTCGAATAGAATTCCTCATCAAAATCTGGAAGATATGACTCCTGAAGAAGTGTTCACTAGAAAAAAGTCAAAGGTTGGGAATTTGAGAATCTTTGGCTACCTAGTTTACATCCATGTTCCTAAGGATAAGAGAAAGAAGCTATAACATTCAAGAAATAAATAAATATTTTTTGGTTACAATGAATCATGAAAGGCTTATAGAATCTACATTCGAGAGTCGTGAAAGGTTGAGGTCAATTAGAAAGTTAACTTTAATGGGAAACTGCATATTAGAAATATAAAGAAGTTTTTATGGACTCCAAGTTTCCAACGATGACTAAAAGCATGAGGCTTCTAAGGAATAAATTTCAAGTTCCATAGAACATCCTAATGCATCGGAAGGGCCTTGTGAACCTGCAGAACTAGTTGTTTCTGAGATCAGGAAGAAACCAACATGGCTTAGATCTACCTTATAAGAAACAAAAGGACATGCAACTATAGATGATACATCCAGGGAATGTAAGTAACCTAAAATATTTTCTAGTTATGCAGATCTTATGAATAATCTCATTGATGCAAAAACCTCCACTTGTGAATAAAAAACTAGCTATAAAGTGTGGAATGATGCTATTATTGAAGAATATCAATTCAACATGAAGAATGATGTATGGGAGATCGTATCGAGACCTGAAGGGAAGAGAGTGGTGACTTAAAAATGGATATATAAGATCAAATCATGTTCCATTGGAAGTACTGACAAATACAAAACACAATTTGTAGCTAGAGGGTTCTCCTAGAAAAAGGGGATACCTTTGGCCTAACTGCTAGGTACGCCTTTATTAGATATATTATTTTTTTTGTATTTTATTTGGGTTGGAATTTACATTAGATGGATGTAAATAAAAATTTCCTCGATGGTGTAATTGAGAAGAGGTGTACATAGAGAAACCTCAAGGTTTTGAATTGCATGGGAAGGAGTCTCACATTTGTAGGTTAAAGAAGGCCTGCTATGGACTCAAGCAAGCACCAAGGTCTTGGTATGCTCAAATTGATAGATAGCTGACGAGGCTTGGATTCTATAAGAGTGATGTTGATTCAATCCTCTATTTTAAGCTTATGAAGAATGCACCTGTGATTCTATTGTTACATGTTTATGACTTATTTCTAATAGGTGTTGCATCTCTCATTATTTATTGTAAGAGGAAATTGGCCTTTGAGTATGACATGAAGGATCTTGGCTTGATGCATTATTATTTGGGATTAGAAGTATGGAAGAATCGTAGAGAAATATTCCTTGGTCAAGGAAAGTATGCTATTGGGATCATTCAAAAGTTTGACATGATGGATTGTAAATCAATGGAAAGTCCCATGGTGACTAATTTGAAGAAGTTGAGAGATTTTATGTCCAAATTGGTAGATACATCCATGTATCGACGATTTATTTTCTTGTTGATGTATTTGGTTAATACCAGGCTGGACATTTTCTTTGTAATGAACATGTTGAGCCAGTTCCTCATGGAACAGAGACATGAGCATTGGATTAAAACAAAGCATAGTTTGAGATATCTATGTGGTACTGTAATTTATGGTTTGAAATATATCTCAAAAAATTATGTACAACTATAGGGATATACAAAATTTGATTGGGTGGGAGTGTATATGACAGGAATAGTACTTCAAGAGAATTCTTTAGTTTGGGATCCGCTATGATATATTAGATGAGAAGAAAGTAGAAATATGTCACACTCAACATTGTAGAAGTAGAGTATATCTTAGCCAATGAATCTAGTACTAAAGTAGCGTGGCTTCGAAAGTTGTTTTTAGGATTGTTTAACTAGGAGTTGGAACCAACTGCAATATATTGTGACAATCAAAGTTGTGTGAAGATTTCAGAGAATCATGTGTTCCATGACAGGTCAAAGCACATCGAAATCAAACACTGCTACATTCGTGAGATGGTGAATAGGAGAGAATTAAGGCTAAATTACATCTTGACTGATGAGAAAAATACTAATATTTTAACAAAGCCTCCATCTAGAGAGAAGTTCATATACGTTAGGGACAAGTTGGCACTTGTGGAGATTACCCTATCATCACCTAAAAAATGATCACCTAGCTCTTTTAAACTAGGATGATTGAAATACACCATGTAGTATGAGTTTTACACGTAAATCCCACATTCACCTTAGGAAATAATCTAGAGAACCACTTTTCCTAAATTATTCCAGTTTACCCACTCAAAAATATCATGTAAATTCATTTCATTTCATTTTCATATTTACCCATCTAGTGAAAATAATTTTAAAAAAAATCATCATCCATGGGAATAAATAAATAAATCATTATTTATTTATTACCTTAATAATTTAATTTCTCTCCCTTGAAATCATTATTAAATCATTACTTACTAATTATTTCTATTCCCTTTTGATTGTTTAACCCAAGAATCATTAAATAAATCACTTTTTATTTATTATTCCTTAATTATTTAAATTCTCTCCTATGAAATAATTATTAAATTATTATTTAATAATTATTTCTAACTCCCCTGGATGCAGATGAAAGCAGGAGTATGAATGAAAATCGCCTCTCCCATGCCCATGTGGATGAAGATTTGTAGCATAGGTCCTCACCCGATGTGGATCCTCAAACCAGTAACCATCTGCACAAGATGAATGAGATAAGGCATGGTGAAGACACCCTTGGAAAACATCACCCCCTCTAGGGTACCTCTCTACAACAATAATCCTAAATTATTGCCTGGATTGGTATGCCAATTGGCCATAACTCCTCACTCGAGTCTGCTCATGAAAACGGTTATGGAAAGAAGTTGCGTGCGAGGCTCAATCATGACCTACACATTCACATGTGTCACAATCCTTTTAAAAGGAAGGCCCCTCAGCAAAAAGAGATACACATTCAACTCCTTCAGTCTTTTTTGTTGATTCTATTCTTTCCCTCCTGCACACCCAGTCTGCTACGCAACCCTCTTCCTAGAGTTGCAATGCGCAGAAATCCCTGGGCTACAATTTATCTACCATGCACATCTTATCCCAACACCATCTGTCCTACTAGTCTCAATAGTCTGCACGCACCCATTACCCCACTTCCCTTGACGTGATTTCCCCCTCATCGTTCCCCCTGTCCATTTTCTTCCCCCTTGCTTCATTCTTCCTCCCCTACTGTGCATCCCTCCATCTCTGTATCACCTCTGCTTCAATAGGCCATGGCACCTAGGTTGCGCCAAAGAACCATCCATGGAGAGCAGAGAGGGGCGCTCCCTAGTCGTTACCACCGTGGGATGGACAATCACTTGGAGTTTGTTGAAGGATCCTCCTCTGGAATTTACACTAGACAGAGCCCCAAACTAGATCAGGAGGAGGATGATCCTGTGCAGGCTTCGCAAAGAGGCATATGTGGACCTCGGAAGTCCACCATTGCACATCAGGCGTACCTCCTGCCTCACAAGACTAAACCTCTCCCAGTTTCGGAGGATGAGGGTGATGATATAGATGTATGGATTATGGATTCTAAAGGTACTTGGATGCGCATCCCTAACGCAGAATATCTAGTGGCTCCCATCCTCTATGCACTGGTTGCCAAACCTACTCGTCCACTCACTGATACAGAGGATGCGGCTGTGCAAGCGTACGCCTACCCCATAGTGGAGGAGGAGCTTGAAAATAACAATGAAGTTGAAGACTAAGGACTAAGAAGCTGCTCAGTTCTTCTTTGTTTTTTTTCATGCCTACTATCACCACGAAATTTCAAGTTATACTTATGGTTCTACATATTTTATAATTTCTAGATACACCAGCGCTTCTACGCATTTTGTAATTTTCTGCTTCAAGTATTTTCTGAGCTGGTTTACTCCACGAATGTAGCCCCGAAACCGTGCAACTAAGGCTGGGATTGGTTATGCGCAACTTACCAACCTAGACTGTAGCATATGTATTGTTTCTACTTTCGAATTAATATAGATTAAAATAATTTACTGATTTTTCTTTTTTTAATCTCTAACTCACTTTGAATATATCTCCTTAAAATAATTAATAAATCATTTTTTATTTGTTAATTACTTTAACCAATTTTCTTGATTAACTCAATAAATCATTGGTTTTTGAATTAGTCCACTAAATATTTTTTTTTTTACCATTTCAAGAATATTTGCCTCAAATATAATAAAATATTCCTAATGGCTAGACCTTGATCTAGTCTAATAATTTTTTATTATTTCTCTAGATCTAGATCTATGTTAGCATTTTATTATAAATTGGAGATGTTTTTTTCTCATTCACTACACATGACCATTTCATCACTGTCACTATTTTCCTACATTGTTTTAGCTCCTTCCATTTAGTCAACTTTTGCTCATGACAACTAGTGAGAGAGAGACCTACTACTGAAGCGAAAGGAATAAAAGAACCCATCCCATGGAGGGGGATGATGTAGACCTTAGTATACATTCTTCTCCATGGGGTGTATTCTTCCTTTTAATATACTAAAAATAATTTCACTTCCATTGGGTAAAATTGTGTGGTTTTCTCTTTGCATTTTCAGTTTTTGTGTTCAATTTTTTGCAAGTTTTTCTATAATCAATTTTTTTAAATTTAAAATTGTAAGTTGAAGAATATAGAATTTAATTTTTTTTTGGTTTATTGGGGTTATTAGTAACCAATATATAAAGTGAGGAATTTTGGTACACTTTCTAGAAATATTCATACTAACATATCCCTCTTGTTGAGAGGGAGTGTTGGTAGGACAACATCAAGGGAAAGAATTCTCCTTGTGTCAAAGATGTTGATTAGATGGAGAGAATGGTCCAGGAGAGGAAATTAATTATCAATGTATCAAATATGTTAAATATTTGGGGAGAATGGTCATAGAGGCTTAGGATCACTCATTTGATTGTGTGGATTTCAACATTAAGCTCGTAGTCTCTAGATTGGATGGGGAGCTCATTTAGCATCAGGCCCAGTTGGTCATGTAGAGTGTGTACATTGGATTTTCACCACAAGTCAAAGAGTTTTAATAATATGGTGAACCAAGAATAGTTTAGGTTAGGAGTATCAACCAATATTATGGGTTAGTGGCATTGACTAGATGCATGATGACTAGTTGATGCTAAATTATATGCCATGTGTCAGGAGTACCAACTAGGATTATGGGTCAGTGGTATTTGCTTATTGTGGCAAGTAGTTGATATTTATTTCAGAGGTGTTTACTAGATGATGATGATTTACCTTATGCCAGATATGCTAACAAGGTTGATGATGATTTGTTATAACCTTTTCATAGAGAAAATTTCAACTCGAGAACATCTAAGACAAAAATCATGAATACCTCCCTAGTTAAGAGGGAGCGTTGAATTTTGTAACTATGATTAGTATTCATAATGTATAGTTTGGACTCTAATGTAGTTATATTGATTATAGTACAGAATTTTATTCATGCTAGAGTCAAAAGAAATTTTATTTTTGTGTCAAGTCCATTTGGAATTTTTAAAGGAAGAAAATTTGAATTTCAAAATTTAAATTTTTGCTCCAAAATAGTTAAGTCGGCCTCCCTCCAAGTCAAATAAAACCACGAAAATGACACACCCATTGGACCTATGAGAATGCTATATAAAGAATTTTTTACCTCTTCCACAGGGAAGAAATTCAATCTCTCTCAAGTAAGTGTATTCTCGACATCCAAGAAAAGGACAAGAAGGAAAAGGAGGACCAAAAAGAAGGACAACTCATCTCTTTCTCTATATCTAGTTCACATGTGTGGAAGTCTTCTCTCTCTTCAATTAACAATATTTTATGGGCAATTGTAGTTGTAGGGCTAATAATTTACGGGCAAGTTTTAGGGCTGAAATTATAAAATTCTAGGAAGTTTTTGGGAGGAAAACATTTTTCCTAGGGAAGATCAAAACTATTATAGGATTTAGAAAATTTTCTTGAAGCTATGAGGATGAGGAAAAAAGTTGGAATTCTTAGAAGATGTTTTTTAAATCCATAAAAATACTTTTGAGAAGAGGGGTTGGTGGGTCAGACATTGATATTGAGATGGAAATCCCTAAATAAATACCCATATTCATGGCATTTTTTGCATCTAAATGTAATGCGATTATAGTCAAAGGAATTTTTCCACATAGAGTCATGGTAATAAATATAAATATAAATAAAAGTAGGAAGGAGTTGAAAAACATTCATGTAAACACAAGTTCATGAATAGGAGGTGTATCTTCCTTTCTTAGTGGCTTCATGAACTTGCATAAAGTGACAAACAACATTTCCTAATCCTTTGAGAGTTTCTTCTTCCAAGAATTATTTTGAAGAGAGAAAATATTATATGTAAATTGGATCCAAAGTAAATTCCTCCTTTTCTGGGTTAATGTGCTACATGCAGAATCAACGGTAAAGACTAGCGAAGTTGAGAAAATAAAATATGTTCTTAAAATGCGAGTTTGTCTTTTAGATTAGAAAATTTCACTCTAAAGAAACCCTTTTCCCCTAATTCAAGATAGATATGAAATTTGGGCTTCCATTTGTTTAGGATCCACAAAATTAGGGTTCTTTTAGTGGGTTTGATTCCCATGAACTTGTCGATGAGGGCACGATTGTACATAAACTAAATATATTCTCCAATGTGGTTACATTTTACTTCATATTTTATGCAAATCACAACCTTTGGAAGACAACACCCTAGGTTGTGGTTCTATATTAATGGACCTATTAATGGATTAGGAGAATGGGATTTTCCTATTTTGGCCTTTGAGATGCTTCCAATCTAATTTATTTGAGGAGGTAAGATTATCTTTGAGTGGGAGAAAAAATATGGGCTAGACAGGGCGATGGAGTGTCGATTTCCAATTACTATGTTGTGGTAGGAGGGAATAGAACTCCCTTCCGCAAATTTATAAACATACAATGACAAAATCCCTAGGGGAGCAAGGGGTTGCAGAGTGGATTCCAGTATGGTAATGTGCATTTGATACAATTAATGTTATAAATTATGTATTATTTTTTAATTAGTCATACTTTATATCCTCCACTTCTAAAAAATAATTACATAGTTGATTATATGGGTTATTTTCAAAAATATTGTATTATTACTTATATAATTATTAATTTATAAATATTATATTTCATATTAAAAATAATTCATCTACAGAAAAGTGTCTTTGAATACTATATATTTTATTAAAATTATTTTATATTTTTATAATTAATTTTATGTCTAATCACGTTAGAGATATTTCTATTAATTTTTTTTCTAAATATTTATTTGATATAATGTAATCATATTTTATAAATTATAATGTAACAGTTGTAAATATACCTTCTTCATAAAATTAAAACTCATAATTTTAAATTGTATGTTTTGGAAGATCCATTTCATACCTTAAAATATCATTAATTAAATTATTCATAAAAATAAAACATCAAACCCACGAATGAATTAGTGCTTGTTACTTAACAAATGAATATATACTTGGTAAAAGAATAAAATAACACTAGAGTAATAACAATATAACCAATGCATTAATCCTCATTACCAAGCTAATGGGTAAATAGTTAACAAAATAAACACAATAAAATAACAAGGGAGGTTGCGAAGCAGCAAGTCCCTGCCTCTGATTAAAGGAAAAAGAAAGGGGAAAAAAAGTATGGGAGCCAGTGACTCTGAAGCCAAGTGAGCGATACAACAATTTATTTTAATATTACAAATAAAAAAAATGACTGATTAAAGGAAAAAAAAGTATATTAGATATTGGTATCTTGCCAGCTCTCGCCTCCTTCTATTTTTGTCAATGCTCCTGCCACTGATTAAAGGAAAAACAAGTATGGGAGCTAGTGGCTTTGAATCCAAGCCAAGCCAGTGATACAACAATTTATTCTAATATTACAAATAAACAAAATGATTGATAAAAGGAAAAACAAGTATGTTAGATATACATAAATTTATTCTAATATTACAAATAAACAAAATGATTGATTAAAGGAAAAACAAGTATGTTAGATATACAACAATTCATTCTAATATTACAAATAAACAAAATGACTGATTAAAGGAAAAAAAAGTATGTTAGATATACAACAATTTATTCTAATATTACAAATAAACAAAATGACTGATGAAAGGAAAAACAAGTATGTTAGATATGGTAGCTTTCCAGCTCTTGCCTCTTTCTACTGTTTTCAATGCTCTTGCCATAGATTAAAGGAAAAACAAGTATGGGAGACAGTGACTGTGAAGCCAAGCCAGTGATACAACAATTTATTTTAATAATACAAATAAAAAAAATAACTGATTAAAGGAAAAACAAGTATGTTAGATATGGCAGCGTGCCAGCTCTCGCCTCCTTCTACTATTGTCAATGCTCCTGCCACTGATTAAAGGAAAAACAAGTATGGGAGCCAGTGACTTTAAAGCCAAGCCAAGCCAGTGATACAAAAATTTATTTTAATATTACAAATAAACAAAATGAATGATTAAAGGAAAAAAAAATATATTTGGTATGGTAGCTTTCCAGCTCTCGCCTCCTTAT
The DNA here is from genome assembly GCA_034641835.2 of Pinus albicaulis. NCBI lineage: Eukaryota > Viridiplantae > Streptophyta > Pinopsida > Pinales > Pinaceae > Pinus > Pinus albicaulis. The sequence goes on from CM076580.1 coordinate 1,641,443,378, forward strand.
GATGTTGTCAATGCTTCTGGAATAAAATAAACAATTCAAAAATTACCCTCAAACATTATTAATCAAATGCACTTAACATAACATAATTAAGCATTATAATTACCTTTGAACCATCTGCACTACGTTATCTAGCATTAGGGGAATTTTGAGGTTTAAAATGGGCCTCCTAAGGAAATTATAAAATAATAGTGGAAATAATAAAATAAGATTTGATTACATCATCAAATCTTAGAGGGAAAAAAGAAAAAAACTACTTTTTCAACTCGTATTTTCTACTTATCTCCCAAATTATTTACTCAAATTTCAAGTGGGAGTACTCGTTGGATGCAAAATTTAATTCCTCATCCAAGGAATACCCATGTTTCATACTTTCAATGGACCCTTCTACACAAAAAAAATGAGAAATACATGAAAAACGTGATTGCAAGCACGTTTTTTCATGTATTTCTCATTTTTCGTGTAGCAAGGTCCATCAAAAGTATGCAACATGGGTACTCCTTGGACGAGGAATTAAATTTTTCATCCAATGAGTACTCCCACTTGAAATTTGTGTAAAAACTTTGGGAGATAAGATGAAAATAGGAGTTGAAAAAATAGTTTTATTATTTTATTATTTTTTAATATTTTTACCCTTTTACTTAAAAAATGGTGAATCATCTCCCATTGTTCACATCATCATCTTGAATCCTATTGGTTCTTATAACGTTTATTTTGGTTGTACATTTTTCTTAAGAGGCCCATTTTAGATCTCAAAATTCCCCTAATAATCATCTTTTATAGCAGTGGTATTGACAAGCCCTGCTTCTTTCCAATCCTCTGGAAAGAGGGATTCAAATGGCTTTGCCACTGCCCCAGTATGCATGCAGAGGATTCCATTAAGGAGCATCATTTTCATACCCAATAATCGCTTCTCACAAATCTACCACCAGATATTATCAAACGAAGGATAATTCAAAATATTTTTTAAATATAGGGCAATGATACATCTCTAAAATCTTTAAAAAAGTGAGCATTCAAAGTAACTGCTACGAGAACAAGAGCTTGTGAATGGGAAGAGGCTTAGAGCTTGGCTGGCACAAGTGATAATTTCAGCATTGGAATGGTAAACCTTCCTTCTTTGAAATGGTAGCTTGGTAGATATGCTAGTGGTGGTTCAACCGCTTCAACCGAATCTTCTACTTATGCTTTCATTTGATCAAATGCAACCGTCTCTACCTCTGGTGACTTGTACTCTATAGGTTATGTTGCGGGCTCTATCTTCGCCTGTGCCTGTGCCATCTACCCAATGCCTTTATATAGTAGGCATTCATAATTGAAATGACGAAGAAAGGAGCCAGAGTGATGCAACTAATAGATATTTTGATACGCTCATGCATGTGATGTGCTCATTCCCTATATTTACCATTCTCGATTTACCAGCTAAAAAGGGAAATCATGTGAGACTCCTTGGAAAAGAAACACTTTATCAACAATCGGGGAAAAAAAAGTAGTTTGCAATATTTTTACGGATTGCCATTTGGAAGATCATTCAAAGTGTTTTCTTCCTGCAACCCCTCTGTTTTAAATTCCAGGCATAATTATGCTATAATTTGATCCTGTAATTGCGATGGAAGCCAATTCCTAAAATAAAATCTTGAAGTTTCTTGAATTGTGTCCCTCTACAATTGAAATGAAAATCATATTTTACTATCCGCTGGAAATTTTGTATTGAAAAGGGAAAATATGTACATTAAAGTTTCCTGAACACAAGCCGATTTGAAACATATTAATTACAAATCTCCTCATCTTGCTTGTGCCATGTACAACTAAATTTATCATGTTCGTTATCAAATATGAAATCAAACCCAAATATGTAGTGAAACCTAGATTGAACAACATGTAGAAGATATCAAACATAATTTCGCTAGTATTTTGATCATGCAAGTTTCCTTACCCAACAATGGGCATAGTGATAATGGAAAAATAAATTGTAGTAACATAGCGAATCCATAGGCTTTCTTTAGCAAAATTAGGACTTAGAGCACCAATCCATGTCCTGGTTGGATTACAATATCTAGCCACAAGTAGATAATAAAAGCATCCAACACAATGAACTGCAAACAATGTTACTTGCACAATAGAGCCGATACATCTTCAAATTAATTATGGATTAACACTATTTGCAATTATAGATTGTGTATGGTGTTCCACTTAATTCAGTAAAAATAGGATTCTTGGTGTTTAAATTACACAAATTACACAAATTAGCTTTACACAGCCTGTAAAGAAAAATAGTTGAATTGGATAGCTTTCTCAAGTCTTGCAAAAAAGCACTTACTCGCCTTAAATGCCAGAGGCACAACATAATAAGGGCACCAAAAGAAAACCCAACCCCAACCCAGGTTTTCTTTTGAACATTAGACTAATTGCTGAAAAGGCACTATTGAATAGACATCAAAGAGGAACAATGTGGAAATATACCTCTGTCACTCAAAAAGATAATGGGATAACCTTTTCTAGTAAGTGGAATTCCTATTTATCGCGGGTTCCAAGTTTATTCTACATCCTCGTAGTGTACCTGGATTGAATTCCAATACAATCGACCTAGAACAACTCATCCATGGGTTGGCCTCTCAGCAATGAGAGCCTACCTACAGAAGGGATAGTAAGGTGCTGCCTTCCTGCATACTTGACCGCATTGAGAGCCTACATACAGACGGGATAGTAAGGTGTTGGCTTCCTGCATACTTGCTTGCATACAGCTCTTCAATATGAGATAAGGTGTTGGGTTTTCACTTCCTGAGGTTAATATGGTTAGTTCATGTTGTTTCACTTCATGAAGCTGAGCAAGGTGAAGCAGTGATAAGCCCATGAATAGATAGGTGAAGCAATGATAAGCCCATGAACAGATGAATAACCAGGTGTGAGAGTAATAGTGAAATGGCTTTCGGTTTCACGGTGAAGATAGAACAGATGAATAACTAGGTGTGAGAGTAATAATGAAAGGGCTTTAGGTTTCATGGTGAAGATAGTGTGTTTGCTACTACATGCAACTGCCATGTGGTCCAAGGGCAGCCAACGTAGCCAACATGCTTCTTATGACATACATGGTATATAGAAGGTAAAGTTAAACTATAATGCGTAAGCCTAAACTAATGCTAGCATTAGTTTCGCAAGCATTTACTAGTTTCAAATTTAAAAACCAAAATCAAATTTAACCTATGTTTTTGCCTCCCTGCCTCGGGAAGAGGCCAATAAGATGGTAAATTGATGTGCCACAAAAAAAATTGGTTATACAAAATGATAAATTGATTTGCGCCAAAACAATTGGTTAAGAACCGCTTTGACTAATGCTAGCATCACCCTAGGCGATTAAAATGGTCCCAGCTGTGCCTGTGACCGGGACTGATAAGGTAAACGGGGAAAGAAAAAGACATATTGCATGGACTCAAAGAAGATTCTTAACAGAATATCAATTTAATGAATGCTCTTAAAAAATTCATCAAAGAGATAATATAATACAAACAAATTTATAATAATGATAATAATAATACTTTTATTTATATGATAAAGGATTTCTTATATGATAATTTAATTTTTAAAATTGATTAAAACAAATATATTTCTTAAAATTAAAATTGTAATGACAATTTTGTATTAGTTAATATATATATATATATATATATATATATATATATATATATATATATATTATTGGTCTCAGAATCACTCTGTAGCTTAGTATGAAAAAGATGTTGTAATATCATGTTATATCTTATCCTCTTAAACATCTTAACTCTAAAAATTACATAAAAAAAAAATTAAATAAATAAAGACAAATAATTATAATTATTAATAAAACATCTTAACTAGATCAAATTACATAAACATAGAAATTAAATTAAAAAAAAAAAATAGTATTTACGTCGTAAGGCGTTTCTCTTTGAAAACAACTCCCCCAGCTGCCATGGTGTATCTGTCTACACCATCAGATCAAATGTTAGACGATTGAAATTTTTTAGGCCATTCATCTACAACCTCCTTCATTTAAGCTAACTATCTAACTAACTCTCTAACCTCTACGAATATATCTTCCCAACCTACACTCTCACTACAAGATGATACGAGGAAACGAAAAGAACAAGCATTCATCTCATGAGTGTAGTTTCGACTCTCTTATTAGATCTCGTGTCCAAGAGTCTAAAAAAAATTTAGAAATAGCTCAAATTTTTTTTTTGTTAGTTGCATTGGTCTTTGAAGGTTTTGATGTGCACAACTTAGTCTTAATTCCATTTAGAATTCGATCTTGAGAAATCCTCTGGTGTTTTCGTTTGATAGAACAAATTATTTTTCTTCTCAAGGCACCTAGAGTAAAGATGAAGATGAGATAATCATTGCGTATATCCAAGCCCATGGGGAATGTTTCTATCCTTCACTTCCCAAGGTTGTGAGTTCCATATAATCATACATTTTTTCTCATTCATTGATTATTTCATAAATATTTTTCCCTATTATATTTTCTCTGTAGCTCACCACCTTATAATCAATGCTAATATGTTTTGATCTCCATTATCTACATTCTGAACTCAATTGAGGCAATTTCAACCCAGAAGAAGATGAGCTCATTATAAAACTTCATTCTATGGTGGGAAACAAGTAATAAAATGACTTTCATTATAGGCTATCACACATACCTATATTTTTTTCTCTCTTTTTCCAGAAAAGAAATCAGTCTTTATCTAGTTTGAAGTCTTTAATGAAGTTGTTAGTAGAATAGCTCACACATAAATTTATTTGAAAGTTCACAAGGCTTGAAGTCAATTCAAAAATATTTATCAAAGAATTATAACTAAGTAACCAAATTTTGTCTCTAGATAAGAAAGATAATAATAATTAGACCCAACCACCAAAATAACCCTAATTAACAACCCACATTCATTTATGTATATTGCAGGTGGTCACTGATTGCAAGAAAAATGCCAGGACGAAATGATAACGAGATAAAGAATTACTTGAACACTCATATTACTAAAAAATTGTCACCAATTAGAGTTGTTGATTATTATAATACCCATCTCCCTACAAATAAATAGCAGTATAGCATCTCCTTTTAGTCCTCCAACGAGTATATTAATGTATTACCGAAGCGACATTGTAAGCCCAATGATTTGTGCACTGATTTTCTCTAACAAAAACAACAAATCAATCTAGAAACTTGGTCTGTGCACAATGCCATATCTACCATTCATGAGGATGTCAATCTTGAATTGCCAATTAATTTTCCATCTCTCAGCTCAAAATTACAGGGCACTTCAAGCAATTTTAAGGGGCTCTTTGGTGGTATCAAGCTATCTAATAACAATTGTATCAAGCAAAATCAACAAAAAAGAGAAATTTGCTATCACATTGACCTGCAAACCATTGGTGGAAGTTGTTGCTCTGATTGTTAGAATAGAGAATGGCTAGAAAAATTAATGGACATATTTTTTAGAATGTTAATGCATGTGATCTCCATTCCTATGCATCTCCAAAAATGTGTTAGGATTGCCAGTGGCAAGTAGGAATCAATGTATAATGCTAATGCCTATGATAATTTAGAGTTCTCCATTCCATTTCATCTCCAAAAATATAAGGGTATATGTATTAATTTGTAGATATGTTTTTAATTATCAAACTAGAGTTTCAACTATATAATCTAACGCACCAAAAGATCATGTTAAGGGTTTTTTTTTTTTTTTTTCAATTTGATTTTTAATCCAGGCACGCTCAAACCTCAAACATATCTCAAAAATAATTCCATTGTTATTAGGCACCATGTTGTAAATGTTCCTTATTGGAATTAGCAAAGTCTCCATCGTTATTAGGCACCATGTTGTAAATGTGCCTTATTGGAATTAGCAAAGTTTCCAGAACTTTATATAGAATAATGTTTCCTAGAATTCCATTTATAAGTTGTTGCAAATTCAATTTTCGCAGGTAGCCTCTTTTCAAAGAAGTTAAGGTAAAAGTTTCCTAGAATCTAATAATTGGTGATTACTAATCATGAATATTATGAATAAAATAGAACAGGAAGAAAAATTATGGTAACTATGATCTCAATAAAGAAATATTTTATATTTCAAAAGCTTGAGGACCTAGGTATACAAAATGTTAGAGAAGGGGATCAGCAAAGCCCATAAGAAGTATTCCTTCCTACCAAGTACATATAAACCATATAATCCGACATAATATTTCAAGAAGGTTTACTAACTCCTTCCTAATGTTTGACAGATACATCAATTGCAAAAATTTACAAAATGCCCTTCAGTGGGTTGAGAGGCAAGGTCAGGAGTTTTCCTCAGACCCCATTTTCTTCTTACCAGAAGTTTGTAACCAATTTCCACTAGAGAAAATAGCTTGAGAATATTTTAGGAAATTGAAAAATTATCAGGGAGGGACTGGGAACCCTATAGTTTCATCATTCATAGCCACAGTGGTTTCCCGAAAAATCCACAGTTTGTAGTAGAGTGTCTTTCTAACAATAATTTGAGGATTCTTACCATTGTCATATGATGTGCTCCATCCTCAAATATTTCCTCTAAGGTTTATCATTCCAACTGATTTGAAGCCATACTTGTGCACTACAAATTATTGAGCTTCCCTGAAAATACATTCCAATCTGTACTGTCTTGGTGCTCTCTTCTCAACCTGGTGCTCCCCAACTGTTTCGAATCTACTCCCAAGCTGCTTGGTCACTTTCTCTCTACCTCTCATCATTCTCCACCTGTGATTGGTAGGGACCTTATTTCCTTCCTAATTCGTCCCACAGATTATGAATTTCCTTCCAAATTTATCCATCTATTTCCGTTTTTGTCATATCTCAGAATCTACCAGCCATGGAGGATTTATCCTCCTTTATGTGTTGAGATAATATTTCTTGTCACTCTTATTGGTGTATATGATTCAGGAGAACTAGACATGGTGTGAAGTGAATGGTTGGATGAGGATATTGAATGATTCCACACCTCAATTTATCTCCTCTTGATGGGATGGAGTTGATGGACCCTTTGTAATGGGTGTTTTTATGTTGTCCTCTACTCGTAATTTTGGGATCCACTCCTTATTTCGTTGTCCTATTGTTTCTCTGTTTTCCAATGCAACATTCATTAATTCCAAATACATTGTAAATGGTGTTAATAAAGTGCAGGAATAATACTTGATATTATATATGTGTGTCAACGGTGGCTTTTTGGGTAGGTGAAAAAGGGGTGTTGTTAATTCATCTATTAAGGTTCAACTCTCTATAATGACATGTTTGTGCTTTTTATTGTGTTGGTTGTACACTCGTACTTGCAATAGTGGCTGGGGCAAAGTGCAATGGCCTCAACTTTGGCCTCTTATTCCAGTTGGAATGTTGTTGGTTGCACTCACTCCTAGGTGGAGCTAGGTAAGACTGAAAAAAATGTGCAAATATGATGTTCTAATTTGAAAGAGTTATATCAAAACTAGCGATGTGGTACTTGACTGATAGACAACTACTCACAATGATACTCACCAGACTCACTTGAAAGTTTATGAATTTTCCCAAACTTGTGAGTTTGACTTGAACATGGAAATTGCGGACCTCGCATGTTGCAAACCTGGAAAAAATTTAAAAATAACGAAACTGGGTTTTGGGACGGGAAAATTCAAAGGACAACCCTAAATTCATAAAGCATGAAATTTTCCACTCATTCTCATTCTAGATTGGATTCTTGTGCAACTTGGGTGCTTGAGAAATTTAGAGTCTAACAGTACCGAGCCAATTTAGAGTTAATTTGAGACTTGAGCCTTGAGGATTTGTAACCTTTCATATGCTAGCAGGGTGTTTGATCCTTTGAAGGTTTTATTTTAGTGAAGCTTGTAGCTATTAGTGAACAATGATCATCTACCTGTCAAACAGCATATGTTGTTTGAATTTGAAGTTTGGATATCCTTAGTTGTTGGTGTACATATTTGTAGGAGATTAAATTATGCAAGACTCAAGGTTGAGAAACAATCAATAGCATGTTGGATATTTGTTATTCCATGTCCAATGTCCATTGCATTTTTATTTTTAAGAAGGAAATTTGATTTTTCAGCATATTTTTTCTGATTTTTATTTTCAATTTTTATTCAATATATTTTCTTCATCTAGAGTGTAGATTGTACCTAGATTCTTACCCATGAATTCTAAGCCCAAAATGCCTCTTGATCAAGCATGGGAGAATGCTATTCGGATGGAACCAAATGATGAGGAGAAAGTCATGGAAAATTCTGCCTAACTGTTATGTTTGAGGGCATATGCCATAAAGAGTGTACTACCCTAGGTTTTCTCTGTTTGATTTAATAAATTAGTAATAGAATGCATTAATCCATTCAAATAAAACGTGTATTTATTTTTTATTGCATAAAATCTTCAAAAGTAGTTCATTTCATTCAATAAACCTTCCATAGTTGACAACTAACAATTGTCAATGTAGTTCGGATTGCATTTGTTTCGTAGAAAAGTACTCCACTGAAATTTAATATTATGAGTTCTAATTACTTCGATTCACTCTTTAATTATGACTAATTATGCTACTCCTGACCATGTGGAACTATGGAGAGTAGTCAAATTAATACATGAGGTTATGTGAGCCTGAAAATGGTTTTCCAGTGTTGTTTTTGAAACATAAATGTCAAATTATTTCCTTTTCACTTACAATAATAATGTAGACAATTTCCACAAGGTTCATTCTTGCAAGATGGTGGATGTCTTAAGTCATTTCCATTCTTTCAAGATGGTGGATTTCTTAAGTCATATTATTTATCAAGCTCATTGTTACATGTAATGTGGTTTTGTATCAGTGACAAGTTGTGTAGAATGTATTCTCCAATTTGTCTAGAGTTGGAAGATTCGAGTTGTCTAGGAAAACGATGATGCACTTCTAGATGTTTTGTTAGCATATGTTGCTCCAGTCAATGAAACATATCAGGATGGAAATAAAGCTCCACATTAGGCTTTGAAACAGGACACTCCTCTCAATGGATGAAGTGTAAATTGTTCGGTTGTGGAAAAAAATTGTAACGTCTGGAAACAATACATGACCAACTCATGTTCAGACAATTGCAGGTCATGGACACCTTGAGGCACTCCTATTAATAATACATAAGCATGGTGAGGTATAAACATACTCACAGGAACAAGAGAGACCCCTCTACATTATGTTGTGAAGAATAGCCATCTTGCATGTGTTTCTCTCATGTTCAAGCATGGAGCCAATAGAGATGTAAAAGGTTTAAGAAATATAAAGCCTATTCAACATTCTCTATATAATAAATACTTCCTTGATGAAGCATGTGATAGTATTATAACTTCTCAAAGTTGCATTTTCTCTTCCATTAAGCAATATTTAATAGGGTTCAAGTATTAACATTCCCATAAATCATGTGGAATTGATGCAATGCTTCCAGGAAGTTTGTCTACTTCCAAAAAAGTATATTATTTTCAACCTGTTTCTCATGCTGGAAATCCTCCAATGGCTAAACATTTCTCACAAATTGTTGCATAGGCTTCGCAAAATTTCCATGTAGAGTATTCCTCATAATTCCCTTATTCCAATGGAAAATAAATTGAGTAGGCCACAAATTGGACTTGGGAAATGGTCCATAACAAGTCCCGCAAGAATATAAATATTTTAAATTCACCTTCGAATGTGAAGAAGATACTTGTTACTAAGATAGCTAAACTGTCTTCATACAATTTTTTTCCATTTTTATGGGCCTAACAAGAAGTGTGAGTTGGGAAATGATTGTCACTTTTCTCATTCAGAAGAGATCCGTAAGAGTCAACAAGTATTGGCTCTTTTTGGCCAGAAAGTATAAAAAATGCATGGCAGTGCAATAAGTTCCAACATTCATGATTGGGTAAAGAATCATAAAATCAAGTTCTTTATGTATTATGAGAAATATGGAACCTTGTTAAATGGGTTTAAGTGAAAATTTTCCCATGGACACAATGAGCTTAGACCTTTATCAAATTAATCAAGTCTTCTATCACTTGTAAGAGTTGGAATTCAACCTTCAACTGCATCTTCTCTAGGATCTTATTCCAGTGATAAATTTGATGATGTGAATTCTATAAAGGTATTTTTTGGAAGTTTTCCACCCTATGTCAATGGTAGGGAGCTTCAGGAGTTTATGGAAGGGGAATTTTGGAAATTTATTGATTCTACTATGATTTCAAGTAATGATGAAGATGAGGGGTTTTCATTTTGTTGTATTTTAAAAGAATTAATATAAAAATGAAGTCATGAGGATGCACTACATTCCATTCTATGGAAAAAGAGTGGAACTTAAGAAGGTAATGACTCATACTGCATTGGCTACGGAAGATGATGTGGGAAGGAATAATTCTTTATCTTTGGGGTTATCATCACAAAATATTACTCGACCTTCTTGGCCTCCTCCATTTTCCAGTTTTCATAAGCTTAATGGTGGGTTACATTCACCAGGTTCAGATGCAGTAGGTTGCCATTAGCATTTGACATATCCATATTCATTTTTTGAGCTCCCCTAGCCATTATTTGGGGATTGTATTTAATCCATGCAACCCTTTTCCTGCCAACCTATAGGTTATCTGCATGAGAATAAGAAGTTGAATCCAAAAAATGAACAAATAAAATATTTTCAAAACAATTTAGACATCTTCCCTTCCATTCATGAAAGATGTATTTTGGAAAATTGTCTGAGCTCTATTAAGCCAATTCATTGAAGGGGGCAAGAGCTCAGAAGATCTCTGGAGGATTCTGGGAGCTTGTAGGCCACTTCGAAGGAGGCATAGATTCATTAGGATCAAAGTTGGGCCAAAGGAATCATCAACATCATAAGTTTCAGAATCGAGCTCAAAATTAGAAATGAGAAATTTCATTGCCATTAGAATTAGAAAATTCATCATCCATCAGAATTATAATAGAAAATTTATTATCATCCAACTCTGAAATCCTAAATTGAATCATCGTTCGAAAATTTCAAATTGTCGGGAATCAACATGGCTTCAAATTGCAGAATCTGATCCACAAGAAGTGGGTTCCTGAATAAGAAGCAAAGGTAACCGTAGAATCTGACGAAACAAAAATGGTTGCAAAAGATTTAGTTGAAGCCCTCATTTTCCTAGCAAAATGAACAATCATTGAAGGTAGATGATTCCCTTTATAGTTCTTCACTTCATTATTTTTATCTGTTGTCTTCACCAACTCCCAGTATTATGCCTTCAACATTATTTACTCCCTTTTCAAATGGTAATAAATGAACGAGTATCTCAAGTAGTTAACCATTTACTTACTTTAGCAGTGGTGCATATCATGGATTTTTCAGCATTATGCATGAAGCCACCATGAACCCAATGGTTCAAGTTGAATTAATGGTGCAAATGCTGATAGGAATCTCTTACAGATTCTTGAATTGTTAGGGGTGATCCCCGTGTCAATGCCAACACAGCCATAATATTTTGCATGTAAAACAATGGATTCTAAGTTCTAATTGTGGTGTTAGTCTTGATATACCCAAAATTTATTTTCACATTTTTTTTGGGAAGGAAATACCTTAGTTGGTCACCGAAATCTAGATTCTCAGTTTGGGTATGGTGAAAATTGGTATGGTTGCGCTTTACAAAAAAGAGAATATGAATTTCAAATTTCAGGTGGTTCGAGATGATCACATGAAACTACTGCTTATCATTTAAGACAACTGAAGATGTTTGGGATGTTGAATTGAGGGTTTTGGGTTATAGGAGCCTACTGGTTGATTCATCATAAAGTTTTGTTTGCTTCTTGTAAACATTTTTTAGAGGAGCCCGCTCAATTATTCATGATAAAGTTTCACTTGCTTCTTGGAAACAACTTTGAGATTATTGCACATGTAGTGTCTTTTGCATCTATCATTTTTGTACTTGTTAGTTCATTTATGCACCAATGTGTTATGGGAATGCTACATGGTTGTCTACCATAGACTATAAGTATTTTTGTATTCACAAGGGAAGCTTTATAATCTATAGAATATTATTTTTCCAAAGTTTCTTTGATGGTGCACCACATTGGTTGTAAACTTATTCTTTAGTTTCCTTTTTCAATGACATGCACTGAATTTTTGTTTACTCCCTCCATGAAATTGCTATCAAGGAGCAGGTAAAGTATCCAATCAGAACTTTTGTTTACTCACTCCATAAAATTACTATGAAGGAGTGGGTAAAGTATACAATCAAGTTAAAAGAAAATTCAGATTAACAAACAATAGTCCATGGCTAGGATAGATTCAAATTCAATCTTCAGAGCCAACAGACTATATAGTTTATGAGTTCAAGTGCCATAGGAGAGTTGTTGATGCGCTTAAAGCAAGGAAAAATGTCTAGGGTTAATTTTTAGTTCATTTGGGATATGCTGTTGAAAGATGAAATCCGTGGCTTCAAGAAATAAGAGTGTTGGTCAGAGTGTGAGTCACCTGGATTATGGATGAAATCTGTGTACAAAAAAGAAAAAAAGTGAAATATTATTATTTGATTTTTAAATTAGAGCCCACTCTATCAATTTTTAACAACATTTGTATGTTATTCGTAAGAAAAATTGTTCCAATCAATTTTTGTGTGCCAAGTAGATCAACGCCATATTTTTTTTGTCAGTGATATACGAGTTTTGAATTTTTTCTGAATCCACATGTTTCTCATTACATAGTTTTGTTTGCTTTCTGTTCACTTACTTGAATTTCTTATTCACTTAAAGAACACATTCAACTAACTTCATTCGTTTAAATGTTGCAATTAGCTCAAGGAATATGATCTTAACCATCATAAATTTTATTGAGGATTTACCCTCATTCTTTAGTCCATACAGGTGACTCATGGGAAAGTTTATACACATTTATTTGTTAGACATCAACAAACCAATTTATGCACACCCACGAGACTAGAAAGCATAAATCCAAACGAAGAAACTCTTAAAAGGTTGGAAGAAAAGAGTTTTACCACCTGTGTATAGTTATACGGTTCATAATTCGTATCCCATCTTCAAAACAATTCAAAAGTACTATGCATATTTAATAAGTTGGTATGTCTTTTTTCCCTGAAATTATTCTCTCTTCTCGAAGAGCCCTCTAATTTGATTTTCTATTTTTTCTCTATTTTTTGGAAATTTCCAGGTGGTGGTGTACTTGTTAGGACAACATTATGGGATAAGAAACATTTCTGTAAAACCAGAACGATTCACTTGCTATGTACTCTGCAATCAGCAAGGAGCGAAAGATGGAAATTGATGAGTTTGTAAATATGTCCAAGAGCACATAGATATTAATAATTGAAGGAAGAAAAATAAACAATATGAACTCTCATATAGACCATAAACACAAGGCATATTGTGCTATTGACTAGAGCAATTACAAGTGGGAAAAAAACATCTTACATCTTATTAATACGATTGAGTTGACAATGAATTACCTTAATAGTTTGTTTGTCAGATTCTCCTCACATTCACATCACACTCACATAAAGTACAGTTGAGGCACTAGATTGCATCATCCACTTTGGTTAAAATGGTCTAGTTTTACTCAATAATAGTTGTTGGATAGGTATTGATGTGCATTGGGAAATTGTAGCAATCATCATTGTAGAGAGGCTACATTACGATTCCAAGTTGACGACCCTCAATCTTGTTTCAAATGCACATTCTATAGATTGTATTACTTCACTAGGTCTTCGGGGTAGTTCATTGTTATTTTTTTTTAATTAATTTTTGTTGGGTAGTTTTGAGTTGGTCAAGTTATAGGTGGTTGCTCATTTATTGGATTATGTGAATAGTCAATGTCTTCAACCATGTAGAGGGTTTGTCATGATGTAAACTATTACATTGGTCTGTTGCAATTGTCAATAAAAATTGATTATATATACAAGAAGTTATAATACATATTAGAATTATGGCCACCACTAGATGTAAACCCTATATTGTTCAAGGGGGAAATCAAACTACTAAAATAGTGTGTTGTTGTTAGTGTTAGTGCAATTCAAAATGTTTCTTTGCAATTTCACAGATAATGTTCTCTAAGGAAACATTGGAGATATTGAACATAATTAACTGCACTACACTAGAGTTTCCAATTGAACATGAAAATTTTACACCAAAAGTTATGGATAATTTGGAGTTGATGTCTCACTCATTTTCATCTATTTGTGACGTTGTGATGCAAATTTAGATTTGGAAAGATAACCATCATATTGTTCATGAATTAATATTATTTGATTTATCCTATCTTATGTCATCTAATACCTGTACTTTTTAAAAATCTATCAATTTTTTTCTATTGGAACTTGAAAGACCATCTTTGAAGATTAAGAGGCAATCTATGTTGGAAATGTTATAGAATCTATCAGTTTGGAATAATGTAAGTGATTTATTATACTTTGAATGGAATTTTGTTTACTAATTTTTATCTTCAATGATTTCTTTTATATCTCACAATGCTTCTTGAATTCATGCCTTACTAAGTTCCCTTTACAACATCTAGTACAATTGCTAGTTATATTTACAATTATAATTATAATTAATAATTAAATCACCCTAGATCCATCTTAAGTACTTAGAAGGATCAAATCTCTTCAGGTACAAACTTATTTGAGTGAAAAGAGATTTGATCCCTTTTGACACTTAATAAATCCAAAATTGAAATGAATTTAGACTAGTTAAAATTAACAAATAACACAATAAAATAGAAAAAAAAATTATTTCAATTGAATAAAATAATTAAAAAAACTTTCCCAAAAAAACAAAATCAATATTCCCCATGCAAGAATCACAATAAAAATTTAGTATCTAATCATTTAGTATTTAATATGTTTCCATAAAAAAGACATCAACCTAACCAACAATTCAGTAACTAGTGTCTTTATTTAAAGTGTGTCCATAAAGAATACATTAACCTAGTTACCTAACGAATTCAAGAATGACAATAACAATTTAAGGGTCTTTATTTAGAATGTGTCCTAAAAAGAAGTCATTAACACAACTAATGCAAGAATAACACTAACAATTTAAGGGTCTTTGTTTAGAATGTGTGTCCTTTTAGTCCCAAGCCAAACTTTTCTCCCAAACAGCAAAACACAGTGGGAGTGACATTTATTATCTTATTTATATATTTCAATTTTATTTATATAAATATTAAATTTCTAATAAAGGCAAGCCTCCGAAGTTTTTTTCTTTGATATAAAAGAGACTAATTATTGCAATCATATCCAGTATTTGTTGCCGATATCCAAGAGCAGGCTATGCAGCTTCTTCGGTGCAGAAAAGAATGGTCCGTGGTCTGTGTCCACACTGTCAACCTTCTCTGGTGGCGAATTGGCTATCAACTCTTCTTGTTGGGCCGAAGAGATGGCTCTATCTTTAATAGTAGATGTTGCTTGTAGACATGGCTAGTGCTAAATTTGTATAATAAACAAATAAAAGAAAGAAAAAATACACTTATTAGTGTGGAGGTTGTACCTTAGCAAAAAAATCCATCTGCATCTTTTTGGCCACTATTCCAAATGTTGGAGGTTGTTCCATGCCATTACCAAAGTTATATTCAAACTGCTCAGCAATGTCTCTGTCCAGCTCCATCTGCAGAGGCAATCCATCTTACTCTCAACTATATCTATATTTTTATTTGATTTAATTATATCTTTGCAAGAGCTAAAATCCTTACAATTTCCTTTTCTCGCTGCATGTATTCTCCACCCCGAAACATAAGAGCGCACACATACACTGCTACCGCAATGAGATTCAGGAAATCTTGAGATCCACGGGCTACGCTAATGCCTTCCAAGCTGTGTCCCACTAACACTATATGTCTCCTCCAAAGCAATTATAAAGTTTTGTCAGGCAGAGAAGATGAAAATTTAAAGTGACACTGTAACTGAGACTGAGAAAATTTGAATTAACAAAGGTCCAAATTTCAAAATACGTGTGTTTTCTCAGAACTTAAAATTTCAGCGCGTTCTTCATAGCTGTAATTTCAACTATTATATGATGTGTCTTTTATATTTTTTTCAGAAAAGAAAAAAAACTCTGGCTTATATAATGTGCCAGTTCATGGTTAAAACTTGTAATCTATCATCATAATATGAACCTGTTTACATGAGAGATTAGTACTTCACAAACTGATAATAATCCTCCCTGCCCTTGGCTGTTTTATCTCTTTCTCTGTAGTTTCCAAACAGAAAAACTTCACAATGCAAACTTTTATAGCCTGGATCATACTCCCCGCTCTGTATGCTATCTGTAAAATGCGATTACCAGCCCATATCTCTTCATACTTGCCCAAACATGGCCATACAAAACAGAAATAGAAATTTACTATATTCCATCTTGAACAAAATCAAAATATATCAGGTAGAACATTGGAT
Source organism: Pinus albicaulis (assembly GCA_034641835.2). Lineage (NCBI taxonomy): Eukaryota > Viridiplantae > Streptophyta > Pinopsida > Pinales > Pinaceae > Pinus > Pinus albicaulis. The sequence goes on from CM076580.1 coordinate 1,641,459,762, forward strand.
GTAACTGCATCACTCAAAAACTATCCACGTAGGAATAATTATAGTAGCCTTTGCTCCTAGTCATAAAAATAAAAACATAAAATACCAGAACATTGGATAGAAAACCAGTAGTCAAAAAAAGTTCACCGATCCAACTACACCCTGCCCTTCTGTGTCTATCAATTCATAGTTCATAACCCCAAATATCCCGGTCAGTCCTTTCTTGGATAACATGTCCGCCAGAGAGTTTTTTTCCCTATAAATATGTTAAGTTTATTGAGGTGAAAGAGTCCTTAATAACTTTGATTCGCTCCATCCATGAAACCAGTTGTCCGGGATCAAGAGAGGAGCCCTTTTTTAGATGATCAATCAAAACCTTAGAGTCACCCGACACCCACAGGTTTTCAATTCCCAGCTGAGACGCAAACCAAAGGAGACCCCACAATGCCAGAACTTTGGCCCTCGTGCTAGTCCCAATACCTTCAAACCATGCCCCACATCCACACCAGGACTGCTGTGAAGCACCATCAAAAAACCCAGCTGGGTACTTGATTTCAAAAGGTCTCATGCTCTTAGAAATATCGACCAGAGGCCTCGGTGTCAATTTCTGATCCTCCCACTGATGGATGATATTTCTAGCTGTGTCCTTAGGGCTGCATCTGACCCCCTCAAATATCCCTCTGTTCTTGCTAATCCAGATGAACCAGTGATATAATACAGGGATTATATTGTAATTATAATTTTTCCTTTGTCCCCAATGAATGAAATCCTCAGTATTTTCTGGATGTGGGATCTTAAAATTGAAAAAGGTACTTATAAACTGTAAAACCTGCTTCCCAAAAGAGCACTTATAAAATAGATGCAAGTTATCTACACCGTCATTCATACAAAGATTGCAGATACCTGGTCCCTCCATGCCTTTCCTCATCAGGTTATCCCATGTAAGATTTTTGTTTCTAATCACTAACCATAGAAAAAATTTCATTTTGAGTTGGGAATTATTCTCCCAAATCCCCTTATAATTTCTGACCTTGTTCATCTGCAGATTTTGCGCAAGTAGTTTTTTATAAATGTCTTCAACCACCAATGCTCCATTCCTCATCTGCCCATTCCAAGCCACTCTGTCTCCACTCCGTGTGCACAAAAGTCCTCTACTAATCAGATCCCTCTGATAGTCATTCCATGTACTTTTCAAATGCTCTAGAATCTGGAGCATATCCTCTAATAGCCAAATTGGAATACCTCTAACCTATTCCTTTACAATTTGACACATGTAAAATATGCCCTTTCCATTTAAATGTTCTATAATTTGGGTGTTGATTTGATATGGGCCCGAACCTCCCCGAAGGCCCACCTGTCCGATAAGAATCTTGCCTCCATCCCCAAACTTCCACTTTAAAAATTTTGAGAAAAAAGGCCATGTGTTTGAAGCCATTCCATATAATGGATGCCCCCTTTGAGTTGCACTAGCCCAACTCAAATAAATCTTCCAGATTTTTATCCTTTAGATAATTAAATCTTATGATATCACACCATATTCCATCCGACATGATACCCGTCCACATAGATTTCATAAGAAGGGCCCTCCCAAAAGTCTCTAGATTCTTCAAACCCCAACCGCCACATTCCTTTGGCATCACGATCTGATCCCAGCTTACCAAATGGTACTTTCCCTTCATATCTCCTCCACACCATAGGAATTTCATCATGACCTTTCTGATTTCATTCATAATCTTCTTAGGGATGATGTAGGTGTGTGCCCAATACACCAAAAGTTGTTGTATTACTGCTTGGATCAAAATAAATCTGCCCCCTTTTGAAAGCCATCTAGATGACCAGCCTCTTATCTTTTTTCTGCCTTCTCCACCATCCACAACCAATCCATAGAGGTATAATTATTTGGTTTCAAGTTAAATCCCAGATATTTAAACCCATCACTTAAAGGTTCATATGAAAATTCAAATAATGCACCAATCTCCGTAGTCAAATCCAGATTCTCAGCACTCACACTTTCCCCAAAATAGATGCAATATTTCCTGGAGTTTTCCATCATACCAGAGGCCACATTAAATCTCGTTAATATATAATGATAGGAATTCCGAATAGATCTAATAACCAAGCCAAATAGTAATACATCATCGACAAAGAGATTATGACTGATTTCTCTATAATTTGTTATCCTTAATCCTCTAATGTGACTCAGAGATACCCCACTTCTAATTCCTCTCAAAATATCCATGACCAGAATGAAGAGAAAAGGGGAAAGTGCACATCCTTGTCTTAAACCACGCCCGGGCTTGAAGAAACAAAAAGCAACACCATTAACTATAACATCCATACAAGAAATTTTAATGCAGCCCACAATCCACTGAACCGAAACCCTGTCCAGTCCAATCTTAAATAATAGCATTTTGAGGGTCCCCCAATCAACCCAGTCGTATGCCATTGAAATATCGATCTTCATGACCATAGCATTAATTTTCTTCGAATGTATGGAGTGTATTGATTCTTGCATTGTGGCCACAACATCATGGATGCTCTAGTCATTTAGAAACCCAGACTGTTTAGGCGAAATGCAGTGGGACATAACCTTCTTTAGTCTCTCTACTGTAGTTTTCGAAATAATTTTATAAAGCGTATTGCATAGAGAGATAGGTCGGAAATCATTTAAAGACTTTGCATCCTGCTTCTTGGTTATTAACACAATAAAGGTAGAGTTCATGGCTCCACTGATCTTCCCTGATAATCTAGCTTCATTCACCATCTTTGTTATAAGAGGCACAAAATAGTCAGCATAATGGAGAAAAAAATCCGAGGTCCAGCCATCTGGCCCCGAACTTTTATCCACCTCAAATGATTTTAACACAGTGATAGCCTCCTATTTCAATATTTTCTTGTAGAAATCTGTCATCTCACTCTCATCAAACATCCGTGGGATATCCTCCATCACCCACATTTGATCAGCATAACTAACCGCCTCCCTATCCTTGTAAAGAGCCATGAAATGACGGACAACCACCTCCTGAATATCCTTAGTAGAATTATAAGTAGTTCTGTCATCCTCAATTTTCCATATATCATTTGAATTCCTTCTCCCATTCGCAAAAGCGTGGAAAAATCTGGTGTTTTTATCACCCTCTGCGAGCCAAATCGCTCTACTCTTCAACCGCCATGTTTGCTCTTCTATAAGGAGAATTTCCCTCTTCTTCCTCTCCACTTACTTTATTTTATCCCATAAATAATCTTTTGGACACTCCTCTTCTAGTCCTTTCATTAAATGGGCGGTTTCCTCCTCAAATGCTACTAAACGAGCTTTCAGATCCATCTTCTTACTCCTTTCCCATTTCTTTACCTCCTTTAATCCCCTCAACATGATCATGAGGTGATCCATAGTAGAGGAGGACCCATCTCTTGGATTTTTTCTGAGGAAATCCATCACTAAACTATTGAAACCCGGATCCCACATCCATACCCTGTTAAAATTAAAAGATGTTCCTCCATCTGCCTTGTCAAAGTTCCAACCCAATATGATGGGTTGATGATCAGAGAAAACCAAATCACCTATGGTGGCAATCCACTTCCCCATCATAGACAGAATGAGAATTTATAGAGAAGCGGTCAATCTATTTAGATATGGATGCACCGCCCCTCCTGCCATTGAACCATGTTGGTCACGGCACCTTCATCTTAAGATCACAAATATTTTTCAAAATGAATAAGCTCCTGAGAAAGTCCGCCATTGGATCTGCTCGTCCATAAGAACCCCAAGACTCTCTAATGTTTAATGTGGCATTGTAATCCCTAGCCATAATCAAGTTCGATAGAGGTAGTATCCCACATGATTCTATTTTCCGCTTGAATGTCACTCTGTCCTGATAGGGGGCATACAGATTAATGATGTGAAGCCTTTGTTTAAAACCTCGGAAATGCCCCGAGAGGATAATTCCCCTGAAGAAACCATATGCCTTAAAAGATCCGATAACCGAATTCCACAGAACCACCTCCCCTCCAGATAAGCCCATGGCATCCCGTGCTGCAATGTTCCAATCTGGGAACATTGTTCGGAAACAAGCAACCGATTTATCAGCATTTTGCATTGATTCTTGCACACAAATAATGGAAGGTTTACAATTTTAAAAAAACTCCTCATAGGCAGGAACTCCCCCCTGCCCCCCAGCCCCCTAATATTAACAGAAGCTAAAATAATCATTTATCAAGAATTGAGGGCTTCAACGCTCCAAGAAACCTATTTAGTGCCAAAGATACAGGGACATCCTGAAAGTTTCCATCCCCCAGTCCAATATCTCGACCCCCCGCGGTCAAAGATCTCTTCTTCACCCTCGATTTTCCCTTACCCCTCCCACTGGTAACATTTAGAGTTGCAGAAGGGCAAGGCAGAACAAGGGGATTAGTCGGCCGACCCGAGTCAATAGGCAAGATGCTCAAATTGGTATCAAGGTGAAAGAGAAGAAGTTCAAGATCACTCTCATCCAGATTCTTCGGTGATTGGGTCGGTCCACTAGATGTCGGCGAATCAATTCCAACATCCGTCGATGGAGATTCGCTACCACGAATTGAATAGAGTGGAAACGGGGTCAAAGAAGAGATCACGGACTGGGAAGGCACCAAAATCATGCCCAAATGATCATGGTTGTTCATACAAGATAAACTCTCCACCTCCGGGGCCCTTCCACCCTTCCACTGAGAGCACGTCATTTATAGGAAGACAAAGTGGTATTGGATTTAAAGGCGAGTCCAGAGGCAGGGTGGCCACTAAAGAAGGTTTCACGATATCTAGAATATCACGCGACTTAGAATGTGATACAGAGATGCCCCCCCCCCCCCCCTGCCCCCGAATTATGAAAACCATTCCCATTTTCAGAAATGATGACTTCTGTAGGTGACCCAAGGTCGACACCCTGAACCTGAGCATCACATCTCCCCCTCCCTAGACTAACAGAACCCATAGGCATAATCTTAGAACTGAAAGACTTAACCGTAATAGTATTAGTAGAAGAAGGTTTAACATGACACTTGATATCATGGTCTCGAGTCTTCGTCAATCAGGGGTCCTTCGCCCTAGAATTTCTCTCATTTTCCTTCAGGTCAGGAATCCACCTCGAGCAGGATCTCATCAGATGCCTAGTCTCCTTGCATAAATAGCCCCTGAAGGGCAAGTTCCAATAATCAAGAGTTTTCCAGTAAAACTTACTACCCCATACTAGATTAATGTCCTCTGGTATCTCCCCCGCATATGAGATCTCCACCAAGACATAGGCTACCCTCTTATCATATGTGCCAGTACATTTTGGATCCACAAATCTACTAGTTCCGATACTGTTTCCAATGGATAGAATAACGACCAGCGTCTAGAATTGGATAGGAAGACCTAGCAACATCACCCACACCATCTGCGAACACGGTGCATTATCCACCGGATGGAAATCCATCATCCACCGAAACAGCAAGAGAAAGGATTTGCCATGTACCCAGGTCCTAAGCATAATCTCTGTCAAATATTCCTCTTTCAGGAAGTGAAAAACAAACCAGCCATGGGCGAGCTTGCTGGTCCGGGGCTCATAGCTGATGATCTTGACCCAGATGGCCATTAGCCATTCCTACAGATCCACCGAGCTCAGGCTCGCATAATTCCACTTCCCCACAACTGCGCGAGACAGGAGACCCTCTGCCCTTTCTCCCATAACATCACAACCAAAGCTCAAAATCCTTCTCGTCCTAGTTGTTTTAAATGGTTTGTGTTGCTGCGAGTAACCAGGTTTCTTCAGTGGAATAGACTGGTCATGCCCCTCCACCCACTCCCAAAACAATCCATCCTCCCAGTATGGTGCCCAGTCGGATCAACCCTCTGTTCAGATTAAACAGTATTGACAATAGAGGAGGACGGTAAGTGATTAGTTTGCTTACCAGTATAGTTGATTGGTAAGGCCTCTGCCTCTGCTAGCTCAATGGCTTGCACAAACGCATCATTTAAGGGGACCGTCTCGGGTTCCTCGAAAGTGAAACCTCTTATGTCGCCACTCGAAGCATTCATAAGCTAATAAAGATCTGAGGTCCTCGACGTAAATGTTGGAAGCCCAGAGTACCAGCACCAGCCAAAACACAAAGAGTGGGGCAGGGCGAGCCTTATTTCAGCCGCCATAGGCCCATTAATGCGGCCAGGCAGCTGATGCCCGCCGCAGTGGCGGGCATCAGCTGCTTGGCCGCATTAATGGGCCTATGGCAGCTGAAATAAGGCTCGCCGCTGCGGCGGGCATCAGCTGCCTGGCCGCATTATTGGGCCTATGGTAGCTGAAATAAGGCTCGCCGTGGGCCAGGATCCCAAACGGCTCGTCCACCCTTCTGGACAACAAGTCTTAATCCTCCGCCCCTCAATGTCAAAATTAGCCAGAGAATTTCCCATGCAATCTCCGGAAGGAAAAGTATGACAATAATACAACCACTCTTACCCACCCATTCGATAACACGCACACCGAAAAATTTGAATAATCACAATCCCGTAAAAAACTCCCCGGTAAAACAAGGAAGAAACCACCCTTACCAGGAATGTAGCTTAAACCCGAGCACAACAACAACAGATCAGGTTCCCTATGTTCCACCACCTATCCCACAATAGAAACTTCAAACTCCAGAAAGAAAGATTTTAGAAATATATTAGAATCTAATATGTTTATTATTTAATTTTGTTTTAGCTCGATCAAATAACATATTATCTAAAGTTGTTCTTATGCTCTTAAATGATGTTACAGTTCCCGAAAAAAGAAATATAATATATATCAGTTAAATAGTTTCGTTACTTAAAAATAGTACAATATATATAGTTTAGTAGTGGGTAGTTTAAAAATATTGGGTGTTCAAGGATTTTCGATGATGTTGAATTGATTTGAATCGATTTGTATCGTAAAAAATCTATTTTATTTTTTTGATTGTTTTTACAGAATTCTAAAAAAACGTTGTATCAAACTATTTTTTGTTGTGCTTCTAGACAAATCTCTTAAATAATACTTGGTGTAGTTTAAATTGGACCTATAATTACCAAATTTAGCAAAAAAAAAAAAAAAAAGAAAGAAAAAAGAAAAAAGAAGAATATGCCAATTCGTTGGGTTTGGCTAAATTATCCTTGAAAATTCAATTCGTCTTACCCTACATTGATTATATAGGCATGAGACATCGAAGATGATGATGGGTTGATTAAAAACTAGTTTCTCATGCTTGCAAACATTGGAAAAATATTAATGGCTTGTCATTTATATTCTTCAAAATTCCAAAAAATTCCAAAACTCGTTTCACAGAATAATGACTTGTGGTTTTTACTTCTCAAAGTTCAGAAAGAGGGAGCAGTATGATCGGTATGCCATAACAATATGCATTTTTATTGAGATTATTAGTTTTGGTAAATTTTGAAATATATAAGTAAATTTTTTGAAATATATTTTTTTGAATTAAAAAATATTAAATCTAATTATTTTCATATCTTATCATATTCTAATCCAAATTCGAATTCAAACTTAATAACTATAATTAGACCACAATTTTTTTTGGAAACCTCTCTACCTAACCATGACCTAACCTAACCATAGACCATCCATGTAAAGCATTTGAATTCTCACAAATAAATCCTAGTGAGCACTTGGAATGACTAAATGGCGTAATAGCAGAGCCAATGTAGGTATATCCCCATGGTTTTTCTCACTCAATTGTTACTGTTTCTATTATTTAATCATTGATGCTCTGTAATGTTATGTATTGTGTTCGTAGAGACAGAAAACGAAAATGAGCAGGAATTGGAATACCAGTAGGAGTGGCCGAAAAGACATGACACAAAAAACAACACCAGAGATTACCCCTTTGTTAGAATCAGCGTACACTACTCCCCTATTAGAATCAATGTACTCCAATGTTAGAGATTAAGCATGCATGCTGATTCCAACAACGAAGTAATCACGGGTGCTGCTTTGTGTGTCACGTCTCTTCGGCCACTCCTACTGGTATTCCAATTCCTCCTTATTTAATTATTTATTTATTTTTTTCTATGCAAATACAATACACATAACATTACAGTCATGGAGCATTAGTGATTAAATTATTATTATTATTCAATTTTAAGGTCAAGGTCAAGGGAGACACTAAACTAGCACAATCACATTTACCAATGTGATTGATATACGCGGATAGGCTTGTATGAAATAGGTTTACAACCACATTCACCAATGTGGTTGGTATACGCCGATAGGCCTATATCCACTACCCAGCACATATATTTCACCAAAATAAATATTATATATTTATTATTAAAATAACCAAAATATTTTATATATTTACTTATAATATATTAATAATATTAACTATATGCATACTATATATTAACTTGATATATATATATATATATATATATATATATATATATATATA